>CM077234.1:15523614-15986114 GCA_039654775.1 Spinibarbus caldwelli
GTCTGGATCTGGGTCTCCAGGGATCTAATCTTGGTCTGGATCTAAGTCTTAAAGGGTCTAATCTTGGTCTAGATCTGGGTCTTGAAGGGTCTAGTCTTGGTCTGGATCTGGGTCTTGAAGGGTGTAGAGGGGTCTAATTTTGGTCTGGATCTGAGTATTAAAGGTCTAGTCTTCTTGGTCTGGATTTGGGTCTTGAAGGGTCTAGTCTTGGTCTGAATCTCAAGTATCTTGGTCTCTAGGGTCTAGTTTTGGTCTGGGTCTGGGTCCAGAAGTGTCTAGTCTTGGCCTGGATCTGGGTTTCGGGTGGTCTAATCTTGGTCTGGATCTCTGTCTTAAATGGTCTAGACTTGGTATGGATTTGGGTCTTGAAGGGTCTAGTCTAGTATGGATCTGGGTCTTGAAAGGTCTGGTCTTGGTCTGAATCTTGAGGATCTTGGTCTGGTCATGGTCTGGATCTGGGTCCTGTCGTGTCTAGTTTTGGTCTGGATCTGGGTCTTAAAGGGTCTAGTCTTGGTCTGAATCTTGAGGGGTCTAGTCTTGGTCTAAATCTTGAGAGGTCTAGTCTTGGTCTGGATCTGAGTCTTGAAGGGTCTGAATTTGGTCTGGATCTTGGTCTTGAGGGGTTTAGTCATTGTTCTGGGTTTTTAAGGGTCTGGTCTTGACTACACCTCTGTGCTAAATATAAATATATTTATAATTACACATTTTCAATGATGAAGTTACAATTAATATATTTAAAATAAATTAACCTCAAATGTAATGTCAAATAACACACTCCAGTTAAAAATATGGTAATTAATTTGTACTATAGTATGTAAATCAATACATCAAAATAAGCGTGCTTCTTTAAAGTATGACAAAAGATTATTAAAGCATAATGATTAAAAAAATGTACAAAGAAATTACAAAGTGAACTTTTTAAAAGTGCACTGAACGGGTGTTCATAACCAGTCATGAAAGTAAACTCTTAAAGTCTTTTATTTTATTAATATTATTTGCAAGTACAGTTTAAAAAAAATACTTTTAAGATCTTAGGTACAAGTGCACATTTGATACAATTAAGCACACTTCTTTTTCACAAGGTTAATCTGATCTTTCTTGTGTGTGTAGGCCGGACAGAGGCAGAGCTGAAGAACTTTAGTCCTCATTACAGAAGGCAAAGCTGTGTCGCCTTCTTTTGCCATCTGAAGGATGAGGTGGAGCAGCACAGAGCAGGACAGGCCCAGCTCCTCAAACAGAAGGTGAGATCTTAACACTCTTATACTGACAACATCAACTTATGTAGTGATTTTTTTGTACTCTCACTTACATTATCAGTGTTATCTGATTCATGCTGTTGCAGAGTTTCACACTCACTGACTGTAGTATATTTCACTTCTAGGAGCCTCTGCAGGCCTCAGAGGTCCTGTACAAGGATAGCGTGCTTTACTTTGATGACAACAGAAAGTGGAGAGAGAGATTTGTCGTGGTCCGTGCCGACCATAGCCTGGAGCTACACGATAGCCAGGAGGTTAAAAGTTATCTTTGATCATTTTCACATAAAGGCACTTTTTCTGACAGAACATTCTCATGATTCTGTTATATTTCACACACCCAGTCATATACAAAGGGAACCCCTGCCCGCCACAAACTCCTGCCAACACGGGGCACAGTGTTGACCTCAGAGGAGAAATACACTGCTGTCGTAGACAAGGCCTTCCCTGATCCTAATGGTGAGTCTTTGTCTAGTTCTCCGTCCTGATCTTTCTCTTCCCGTTGGAATGAGTGTTTACGTGTTGTTCAGGTTCTAAAGAAGAGCCCTCCGCTCCTGTGGTGGCGGTTCCCGGTCCGCTTCCTGTGTACCTTAGACTGCCTTACAGACGAGATTCGTACTTCTGTTTCCAGCAGGAGGAGAAGCGGGCCCGCTTCGTCTCAATCCTGAACGACTGCATTCGGCATCAGAACCAAGGTATTAGATCAGCACTGCCTCTGTCTCAGAGTGCACTTTTGACTTTGCATTTGCGGTCTATGATCAGATTTGAAGATTACACCCCAAGGGGAAAGATTTCTGTTTGATCAATTTTAAAGTACTTCTTGAATCCGTTCTGACTAATTCTCTGTACAACTACCCAAAATCAACCCTAAACACATGTTATATTACAGTAGCAAGGCTGATGAGAGGATACCTCAAGCTGTGTGTGGGAGCCTCTGCTCTTACATCAGTTTACTACTGTTTTTCTGTGGTGGTCATGGTGATACACTAATAATATCTAGAACTGCAATGCTCTCTTCCTGTGTACTTGCTGCTTAGCGGTTACACTGCCTCTGCAGAGCATTATGTGTGCAATAATATTCTACTTCATCACACAACTGCAAAAGACTCCTCTTTCACACCTTCATGCTTTATGTACTGGGTGAGAGAGGAGAGTTAACCTACACAGAGTAAAATCAAACTGTTTTAACATTAAACATAACTGTTTTGTGAATTCAAAATCAGATTAGAAAAGACTTTGAAATAAGCCTCACAATTTAAGGTGTCATTCATGTTTGCAGCACAAATGCTGTGGGATGAGGTACATACCAAATGTACTTAGATTTAAAGGTCAAATCACAAACACTTATTGTGAGAAATAATAATAGTGATGATGTCTTAGTTAGCATTTAGGCCTTAGGAGCATTAATGATCATAAACGTTAGCAATGTAAGGGAAGCTACTCATACTCATAGCTACTCATATTGTAAAGAGATTGTAATACATTCAAGCAACTTAAAGTAATTTTCAAATTTAATTAGAGTTGTATTTTCCAAGTAAACTTTATGTAGTAAATATAATAATACCAATGTACTAATAGTATATTTGTCAGTGTACTATTTAATACCACTTCGGACTAAATTGGCCCACTTTTTAGTTTCTAAATGTATACTTTTAAGTGTACTTTAAGTGTACAGGACTAAACACTGAATATACTAGTTTACAGACATTTTTATAACATAAGTGAACTTATACTGTTAGCTATATACTTCTAGCCCACTTTTTAGTTTATGAAACATACACTTTGAAGTATAGTCTTACTTTTCTTAAGTACAGTATATCTCAGTTAAATAATTTAGTATAAGTATAGGCCAAAGATACTTCAGTATACTTTTCTGTATACTTCTGTATACTTGTCTTTATTTTAAAAGTAAAATGAAAGTATATTATTCTCTTAAAATAAGTATACTAATAGCACACTTCAATAAATATCTTTTTGAAAGGGTATTCTTTTGAAATTAGTTTAGAAGCTACAAACAAGCTACAAACAAAAAGTAGCTAGCTGAAGCCATTAAGGAGGACAATATTTAAAAAAAATCTGACTAACAATAATAATATATCATTTATATAATAATTTAAAACTATTTATTTATTATGCAAAAAAGTTTTCTTGAAACTTGATTATGGTTATGATTGTGTAATGGATGAATACAGCTGAAAAAAATTAATAAAACTGAGCTGAAAGTAAAAAAGATCTGCCTTTAATTATATCGTTTTAATATTCATTTTATTTAAGAATTACATATATTTTTAAAATAGGTGAGATACTGTCACACTGCTGAAAATGTAGTTGCGTTAGTAGTGTCGAGACGTTTTGTTAGTTACTCATTTAGTTAGTAGTTACTGTGAATGTTAGATTGTTTATTTTGTCCTTATTTAACAGTACAAGACATTTAAGGTGATGGGTTTCTCAGTTTTTGCTCAATTAAGTTAGACGTAAAAGCCTTTCATTATACTTGGTATTTCCAAGTCATTTATGTGTCTTGGTCTTTTCCCTTTTTTCTGGAACCAGAAAAGAGAAGTTGCTCACATGATTCCATATTACACAATCGATTCATCTGACGTCTTATGTCTCTGCAGATTATCTGAAGAGTATGGAATTTGAGGTGCAGGCTTTCCTAAAGGCCATTCACTTCTACAGGCAGGAGAAGGGTCACTATGAATCATGGGATATGCTAGTGGGCACTGACTGTCAGGTGGGTGTCCTGGTCTCCATATTACTCACAAGCATGTTTTGAATGAGTTTCCAGAAAAGCAGTGTCCACTTCTTTTGAATGAATCAGATGAGTCATGATGTAGTGGCCACAGAGAGGAACAAATAGCCTGACTAATGTGCTGTGATTAAAGCAGGCATCATAGTGTGGTCAGCAGGCTGGCGGAGTCGCTGGCTGAGTGTGGACAGAGCTGCCGGCCAGTGATTTAGAGATGTAGGTGTCATGCTGTTAACATCCCATCTGAGGCTCAATGGATCGTCATTTCATGCTTGACTTAAAGTTTTAAAAGTATACTTATATTTATGAGGACTGTTTTTGTAAATCTAATTTTTTCAATGTTTACAAGAGCATGTAAATGTGATAGATAAATTATATTTAATAGGTAGTATTATTTAAATGAATAATTTAATATTTTAAAATTGATATATAATAACTTAAGTAGATACTACAGAGGAACATGGTGATAGGAAAAAAAAATTTGCTCACAAAGTTTTGTTTTCTGTCAAAAAATCTGTTCGCTCTCATCGGCAATAAATCTTCTCAGAGGAACGCAAAACTTGTGTGAGTGAACACAAAAGATTTTCACTCAAAAGCAAGGGAACACAAAGGTTTTGTCAACACAAAAGCAATGACATTTTTTTCTCCTATCAGATTTTTACTACACCATGTCCCTTTAACTTAGCATGCACTTGCAAAACGTTTGTGTTCCCTCAAGAAATTTTGCAAAACTCATGCATAACTGCCTTAGCAAGCACCAAAATTTATTATTGATATGTTGTTCTCTGCAAAAATTCATACCAAAGCTCCTGTTGTTATGAAATCTTGAGATCACAGCATGGTCTTTCACAGGATGTCCCGTAGTTACTTAAGGAAACACCTTTGCCTTCCTCCAGCTATTGTTAAATCCCATTCTGAATCCTAATTTGACAGATAGGGTGTTGTTGTGTAAGGGAACTGAAAACAGACATGTAAAATAAGCTATTTTTACAATCAGTCACCATCACAAACCCTTACAAAGTGATGAGGACCAACACAATGTACTTATTGTACATCTACTTAACAAATAAATAAATGACATACTGTTACATAAATGAATTATGATATTCTATTACACCACCATTCGAAAAATATTAAACCAAAAATTAAAATTCCGTCATGAATTACCCTCATGTCGTTCCAAACCCTTCGTTCATCTTCGGAACAAAAATTAAGATATTTTTGATGAAATCCGAGAGCTTTCTGACCCTGCATGGACAGCAATGCAACCACCACGTTAAAGGCCCAGAAGGTTAATAAGGACATCATTAAAATATCCATGTGACATCAGTGGTTCAAGAAGCTACGAGAATACTTGGGCCTCATTTATAAAATATTGCGCAAAAACCATCATAAATTTGACCTTATGATCATCTCTCAAATATGCGTATGTGTGATTCATAGAATGAATGTATGCACAGAAAACTCACGTACGCCTCTCTTTCAGATGTGAAATCTATGAATCGCGAATGATCTTAAACTTGCACGCATCTGAATGGTTTCAGCTCTCTGCCTTGTAAACAACTCCTAATTAATGTCATTAACATATAAAAGCTCACCAGTCATCGTCCAAATCCTTTAATTTACAAAGAACAGCTTACATTTCCAAAAACCTGAGGTACTCCGACAAGAAAAGGTGTGTACGTCTGCTCAGACCCTGACGTGACGCTAAGCACTTTTCTATGTCAAAGACAGGCTTTTTAAAAATATGAGCATTGGTGTGGATTTAAGCGTACCCACACTCTAAAATCAAGTTTGAGGCCCGTACAATGATAACGACTTTATTCAACAATTCTTCTCTTCCGTGTCAGTCTCCGTTGCACGTTCACGACTGTCTTGAGCATTTAATAATAAGAAATGTTTCTTAACCTCAAAAATCAGCATATTACAAATGAATTTTAATTATATTTTTGATCAAATAAATGTTTGTTTGTTTTTTAAGTTTGTAAGTTTTAGTAATTTTTAAAGCATATTGAGTTTCACTGACAGACAGTTTTATTTGCCTGATAAATACAGCTCAATATCCACACAGGACTCAAATGCCACGTCTGTGTGGTGATTCTGTCCATTGCAGACTGATTCATTGCTGTGACATTACAACAACTCAGTGATTCAATACTTTTGATCTTCCTTTATGAGTCTGTGCCATGTGGGCATATTGTGTCTTGACTCAGTCTGGTATAATTGGTTTCAGTAGTGACTTCCTCTGCCTGTTTGCAGGTGCTGGCTAACCTGGTGATGGAGGAGCTGCTGCCCACACTGCAGACAGAGCTGTTGCCCAAGCTGAAAGGAAAGAAGCCAGAGAGGAAGAGGGTGTGGTTTGTGGTCAGTAAGATCAGCCTCTGCTCCTCACGTCTATTCTTAGAAGTTTGACACTCTGTGTTGAATGTCACAGTCGGTCAACATTTTGACTGGTCCGTTCTGGATAACCGGACTGATCTGTATTTATGAAATAAATCCATTGTTTTTCTGGCCCCCACACCATCCAAAACAATAAAAGTTTTATACCATGAAAAATAATTCTCCTTCATGGCTTGTGCCAGTTGGAATAAGGCCACTGCTCTATAAAGGGATGTTTAGCATTTAGGCAACATGTAGACAAAGGCAGCTCTGTGTTCATGATGAAGTGGGTTTATGATGGCCATATTTAGCATGAATGTGTTTTCTATTTCCTTGTGTGGTTAGACAGTGGAAGCAACCTATGAGCTAGTGCATGAACAACTGCGAGAAGGATTGGAGAGTTTGAAAAATGAGTGCAGAGAAGCCACCAAACAGCAAGAGGCGCTCATCCGCTCAGATATGGACCAGATCATCAACTCACAAACATTCCTGGAAACTAAACTGCAAGGTATAAACAGACAGTCTATACAGCGTATCAGCCTTATGGTCAATTCCTTTCTGTTGTGTGTTTATATACACCACTATTCAAAAGTTACAGGTTGGTAAGGTTTTTTTTTTTTTTTTATTAAGAAATTAATACTTTTTTTAGCAATACTTTTTTTCAAGCTTTTAATTGATGAAAAATGAAAACAAAGACATTTATGTTACAAATGATTTCTATTTTAAATAAATGCTGTTCATTTGAACTTTTTATTTATCAGAGAACCTTAAAAAATGAATAATGCTTTCCACAAAATATATATTAAGCAGCACACCTTTTTTCAGCATTGATAATAATATTAAATGTTTCGAGCAGCAAATCTGCTTATTAAAATGATTTCTGAAGGATCATGTGACACTGAAGACTGGAGTAATGACAGCTGAAAATTCAACTTTGCCATCACAGGAATAAATTACGTTTTTTAAATATACTCAAATAGAAAAAATATCTTAAATTTTAATAATATTTTGCAGTGTACTTTTTACTTGTTATTTATTTTCTTTATATCATTCATAATTAATAACCCAAAAACATATTAACTCAGTGTATTTCAAGTGAATGCACACTTTAGGGGGAATAATGTTATTGTTTTAATATTTATCAATATTATTGAATAATATTCTCTTTTATATGCTACTGATTCTTTTTGCTGTCATGAATAATATGTTTAAAACAAACTAGTGAGTGGTAACTATATTACAATTTTGTGAAATGAGTAAACATTTTGCTAAAATGCCCTAGACCTCATAACCATGATAAAATATTGTTTAATAGCCACCAGCGATGAACTGACTTTAAATAAAACATTGACTGTTTACTATCGTCCTCTTTTTAGAGCTGCTTTACAGCACAGTTGAATTTTGTTTGCATTATTGACACACTATTTTCTTTTAACACTGTAAAGCTGCTTTGACACAATCTGTATTGTATAAAGCTCAATATAAATAAACCTTCAGCTGGAGTATTGACTTCACACAATCACGTTACATGACACTTACTTACAAATTTTGATTAATATATTGGAATATTCTTATGCATGTGAATGTATACCAAATCTGTCTTCTGTTCTTCTGCACAATCTTGACTCTTTCTGTTTGTGTTAAGCTCTAGTATCAGAGCCAGCTGTGAAATACTGCTCAGAGAGCGTGGCTCCATACCTGACCTCAATCCTGGAGGAGCTGATGGGTCCGGTCAGCGCAGGCTACCAGGCCGTGAGGCTGCTGCTGGAGGACGAGCTGACCCGAATCTGCAAGGATTTCCCTCAGGGGGGAGTCACAGAGGAACTTCAGAGCGTAAGAGAGCATTTACTAATACGTGATAATACAACATTTTGGCACAAGTGCTTAAAATGAATATTTATCTGCTGATTTCAACATTTAGCCAAGGCGACGTTGCACAACACGAAGCAAATCAGGTCATTTTTTCCATTGGGAGCAGAGTGAAGTGTTGGACGTGATTAGATCATGTTGGAATAACGATCATCTGAACTCAGACTCCCTCGAGTTCTCATGAGTCATGCCTGTCTGTTCGTAGGCTTTGCAGCAGGTGGGTCGTGACCGGATGGAGGACTGTTACCAGCATGTGAACGTCCTGAAGGAACAACTCCAGGAACTTCGCAACCGCTTCAAGTTCTCCAACACGACACGAGTAGTTCACTGCACCCAGAGTCAAATGCAGCAGGTGGGCGTCATCTGCAGCTTTTAGAGTGACTTGGCGTTGTTAGACTTGGTGGGGCTTTTAGATTTTTTATGTTTGTGTAATGAAATATTTCATCTGTCCTTCTGACTCGTGTAATTGCATAAATCTTTTCAAATCTTTTTCAGACTTTAGTAGTGGATATAAACAACTACTGGAATCATATATGTCATATAGACTGCTCCACCAAAAATGGTCAATTCTAGAGCATTGCCTCATCTTGTCATGAACTTTGGTTCCCTCTACAGGTCAAGGGGAAAATAAATGAACTGTGCCTGTTATTTCTTCCACTCTTTTTAGTTGATGGAGAATGCTGTGTACACATTTGAGCTCCTGCTTCAGTCTGCCTTAAAGGACAAACCTGAAAAACAGACCTCAGTCATGGAGAAAGCCAAGCTGCGTGTCCTCAAGGTTGGCTTTGCCCACATTTACAAAGTGTATACAATCAGCAGTACACCATTTTAACAATAGAATGAGTCTAATAAATGTGATATAATCATTATGGAAACTTTTGCTTTCCACTTTAGCAATTTGACTATGACAGCAGCACAGTAAGGAAGAAGATTTTCCAAGAGGCCCTGGTTGACATCACTCTGCCAGCCATCAAGAGAAACCTGGCGCCTGCCTGCAAAACTGTACGCAAGTGTTTTTTTTTTTTTTTTTTTTAAATTACTCTTGAACATTTAACAGAATACATTACGTGGAGTTATTCTGGCAAGCTCTGTTTCTCTGATTAAATTAATAGAATGGAAATGGTAAAGTATTTAATAATTCTGGTTCAGGTTTTGATTCATGTTAATTAATTAACTATTAATGGTTTCCTTAAGAGATTAATATTTGAAAAAAAAAAATGTGTTGTCTGTTGATGACATCATTTCAATAATAAACACATTTAAAACAAGTCTGTTAAACTTTTTAGAGGTGATAGAATACAAATACTAAAGGGTTAGTTCAACCCAAAATGAATATTCTGTCATTAATTACTCACCCTCATGTCGTTCCAAACCCCTAAGACCTTCGTTCATCTCCGGAACACAAATTAAGTGTTACATTTTTGATGAAATCCGAGAGCTTTCTGACCTTGCATAGACAGCAACATAACTACCACGTTCAAGGCACAGAAAGAGAATAAATTGTTGAATGAAGTTATTATTTTTGTTTTCTTTGCACACAAGAAGTATTCTCGTAGCATCATAACATTATGGTTGAACCACTGATGTCTCATGGACTATTTTAATGATGTTCTTACTACCTTTCTTAGTCTTGAACGTGTCAGTTGCATTGCTGTCTATGCAGGGTCAGAAAGCTCTTAGATTTCATCAAAAAATAACTTAATTTGTGTTCCAAAGATGAACAAAGGTCTTACGGATTTGGAAAGACATGAGGGCGAGTAATTAATGACAGATCTTTCATTTTTGGGTGAACTAACCCTTTAACTATATCATAAACAACAATACTAAACAAAAATATGGCAATATATTCATTATTTGTAAAATACTACTTCCAAAACAATGTGTATCTTTAGATTTACTAAAAAGAACTATTTTTTAGAGTCATTAATTCAGGTATCAGACTGTACTGGCTTTGCTTTATGTGTTTATTTCACTAAAAAGGACCAACACATTTGAGCCTTTTGTTCAGGAATCGAACTTGACTGGCAGTGCTGTATGTGTTTGATTCACTAAGAAGAGCCAGTTCATTAGAGTCAATCATTCAGGAATCAAACTCAATTATTAAAATTTTACAGCACTATTAGGAAACTCTTTCAGGCTACTGTAATATGAAATTCTGTCCGCGTTTGGGTTTCTGTCCTTCCTGACAGTAATACAATGTGCTTGTGCCAAATAATGAATTTAGTAATGGTCAGCCTGTCATGATTTTGTCTGATATTCTTGCACAAATACAGTGGTGATTAGTCACCACTTTCAGTTAGGGGTAGTTTTGTGTGAAATGTTCCCTGAATTTTTTTTCTCTTTTTGCAGGAGCTTCAGAATTTTGAACAGTTCATCTTTGCTGATTACACAAACTTTGTTCAAGTGGAGAATGTCTACGAGAACATACTGCTCAACCTTTTGAATAATGAAGTTAACAAAGGTAAACTTTGTTTTGAGTGTCTGAGACATATGAATAAGTTCAAAATACCAACATCAACATGTTTGTCAATATTTTTGCTGTACAGTGGTGAAGGAGGCAGCCAGTCTGAAGAAGAACAACCTGTTTGCTGACAGTACTGACCTGCAGTGTGTTAGCCAAAGCAGCCTGGCTGACAGCCGCACGCCGCCCCTCTCTGCCCCCTCCAGCCCACCACAGGTATTGGCCTCTGTGGCTGTCTCTCAACAAGCAGAGCAGAAGATCACCTCTCCATCAAGAGCATCCGTCAGTGAAGACACCCATCAGACACACAATGCTTCAATCATTCCTACAGTGAAGATTACAGTATCTTCTCCAGAACCTACATCACCATTAAATGTTTCTGAAACAACTCAACCAACATTACCTAATAATTCATCACCCATTCCAGAGGTCTCAGAGACTGAAGTGTCCTCAACCAAACCAGAAACCATCTTATCTGCAGAAGATTCATCTTCACAACCAGAGACACCTTCTTCTAAAGAGAAGGATGAAGTTACAGAAGGATCTTCTGTTAGTACAGACCGAGCAGTCGATCTCAACTCAACAGCTGAAGAAACTCCTGTTCCTCTCGTTATCGCCTCTGAAACCCCAAATGTGGAAGCAGATGAAGAAAGCGAAAGTGTAAGTCCTCCTAAGTCTGAAATCAAAGAGGAATCTGTACATATCGTCCAACCTGATGTTAACCTGACAATCAACGCTGAAGTTCTCCCAGACGTATGTGTTGAAGACACTGCTGTGGGTGCTGGTGTTTCTGATGAGCACGTTGTTGTGGATAGCAAGGCATGTGATGCAGTGCCTTCTAGTGATGAGAATAGAAATGAAACACAAGACAGTCCTGCCATGGATGCTTCTCCTCTTGTCGACTCGGTTCCTGATGGTCTGGTAGGGGGCGCTGTTGCTTTAACATCAGATCCGGAGAGCCAGATTAGCACTGTGAGCACAGATTCCCAGGAAGAGACCGCAGACAGTGTGCAGGCTATCAGAAATCTCATCATGGAGGTCATCGAGGTAGAGGATGTAGTGAGACCTTGTGCTGAAAACCAGCCTTAAAACGGTTTAAATGATGTTCTGATGTGTTTTTATCAACTATTCAGATCTGTTAACAAAACCAACTACAGTGTTTCCATTTAATATTTTCTATTTTTTAGTTACATCATTTTTTCATACACATTTTCTATTTTCAGTAATAATCTAAATATTGACATTCATTTTTTATGAATTTTTAAAAAATGTTTTGACTCGCATAGAAACCAAGTGACTATGTAAACAGAATTCTTTTTGTAACACTTTATCTTATAACATATTAACAAAAAACTATATACATATGCATATAAATAATTAAATATATATATATAGGGCTGTTTGTACTTGCACAGTTTTTTCAATACTTAATTTTAATGTTGAAGCATTTTTATTAGTTTTTTTTTTTTAAATGTGAGGAAAATTAAATGACAAATAAATAAATAAATAATAGAAACTCTACATTTTTAGAGGGTACACAAATGTTTTTGGTGGACTAATTTATTAATGTGTTGTGCTGGTTTGTACAGACAACTCATTCTTCATAGTAAATAATGAGATTGTGCTGATCACTAAACAATTATTTTGTACCATGCTGTAGATTTTCTGAAAATGAGACACAGCACCTTTGTACATATGACGATCACAGTAAGAGTCTGTTAAATAAATTTCCACAAAACAGACAATTCATCAGTGCATTGTTTTATTTCTTCTGTTTGCAGTTAAGGTCATTTCACATTAATTTGTCACTCACAGGATCATTATAGCAGCAAAGGCCAAGATGTTAGGAGGCACATTTTGTGTCTGGAAATACAGGAGCGGTCCTGAATTCATTGTGATAAATTAAAATTAAATTACAGTAAAACATGACTTAAAAATGAACAGACACATGCTACATCTTAATCAGAACCATAACAAAATTAAAACAACAGCATAAAATAGTACCAGAGGCAGCATTTAACACCTTACTTAAAGTGTTATAAGACTCAACCATTTTCATAGCAATGAACCCTGGACATTATGTAGTTAATTTATAAATATCTCTTAGAGGAATAATGCCTACTCATATAAGCTAACAGACACAGTATATAGTTTTGTTATACATGACAATTAGTGCAAGATAATTTGAATAAAGTGAGTGATGCTACATCATTATGAAGCTGTTAATGCAGTTTATGCATTTATGCAGTCAACTCTGGTTAATGAGAACAGGATAAATCGGTCAATCAGTAACATTTTAGCTCATTATTTAGTGAATATGAAGATGAGAACAGATTCATTCCAGTTAAATGAATATACTGTATACTATTAAAGTGCACTCCCTAAAACCTAAAAAAAATAAATAAATAAAACATAAAATGTATAAAATAAATAAATAAAGACTACTTTGAAACTAAAATCTAACTCTAGTCATTAGTAAGTCAGTTTGTTTTACTGGTAGGAGCATGAAGCAAATTAAATTGTACCCTGTATGTGTCTCTCTAAGATTGTAAGATTTAGACATCTTAAACCCAAATTAAGACAACTGAACTACAGCACTTCATAATATCCTTCATAAATAATAATACATTATATAAGATGATGTAATGTACACAATCTATTAAGCATGATTACACAATGCCTAACATATCTGCATACATTCAAACAATGAGAAAAGTCAGTTTATAACTTATATAAACATTTGAATATAAAATAACATTTTACATATTTGAATGTACATGAACTACTGATCTTTTTGTTAATGAATAATTAAAAGTTATTATAAAGCATCACCAAGCATTTTACTGGGGTCTCGCTATTAAACCTGTCTTTAAATCCAAGGGTGGGCTCGCATTTTCTGGAAGAGATTGGTTGGTTTAAGCGTTTGAGTTTTCTAGGAGATAGACGTGATCTTGTAGTGAACGGTGAGATGGTGTTATGCAGCAGCTCTATCAGGTGGATCCATAGCCGTGGAAGAACGGCTCGTCAGGACGAAAGCCATAGGCAGTGGCAGGACGTCCGTCGGCTCCATTGCTGAAGAAAGATGTGAATCAAGTGAGCATAAACTCTGTTGATCGCGTTACCTCTGTTACTGTTAACATGTTACCTCTAAGAGGCACTAGATGGCCTTCTTCCATATATATTATCAGGAGAGACGGCAGAAACATCATTCAGATTCTGTATTGTCATGTGCTGCCACACGAGTTACATTTTACACTGCATGCCATAGTATTGGGCTTTCCTGTAGCTCAAATAGTAGAACATGGCGCTAGCAACGCCAAGGTCATGGGTTCGATTCCCAGGGAAAGCAAGAGCTGAAGAGCTGATAAAATCTAGAAACTGTAACTTGAATGCAATGTAAGTCGCTTTGGATAAAAGCGTCGGATAAATGTAATGTAAATGTAATAGTTTATTTTTGTTTTTGTTTTTTTAAAGGGGGTTTATAAATGTGCATATGAATTAATATCAGGATATGTTTTCAGCTCTTATTTCAGCTGTACAAACTTTTATTTTTTTGAGAAAAAAAAATAATATATATATATTTTCTCACATACACGGATATGTCATGAAAAATAAATAATAAAATGTATCAATTTCTGTGATAGTGGTCCAAGCACACTGGACACATTTCATAACCTGACACCAATAACGACTGGTCATTAAAAGTATGTTAAATAAGTGAACACAAAGAATATAATAAATTACTGCACTAACTATATACTTCAACAAGATATCACAGAACAAGAATCAACCAACAGCTGGTTTTGTTGGTTGATTCCTGTTCTGTGATATCTTGTTGAAGTATATTGTGTTAGTGCATTAATTTATTATATTCTGAGTTGACGATGTGACATAAAAAAAATTAATCCATTATAGGAGTATAAAATGAAAACTGCAAGCTTCCTCAAAAATATTTACCTGCTGTCCAAGATCCCACAATATGGTATGAGCTGCATACTCTCCCACATAAGACTGCCAAATATCAAGATTTCAATTCAGTGAGCTCTGCATGCCAGTGTAAGCATTACCTCCTATATAAGCCTCTATACTAGTTTAACAAACTGCATATTACTGGCCACTGACTATGTACAATACAGACTGCGACATGTACAGTGTATGTTGAGGGACAAAATTGGTTTTTACAAAATATGTATTAAATATTCAAAATAGTCCCAAAGTTGTTACATTATTCATGTAAATCTGATGAATTAGTATTATTAAAACAAAGAAACAAACTAAGATTTAACAGTGCAGAAGTGAGAGTAAAACAGCAGAGATGTGAAACTTGCACCTCGACAAGTGTTTACACTCATTCAGGACGCACAGAGCCAAAAAAGATCTGCGGTTCTAGAAACAAATTGGCCATTGGCTCTGTCTGCCTCCCTCTAAACCAACAGGTTAAAGCCTACAGCTTTTAAATTATGAGCTGTTTGCTTTGCCCCTATGTGCCCACATTACATTTAGTTGTTTTTAGCCTCATATGACCTCCAGTAATCAAACACAGCTCCTCTTAGCACTCCGACTCACACACTGCTGTCTAAAATATGTCTTTTTCCTATTGGCCTGCCAGATCTGTCAGGCTGAATTTGACCAGCGGGTAAGAGGGATTCATGTGTGGGTCGGCGCCACCTGTAGGTGCTCCGAGCCTCTGTTTTTGACTCCAACACCTAAATTTTACCTCAGCACTTGGCCTTTCCTTGAAAGCAAGATCTTTAGCAAGAAATACAGGCTTCCAGAGTTTGAGAAAATCATCTACAGAGGGAGAGCTTTTATTGTGCTAAGAATTTATAGCTGCGAGTTATCAAGAGTTCATTTCACGCTTCAACTCACTATCATCACGTCCTTAATTACGGGATGATATTAACGCCCGAAAATGACACGATGAACCCATTCTGATAAGAAAATGATTATTAATGGGAATTTATTCTACGGTTTATCTCCACGACTGACCTGGCCTGCACATTCCTGTCCAATTATGAGGCAGCCTGTCACCTCTTCCTGCACGGGGCTTCAAAACAGGGCAATAAAAGCTGAGTGGGGATGGGATTGACAGCTCATAGGGAGCCAGGTCAGCCTTGACGTTCTGGGAGGGGAAACGGCCAAAGGTGCCCATAAAAAAAAGACCTTTTTAACCAGACATTGTTTCATAGCTCAGAAGAGTGTGTTTGCACAGGAAACGGGTCTTGGCTCTTTTACAAAAGGACATTTCTCCTCCTTTTTTCCCCAAGTTGTTCTCCAGCCCGTGCTTTGATCTCCCGTTCCTGTCACTTCTCCGGTTACATGCCCTACCTTGGCTGTGTCAAATCAACAGCACCCCCTTTCTTCCCCTTCCTTTGCCTGATTGAGTCTCTACATCCCTGTTTTCTATTTTCCTCCTGCGTTCTCGTCCAAGCTCCCCAAGGCTTTAGGGACACGCAGCTCACACGGCTTGAATAAAGGCGGATTTGTCAGTCTGATGCGTGCACATAAAAGACACGCACAGAGAACTGGTTTTCCTCGGGGACATCAGAAGCCCATCTGCAGACAGTGTGTCCGCTCGCGCTCAGAGTGACCGGTTTTAGCTCGATTCAGCACCTCATCTGTCTTCATTCTCAGTCTCTAGGGGTGGGAATCAACAGGATCTGGTGATTATTATAAGGGTATCTAGGACACAGTGCGATAATACTGTGTATAGTTATTGAAATATATCGTGATCTTGTACTCGCTTGTTTCTCTTTCATCTGTACTGGATTTGTACATTGAACAATCACCACAAAAATCCCAAAGTATTCTATATTATGTAGGCCTCATATTACACATACACTTTACATTTATATGCCTTATTTCTTGCTATTCATTCTTACATTACAACATTGATCCTGCCAAATTGGCCATTCAGATAAATTCTGATTAATTTCCATGATTAAATGGGGATAATTGGCTTTAAAGAGGTCTTCCAAATTAGTAGTATTGAGTATTAATTTCCAAATACTGAAATCCAGAAAGTGCTAGATGAAAGGGTGATTTTGAAATGGCTTCGGAGGAAGCATGCATATACAAAGCTTGAGATTTGTCCAGATTAATCTAGTATACTGAAAAATTGCTATATTTGCATTATCAGTGTCAGGGTATATTTAAGATGCCAGTACGATTTTGTAATGTTTTTTAAAAAAAGTGTCTTATGCTCACCAAGGCTGCATTTATTTGCTAAATACAGTATTAAATACAGTAAAGCAGTAATATTATGAAATATTATTAAAATGTAATGTATACTTACTGTTTTCTACTTTAATATATTTGAAAATGTAATGTATTCTTGTGATGTCAAAGCAGAGTGTTCAGCAGCCTTTGCTCCAGTCTTCAGTGTCACATGATCCTTCAGAAATCTTTCTAATAAACTGATTTGGTGCTCAAGAAACATTATTTCTTCTTATTATATATTGTTTAAAACCACTTCAATGGTGCTGCTCAATATTTTCGTGGAAACTTTGATACATTTTTCCAGTATTCTTTGATGAATATAACTTTTTTTTTTAAATGCAATATAAATGTCTTTACTGTCAACTTTGATCAATTTAATGTGTCCTTGCTGAATAAAAGTATTAATTTCTTCAAAACAAAAAAACATCTTATTTATCTTACTAACTTTTGAACAGCAGAATATGTAAAAAAAATTTATGTTGTCATCTGATGCTCATCATATTGCTTAGTTTTGATCATTATTAAATTCTGCCATACAAAGCACGCAAATGACTTTAGTAAAGCAACCATCTGGATTTTATGTACACATAAATTAAAGAATGAAATATCATTAAATGTGTTACAAAACAATCTCATGTACGTCACTGCCTGAACTGCGCTTCTTGGCATACATTGATAAAATTGTCGTACAACTGTTAATTTTTGATATGGCTGTACTATTTTAATACCGATATACCATGGGAATCATGATGGACCACTCGAGTTAATCAAATACCTGTCTCTCAGGTTGGCTCGTGAAGTAAACCACTCCAAAAGACCTGCGTTCACACACATCATTTCACAAGCGTCTTAAGTAAAGACTGAAACTCTATTTGATTATTATGGTAACCTCTGTCACTCAGAGCTGCCCACTCAAATTAAACCATTCATCCCAGGACCCTAATGTTGCCCCCCAACCCTCGGTGTATATTTGAAATGTATCGCTTTACAAAGAGCCGCTGGAGAACTCGCCCCTCCATCTGGATCCCCGCTTCTATCCTCACCCACATGACAGCCCAGCGGCACTCAGCGCCCCAGCCGTCAGTCTGTGAAGTGCCCAAATCCCCACCCAGCCAAAACAAACAGGCCAACGAGAAGCGCATTCTCCATACAAAGCATACGGTGCATAATAAACACGTCCTGTGGAATAGATCACATCAAGTACGCACTATTAGGGCAAGTTTAGACTACAAGAGTAAATATGTACTATCAGAGCTGCATATCGAACACAAGTGGGGGATCCCTTTCCTCACAGATCAGCTCTTTGGCAGCCTTAGAGAGTCAACGTGAGCACAAGATTGGATGGAGAGGTGAAATGTTATTTCATCTTTACTCATATGTGTGTGTGTGTGTTTGTAGAGGAATGTGGACAGTATATTTGGCTGCATGGAACTTGAAAGGCAGGTTTATTTTTGGGCCAAAAGAGTATCGTTGACAGAGAGAAAAAGAACATCAGACAGAGTAGAGACAGAGGAATACTGCCTGGTGCTTTGTTGAACAGCTGTGCTCATGCTGTCCAAATGATTAAAAGAAAACTACAAAAGCTAAAGATGTTTAATGTAGGAGATTTAAAATCGCTGTTTTATGAAGACCCAAAAACCAAACTGGTGTGAGAAAACAAGTACAGTAACAATGGCCTGATGATCTAGGGCCTGTGCGACAAACAGATTGTCACTTGTCGTTTTCAATGTACTACATGTTTGTGTTATTACGCCTTGCAAACTATGTGGATTTTTGTGATGTATTAAAGATTGTTGTTGAATTATACTGATATAAGTACATCACTGATGTAATATTATCTGTACTGTAGATCGCTAACATTAGGATGACCTGTAAGAGTGCTGGAAGCATCTCTTAGAACTGGACCAATGTTATGAACACTGCAGTGTTTCATATACCAGTGTTTTCTAGCAAAAGTCTTATTTCGATGTATGGAGTTTTTTTCTTTTTTAAGAATAACCTTTAACAAAAAAAGTCACAAAAAATATATGTATCATAGGGTACTTAAAAAATATGAACTACTGGTTGGTATTTGCAGCCTAAGACAGCAACTGTACGAATGCAAACACAAGCTTGAGAAAGACTTCCTAGAAGATGCCAGGACAGGAAAAATATTTTATTTTGTCCCCTGAAGGCCAGTTATGTTATCACAGTTTTTTGAACGGTTTCTTCATAATTGGTTTTACATGACCATTTCTGACTTCTTTCTAAACCTTAGAAACAAAGCTGCAGCCCTTCTACAGGGTTAATTCACCCAAAAATGAAAATTCTGTCATCATTTACCCTAATATCATTCCAAATCTGTATGACTTTCTTTTTTTGTGCAACAAAAGAAGATATTTTGAGAAATGTACATTTTTTGTCAAAAATGCAAGTTGATGAGCTCCAGTGTTGTTCCCAATGTTCTACTGTGTTCCACAGAAATAACGAAGAAAAAGAAGAAAGTCACACAGGTTTGGAAAGACATGAGGATGAATGATGAATGAATTTCATTTTCAGGTGAAGTACCCCTTTAAGACTTCTTTATGTAAATACCATTATGACTGGCTTGCCTTCATCATTAGGCATTAATATGTAAGCCATATGTTAATGTGCTCATGGATGTGACATCATTAATTTGATAACAGTAATTATTTCAAGGAAGCTTGATATGTTTCCATGATATGTTTTTTTTTTTGGTCAAAACTGAGATCATTAATTATTAGCACTGTCAATTCAATAAGTTAATTCACTGAGATTAATTATAGAAAAAACGTGATAAATTATGAACTACAAAGTACTCTAAACTACTTTTAACTCAACAAGGCGAAACAAAATGGGTCACTCACATCACAATGTGGCAAAGGGATTTTCTTAGTAAAAACATGTGTTTATAATTCTTTTAGTTAAATGGTATATCATGTAAATAATTTCGTTTTAATTGCCAGACCTATTAAATAACAAAATACATTAAAAAGAGTTTTTTAAACATATGTATTTAATGCAAGGGAAGCTGATGAGGGTAACAGCTGCTCACTCACCATGCGTTGAAGTCTCCATTCTGAGAGTGGAACTGGCTGTAGAAGTCTGGACTGAGGCCTGGCTCTGGGGCCATCATACCATCTGCACACACACACACACACACACAGAGTATATAGAGCAAACAAACATACGAGACAGCGACCCAGCAGAGCCACTTCCACCCAACAGCTTTCCTCATTTATCTTCCTGACAACCTCTCACTACGACAAGCCTTTGATGACACTTACTCGATGGACGATCAAGCCAAAATACAGCATCACAATCCCCATGCAAAAATCTGGAAATCTAAATGTAAGGTTTTAACTTTCTGTGTCTGTCAAGTTGTGGCATAGGATGTTAATCAAGTTATGTTAGCAGACAAGAAAACACTGACTGTCTTTCGTGGTCTCAGCCATGAGGGGTGTTTGGGGTGTATGTGTGTTTTCTAACCAGTGCTGTAGAAGAGATCGGGCTGCTCCAGAGCATCCGGGTCATCTCCGTACAGGTAGGGCTCGGCGTCCTCCATCTGTCTGCTTTCTACCATCTCCAGCCACTGTGAGTTATGCCAGCGAAACTTCTCACTTTGGATCTTCTTCCCCCACTCTTCATCATACTCCTTTGCAGAACACACACAAACATGTATATTTATTCGCCTGAGATGTGTTACTACCCTCTAACCTAAGTTATACCACACAGCTGTGCAAATTCATACATTTCAAGTTGTCAAAACAGCGCTGCCACTCTGTATCTCAGTGCCAACTCTACTTGAACTCTCCACAAGAGATTTCCAGTGAGTGAGAGGGTCCCAAACACTCTCATGCCTGGCAATCTACCATTTACCGTTGCGCAGACTTCTAACACCGTCCGGACCCTCCGCAGCATATATATTTCATCCCACAACGAGGGCTTCTGTCTGAGCAGGGTTTTCCCAATAGGCCGTGGCTGCTGATGGTGCCACAGAGAAACAGAGCTCTGGTTGAATCCAGTGAAGTCAATGATTAAAGGTGCGGAGCCCACAGACTGGGTGGAGTGCCACACACAACACACATCTTGCCCACAGCCGTAAGCTTTCTGCTCGGCCTGCACTTTTTGGCGAGATGGGAAATCAGTTGATTTTGTGTTATTGGATTCCTTTGGCAACGCATGTCAAGAGTGTCTACATTAGTCTACCTCAATCTTCATGAACCTCTTCTAATGAAACAGTGCTGAACTAGTGCTCTTCTGAGAGAAGTGCGACTACATAATAGGCCCTCACATATTTAAGTGCATAAACAATATAAATCAAATCTCACATACACTACTGTTTAAAAGTTAGGGGCTGGTAATATTTATTGTCTTTGAAAGAAGTTTCTTGTGCTCAAAAGGGTTGCATTTATTTGAAAAATACAGTAAAAGCAGTAATATTGTGCAATTATATTAGTTGTTTTGCCAGTGATGGCAAAACTGAATTTCCTGCAGTCATTACTCTAGTCTCGATCCTTCAGAAATAATTATAATATGCTAATTTGGTGCTCAAGAAACATTTCTTATTATTATCAATGTTGAAAACCAGTTGAGCTGCTTAAAAATTGTTGTGAAAACCATGATACATTTTTTAGGATTCTTTGATGAATGGAAAGTTAAAAATAATAAATTCTTTGAAATAGAAACCTTTTTGATCATTATAAAGGTCTTTAAAGGCACTTTTGATCAATTTAATGTGTCCTTGCTGAAAAAAAAAAAAGTGGTTCCTGATTGGGGACCAGCACCGTTTGGAAAAGGAGCTTATTTAACTTTCAAGAGTCATTCTTTACACAAGAAATTAAAGTTAGCATGAAATCAAAACTGACCTCCGTTACTTTTTAAGAGAGTACAATTTTGCCACAACTACCTCTATCAGCATCTGTTTTCACTACCGTTTTAAACAATATAAATGAGTTGAAGGGATCATTCACTGAAAAAATATTTCTTTTCTAATGTATGATTTTATGATGGTTTTTCTATTTTACATCGTGTGATGTTTGGCTATATTACTGTTTAGTATTTTTAGACCATGGGTACAAAACAAATTTGTCCTTTGGGGATGGAAAAGTGAATAGGAATTAAACTTGAAAAATTAAAAAGAAATTCATACAGGTTTGGAGTTAAAGGGAACATAAATGATGAATTTTCATAAATATTTAATCTTGGGTGAACTATCCCTTTAAGAAAATTAGTTGTGTTAAAGGGTTAGAAAACAAAAATAACTTTATTCAACAATTCTTCTCCCCCGAGTTACCATCTTCCGCTATTTTGGAGAGTATCACAATGTATACGCATGCTTACCCCTAAGCATAAAAAACGCTGATTACGTTCATGTGCGCGCTTTCACCCCTAACGTAAACAACGCTGATTAAGTTGATTACATTCTTGGGTACTCTCCAAAATGGTGGAAGACTTAACTCGGGGGAGAAGAATTGTTGAATAAATTGTTATTTTTGTTTTCTTTGCGCACAAAAAGTATTCTCATAGCTTCGCAAAATTGAAGTTGAGCCACAGATGTCACATGGACTGTTTTACCGATGTCCTTACTACGTTTCTGGACCTGGGAACATTACAGTTGCGTTGCTGTCTATGGAGGGTCAGAGAGCTCTCAGATTTCATCAGAAATACCTTAATTTGTATTCTGAAGATGAACGAAGGTCTCACGGGTTCGGAACGACTTGAGGGTGAGTAATTAATGACAAAATATGACAAAGCATTTAACGTACCCATACTAACTGAGATTGAGTTTTTTTAATTAACGTAGCATTAGCTCTGTACGGTGAGGCAACAGAGGGGTGCAGGGTGCAGGAGGGGGGCTCCTGGAGCTCAGAGCTCAAGGCCAGCTCTCTGTCCCAGGGTCTAAAGGCCCACAGAGGAGTCCTACCGCCGCCTGCTCTGCTGAATGACAATATGGATTAATCAGCCGAGGCCCCCTGTGGCAGAACCTGAGTAAATAAGCCCTGTTTCTCTTTTCTCTGCTCTGTCCATTCATCATGTGGACACAGCAGCGCAGAGCTACGCGGGAGCCCGGGGCTAGAAGCCTGATGCAAAGCCCAGAGGGCCAGTGAGAGTACACACTCACACAAACCTGCACCCACAATTTTAAAGGAATCGCTCATCCAAAAATTAACATTATATCATCAGTTACTCACCTGTATGACTTACTTACTTCTGTGGAGCATGAAAGAAGATATTTTGAGAAACGTCAGTGTTTTTCTTCATCAATGGCCAATACTGTCTGGTTACTAACGTTCTTCAAAATATCTTCTTTTGCGTTCTGCAGAAGAAATAAAGTCATATAGGTTTGGAACAACATTAGGGAGAGTAAATGATGACAGAAGTTTCACCTTTGAGTGAACTATCCCTTTAAGTTTGTTCCAGCCTTTTTTATTTATTTTTTTTTAACAGTAGTCTCCTCTAATTTATCACTTTATCTTATGGTTTGTTGTTCTGCATTTGTCAACAGTAAGTGATAATTGATTGTAGAAGTGTCTTAATGAGTTTAAGCAAGGCTATTAATGTCAAATACACTTACACTTTTACACTTTTAGTCAGTTTACATATTGCCATCTCAAGCTTAGTTAATTGATCATTTCATATTATCTTGGTAAATAATTATACCTTCAGAAAGGCTGCAGATTAATTTGGTACTCTTTATTTCAATAGTCCACTTTAGACATTCTACAAACTATAAGTGTATTTGCAACTACATGTCAATGTCTAAGTGACTTATAGACTCTATATAGAATGTATAAAGTCGACTATCAAAATAAAGAGTACGAGTTAAAACTGCCAATTTTGTTACCCTTCTGAAGGTATAATTTATTTACCAAGATAATATGAATTAATTAATTAATTAAGCTTGAGATGGCACAATGCAATAGATAAACTTATATAAAAATTTATACTTACTTATAAAAATTTAAAATGACCTTAAGTGAAAGAGTCTTTTTCACAGAATGGCCGATGAAAATGTAAACCTGCATACTTGATATCAACATCAAACATGTCAGTCTGGTGAGCCAGAGCTATACATCTGCACTTTCTCTGTCACCACAGATACAAACCAGATCCCACATGCATGCTTTCATGTGGCCGAGGCTTAACGAGCAGGCTAATAAAGTGAATGAAACACTTCCTAAAACAAACCTGCATCTCAAGAGTTCACCACCAATTACTGCTATTTAATGTAAGTGAGTGGGCATTATCTGCAAGATTTTATCAGCACTGTAAACACACATGGTCAGCTTTGAGCAAACACACACACACACACACACACAGAAGTCTCTGGTTTTGATTTGAGTGCACATATGTAGTGGGGTTGTTTGTGAATACTTACAGCAATAATGTCCAGAGTGTTGTCACAAACCTGCCGGATCTCCACATTTTTGTCATGCATAAGGTCAATGAGGTAGGCTGGGGCCTCTTTGAAATACAGTTAAGGAGTTCATAGTTCAATTATCATAATTACAATTTTCAATCAGTGAAAAATATTCATGTCTTGATATTTTATCATGCCATGTAAAAACCTATATGCACATTTTTACATTTTATTATAGCCATGATTCCTAGTGCATTGACTTTGTTTATAAATATTTAGTAAGAGCTCTTAAGTGGTCATATTAATAATAACTATTATTTGATAATATTATAAATAGTTAGTATTTAGTATTATTAATGCAGTGAAGTACCGATTTTGGCCATCTTTGCCATACAAATTATACAAAATATTTAGTTATTAAAAAGAACAACTGAGTATGAGGATGTGAACAGCTCAATAGCTCAGTGTAAAATTGCCATCAAATGATTACAATAATTTCAAGTAAAATCTGGCAAATATCTTACATTGGAGCTGAAGTCTTCAATTTTGTAGTCTTGGTCTTTAGACTTCTTAAAACCACATAAAAATGGCCTTTGTCTGGGTTTGAGTCCCACTGGTCTGGTCTCTGGCCATCTGATTTTAGTCTGTACTGTAAAATGTTTTGTCATGAAACCTTAAAAAGGTGCTCCATGGTGTAACATCACAAATATTATTCAATAAGTCTGAATCAATAGAATAAAATAAATCCATAGGGTGACATTTGCAAGCTGCCACTTTTTACAGTGCAGTCAATCTTGCTTTTTTTAACATGTATTCTTACATGTGGCTGCTATATTCAAGACTGAAGAACCCAAAAGTATCAAAGCACCAGTTAATACAGGCAAAACAGCTGTCAAAGACCATTTACAAAACATCTGCGCAGATAAACATGCCCATACACGGAAAACCAATTTATTGTAACAAGGATACGAGTGTCCTTAATGATGACATCTCTGGTGGCCTGGTGGAAGACCATCTGGTAGAAGACGTAGATGATCTGACACACAAATTCATCGTCTTCCTGTTGGGCTGGTAACACGAGCAGATGAAGAACATTACTTTGACCTCACAAAATCAAACATTTTGCTTCATATAAAGAAGAATTGGACCAATAATATTTCCTCACGGACATATTATTATATGAAGGCACAATCGTTTCCTTTTCACGAGAATATCTGCACGTCAGCATTAAGATGAAATGCAATACGGCAAACCGACAAACACACACACACCAGTGCAGCTGCGCAGGCATTCGCTATCCGATGGTGCCTGTTCATGCGAGCTGACGTTCAAAACCTCCTCTGGTGGATCATGTTTATGTATGAAGGCCCTCGTGAGAAGCCGCCATTTGGGGAAAGTATCAACTTTTCCTCTGAAATGCTACAGAAAGCTCCTATGGAGAACTGTGCGGTTGTAGCTGCCCCCTCCTAACTTTAATAAAAGCCTTTATTTCAATTTTGATCTGGCTCAGAACGCTCTTGTCCCCTGGGATCGAAATTCCTCCAGAAGAATGATAGCAAAGAGGCTAGCTGCTCCATGGGACCAGAAACTGAATACCGCTACATCAAGGAGCTGCACAAGCTTTGCACAAGCTGCAAATAACATCACAGAGAACATGTCAGCGCCTCTTCAGATGAGAAAGAGCCAGTGAACGAGTATACGAACACAAGTGCTGAAAAGTTATGTATAAATAAAAGAATACCCAAGCATCTGTCAATGCGGCGTTGCCACATAATGCTTATCATGAGGAAAACAAATGTCAGATTTGTTATTGCATTGTTGTGATCAAAGTTATAAAATATTATATGGCATGTAGTGCAAAAACATTTCCGATGTTGAATTTCATATAAATGAGACCATTGTGTCTGAAATGGGGAAAAAAGTAAAAAGTTGCCAATTCAAAAGAAACAAGTATCTTTCCTTTTTCTCTTTGAGAGGAGCTGTATATGTTGGGACGGTCGCTATTTTGGCCGTCCACCTCCTTGGCCTCTTAAACATTTATTCTTTTCATGGCAAGGAAGAGCCCTGACATCAGGGATTTATTGAAATGAGGCCTCACATTAAGCAGAACCAGCAAATCTGATGCATGCCATGAACCTGGTGCTTTCCTGTTCCTGAAAACACTGTCACTTCCCAGCACATAACGCACAAAGCGAGAACCAGCCCTCTGTGTCCCACACAGACATGGGCTGTTTATTTATTCTAATTTATTTTAATTTAATATTAGTTTAGTCTAAATAAACTCTTCAAAACTCATTTCATCAGATCACATTAGGGAAGACAAAGCATGCCAAATTGAAATCTGGTACTTGAGTGGCTACAGACACGCAAAGTAGGGGGGCAGCTGTTGCGATTCGGCCAAACAAAAGTAGAAATCAAAACAGCACTGATCTTTTCTCTGGAATTTATTTTTATGGTTAGCGATAATGAAAAAGATTTTATGTAGAGAGGGTTTGGAGATCCGTTTGTTTCTTTAAGCACTCATGCTCTGGCTCAATGCTAATAAATGTGTGTAAGTGTTGGCAGCGCACTTACCATTTAGCAGCTCAATAAGAGCAGGAATGATGCCAGATTTAGCCAGCATGACGGCACAGGAGTCGTCCATTGATACCGTACCGATCATGATCACCACCTCCAGGATCAGGTCATCCTCTGCTGAGCCTGAAACAGAGAGGTTAAAGGTCAAGTCTGGTTTGGCATAATGAAAAATGGTATTTCATACTACTCCAATAAGGAATGCCAATGAATGACATTTACAAAAAAAGTGTTTTAATGTGACAAATTAATGAGGTTGATGTCAAAAGTTGGGCCGTTTTTACACAAAATTGGATTACAAGAGAAACAAAATTACAATATTTATTTTTGGGAATATAAACGGACGTCTCTCATAAATATGAGGTAATGTGATGTAGCACAATGCACTACACTGCAGATTAATATGTTAGGGTTTCATACTGGATACTGTTTCACATACAACCTTATGTTGTATTTCTTTCATTTGTATTTCTTTAAAATGATTTGTCACACACAGGACCTTTTAATGAACAAGCAAAAAGTGATGAAAATTATGAAAAACTTGTCAAGTTTGTGATCTAACACGTTGATGTCAATAAAAAAGGCCCAATGACAGTCATACAGTGTAGCATTGTACTGTATGTAGCAGGCTGTGTATTAGCTTTCCATTACAAATACATCCTGAAACACAAACAGGTACAGGTTGGCTTTACCGGGTTTGAGGTGGTCTTTGAGGTAAGGCACCAGGTTGTACTCTTTGAGCAGGAGCTCCCAGTCCAGGTCAGGTATGGTGAGGTTTGCCATTGTACCCAAGCACTCAATAACAAACTCTTCATCACCCTCCTGCTTGATCTGAGCTGCCAGATCACCCACATAGTCCTGAAGGATAAATGACAAAATATCTTTAGGTGTTCATTTAGCACAGGAATTCCCAACCTGTAAGATACTTAAGATTTCAATTTTTGCTTCATGAAATTACAAATTTAAAAATATTTGGGCTATCAAATGTATAACAGAATACTACAAATAAATAAATAAAATTTTGTTTTTAAAATTTAATTTGTAATTTTTTTTATTATCATTTATCTTTCACAGTACGTATTTTTAATTAATAGTGAAGGTCAACACAACAATGCTAAATGATGCTTTTATGTTTTCAGTAAGTAATGTGTAACTTGTGACTGTTAATGTAAAGGCAGAATATTAAAATTACAATGAAGAGCTGTTTCAGAGGTCCATCGTGCTGTGAGATGTTCCTGATCATTTTCATCAGCAGCGGGTCCTTTAGTTTAAGTGCTCTTTTCATCAGCATCTTCATTCCATTACCTGCAGAGCAAATACACAACTAACCACAATCAGCCAGAGATTGATCATAAGATTGAACAGATTCCATGTATTACTAATTACAGAGAAGCAACAGTTGTTGCTGGTGTGTGACAGTATGCTTTATTACATGTAAACACAGATGTTTTTGACATGTTGCATGCTATTCCAGGAGAAATGAGATTCAGGCTCTTACCCTCACAGATAATATGAGCATTAGTCTTGTTAGCAGCCAGGTTGATGCAGAATGAAATGAGCTCTGTGTCGATTCTCTCTTCGCCATGTTCAAAGAGCATTTGCATGAGCTGCTCACACACAACACAGGATTTCAATTAAAATTACTATATGCAGAGTATCAACATGAAAACATTAAATAACCAGACCACACTATAAAGGTATAGCAGGGCTTAACATTAACAACAGAAAAACAGTCAGAAACTCTGAAGTTGTCCAACTTTCTTTACTGCTGCAAACGGGGCATCAAAAATACGCATTGATAGAGTTTTTACTTTTTTATAAAGGCAAGAGCATATTTATTTAAACAAAAATATCACAACTGTAGGAAACAGTGCGTTGAATGCTTGAAGGCTCACACTGATTAACATGATGGTATACAGCGGTGGCCAAAATTATTAGAACACTAGTATTTTCACAAGCTAAAAAAATTGTTTAAAGTCAATTATTTCTATCTTTTGCTGTAGTGTTTCAGTAGGAAATATCAGTTTGCATTTCCAAACATTCATTTTGCCATTAATTGTAATAATCCAGTGAGATTTTTGTTTGCACAAGGAGTCTGACAGCAGCCAGTGCTCCACACAGAGATCTGATCTGATCATCATCCAGTCTGTCTGGAATGACATGAAGAAACAGAACAAACTGAGACAGACTAAATACAGAAGAGCTGTGGCAACGTCTTCAAGATGCTTCAAGAAACCTACCTGGCAAAATGAATGTTTGGAAATGTAAACTGATATTTCCTACTGACACACTACAGCAAAAGATAGAAATAATTGACAAACCATTTTTTATCTTGTGACAATACTAGTGTTCTAATTAGTGCCGTCAAACGATTAATCACTATTAATCGCATCCAAAATAAAAGTTTTTGTTTATATAATACATGTGTGTATACTGTGTATATTTATTATGTATATATAAATACAAACACATGCATTTATATATATTTAAGAAAAATATTTTTATATATTAAATATATATATAAATATATAATATAAAATATAAATATATAAATGTATATACTTGTAAATATTTTCAAATTATATACTGTATGTGTGTGTATATATATACATAATAAATATACAAAGTACACATACATACATTATGTAAACAAAAACTTTTATTTTGGGTGCGATTAATCGCGATTAATCATTTGACAGCACTAGTTCTAATAATTTTGGCCACCATTGTATTTAGCAAACTCTTATCCTTTTAGACCAGTTTAGTCCTTTCAGTTCACTTATAACGCAAGCCATGCTTCAGGTTCACCTGAATTGTGATTGTGATTCCAAATGTGATTCCAAATGTAAAGTACTAAAGAATCAGAACATAAATATATTATTAAATAAGATCATCTAAGTATAATTCTTATGACAATGATTATTTATTAGTTGTATTACTATTATTTTTTTGTTATAATTATATTTTAATTGTAATTTAAAAAATAAATTCAATAACAATAATAATGAAATCAGTAATAATGAAATGTACCTAAACCAATGTTACAACAAAAGTATTAATAATTAAGTAAATAATTATAATTTTTTTATTAATATTGTTGTTGTTTTCATAAATAGTACTGTTTAAAAAAAACAATAATAATAAAAAACAACAAATCTGGGCTGACACCTGTCAGACAGATAAGTAACTTGAAAAGCTTAATCTAATGTGAGGCCCAGAATAGTTTGTCACATCAGGGCTCACGTGTGGTTTCCAAACATCCTCAGAGAGTGATATCACAATGGGCCGATTGAAGCACATTTCAAAACTAAGGAGTATTGCATGTGGAATATCGTGCAACAATCAGACGGAAAACAAAAGAAAAGAAATAAATGATGAAAGAGATGGTTCCTTACAGGGAGAAGTATTAATGCTGTCATTGTTGGCGAAAGGATTGCTATTTGTGTTTTTAGTCAAAAGCCAGGGAGAGTTGAGACAATATCCAACAGTCCGCTTCAATCAGGTCAATGCTGCAGCTGATAACGGCCCAATGAGAGAGACTTGGCAGGCCTGTCTTAAGGAGATAACTGGCCAGTGGCCAACGGATTCCGCACATGTGGTTAAAAAGAGCAATAAGAAGATGAACAGATGAAGATAGAGGAGGCTCCACTGGCCGCAATGGGCACGGGCCACGGTATGGGCCAGTTGGAAGTTAAACAGGAAGGCACGAACAGACCAATGCAGGCCTGTGAAGAGGCAGCAGTGAGCAATCAGGCCTTTCTCATATTGAGTATCACGTAACCTGCTCCCAGGCCTCCAAATCACGCAGTCTAGACTCACTGGCACCTGCTTGCTCCTATTTACCAGCAATGGGAGGCCCTGCCTCGTACCCCTGAGTCATCCCCTCCCTCCCACCTTCGTCTCTGAGCTCTCCATGGTTTCATAGCTCCACAAGCCCTGTAAACATTTCCTCACACACACACACCTCACAGCTTTGAGTAATTATAGCGAGATCCCTTTATGGCAGAGGAATGGGTCCAATGCCGGGCCTCTCCTCACCAGTTCAGAACCCTGAGCAGTGAGGCCTTTTGATCTAAATCCTAAATCCTCCCTTACAGAAGAGGGTCCAGGCTGACTGCCAGCACAGACCTGAGGGACACCAGATCCACAGACACGAACGGACACACTTTAGCTATTGATGAAGAGTCAGGGGAGTCTTCAAAATAAGAAAGAAAGGACAAAAAACAAAAGAACGAATGAAAGAATAAACAAATGAATAAACAACTGTAAGAAATAATGAATAAACAAAAGAACGAACATAAGAACAAAGGATAGAAAGTGAGAAAGAAACAAAGAAACTAAAAACAAACAAAAGAAAGAACAAATGAAAACAAACATAAGAATGCATAAACAAACGCAAAAATGAAACAAGAACAAAAATGAATAAAAACATGAACTGAAAGACAGAAGAAACGAAAAAATAAATAAACATGAAAGAATGAATAAACAAACAAAAAAACTGTACACTCGAAAGAGCAAATAAACAAATGACAGAATTAAAAGAATGAACGAAAGAAAACAAAAGCATGGACAACTAAAAGAAAGAAAGAAAGAAAGAAAGAAAGAAAAAGAAAGAAAAGCTTTGCATACCTCCCTAAGGAGTCCCACAGTTATTCTGACATCATGCCCTGAGCGTCTCCAGGCGGATTGGCAGAGCGATTAGGTTGAGGAATTTAACTTTTTTTTTTTTTACAAGCATCTGGTAGGCATTTTCACCCAATTAGAGAAGACAAGCATTTTAAAGATGACAACGCTCGGGCAAAAGTTGTTTCAGAGAAATTGTACCCAGGCAATTGCTGGTGACCTCACAGAGGCCCCCCTCCAATTAAATTAGCTCTGTTATGTCATTAACGCCATGTGCATTAACAGAGCGCAGCAATTAGCCCACTTTACAACACAAGGTGAGGTGCACACATGATACATACATGACACACTACAGCAGCAAAAACGTGTTTGAAATAGCATAGTACAAAATACCTTTTAGTACTTGTGCAGTACAGTATACATACATACACACACACACACACACATATATATATATACACATTATATATATATATATATATATATATATATATATATATATATATATATATATATATATATATATATATATATATATATACACACACACACACACACACACACTAGGGGTGTCGCGATATACCGGTATTGACGATAACCGTGATATTCAAAGCAACAATTATTGATATGGTGTTAATTTAGTGTGTGACGATATACCGGTATTGGCGATAACCGCAATATTTAAAATGAACAGGACTCTTATGATAACACCACATGTAAATACTCCAGCGACAGTACCTGGTTGACCTCCAGGTGGCAGTATTGCACCTTAATACTGACAGTTGTCAAACAAGAAGACTCAGCGCTCGCAGCTACTCCGAGAAGAGCCGTGTTCATCAGAGTAAATTGCGATTATTTTACTAGTCATAGAATGGGAAATGATACATTAACCTGTTAACAGAGGTTTTCTGTGTTCATATATTTAAATAAAGGGTGATTATTTTAATAAGTACCACGTTTTCTTTACTCATCTTATTATTGTATTTGCAATCAATACGGCCTGTGCGTAGTAACACTATATTTCTTTGTTCAAATCTATTAACAGTTACACGATTAAAACTGATCTTGAAAAAATGAGCGACCACATTACTACATTAAACTCTGTAAAATGTTAAGTTGGTCGCAGTGCCATGCACTTAATGCCTCATCTGCGGCTGTTCTAGATGCACATTAATACTGAATTAGAAGCGCTCTTACTGCATGACTTCAGTGGCGCCGGCGCAACTATAGGTTAAAGAGCTTAAAATAAAGGTACGCAAGTTAACAGGTTAAAGTATCAGTTTAGATGTTAATATGGCAACACTTTACAATGGTTCATTAGTTAACATTAGTTAATTACATTAGTTAACATGAAATAAGAATGAACTATACTTCCACAGCATTTATTAATTTTATTTCATGTTAATTTCAGCATTTACTAATGCATTATTAAAATCACAAGTTGTGTTTGTAAACATTAATGCACTGTGAACTAACATGAACAATGAATGACTGTATTTTTATTAACATTAACAAAGATTAATAAATTGTGTAATAAATGTATTGTTCATTGTTCGTTCATGTTAGTTAAGACATTAATGTTAACAAATGACATCTTATTGTAAAGTGTTACCATTAATATTTATTCATCATACTGTTGAACTTGACAGTATTTTCTCTCTTGTTATTTCATAGGAGCTCCAAAGAAGACAATGAAAGCCAGAGTCTTGTGCCCCGCGTTTATCAGTATCCTTATGTTCGTTGGGTGAAAAAGAAAAACTCAATAAACAAAGTAAAAAATAATTTGACTGATATCTATATATATATATATATATATCAGTGGCGAGCGGTGACTTTTTTAACCGGGTATGCTGAGTGCTACAATTATTTGCTTTGCTTGAGAAAGCATGAATATATAGATTTATGATGTTTTTTTCATATGATTTAGTCGAGTTAGTTTTGCATCAAACACAATGCAATTTTCGGCAATTGAGATCTGGCAGCAACAGTGCATTTTTCCGCTTGGACGAGCGCTTCTTGGACAGTTTACCTATCGCATGAAATCAGGCGCATACCAGCAAACCACTGAGAACGCGCCTCAATCCTGAAGAGTCATAGCAACAGAGCGGAGGCGAGAAAGCTACGGAGAATCCGCTTATTACCCGGAAGCTTCCGTAACTGACGCAGGTTTACAGAAAATTACCGTTATTTTCAAATAAATCATTTTACATACTTATTCCCAAGACTTTATTAAGCTTTAAGTCACATCTCAAATGACAAGGGATCAACTTATAATCATGTTTATAGTAATTAGAAATTTTACATTACTTCATGCCTGAAAAAAGTAATCTGATTACAGTAACATGCCACTATGAAAAGAGAAGGGAGTGATGTGTGTGTCCTGGCAGAAAATTCTTCCTTTTCCTGTTAACAATTCATTTTGTTTTGCTTTCTTTCAAAGCAATAGTTCATCCCAAAATAAAAAAAATAAATAAAAAAAAAAAATCGGTCATCATTTACTCACCCTCATTTTGTTCCAAATTTGTATGACTTTCTTTCTTCAATGGAACATTAAATAAGATATTTTGAAGAATGTTGGTAATTAAACAATTTCGGTTCCAATTGACTGACTTCCACTGAAATTTTTATTGATCTGATGCACGTTAATGGAAACCAAAACTGTTTGGTTACTAGAAATATCTTCTTTTACTGTATGTTTCACAGAAGACAGAAAGATTTGTAATGACATGAGGATGAGTCATAACAGAATTTTTCATTTTATTGCGAATTATCCCTTAAATGTTATTATTTAATATCATTTATTTGGACTTTTTTATGTTTTGTTCTGTTTCTTTATATCATAACCTCTGTATGGGGCAACATGTGGAATATCAAATTCATTTAAAAAATAACCAAAAGAATAATTAATTTTGAAAAGTCCCAATCTGAATCAAAAGTGAATAAAGTGAAGAAAACACACACCTGAGGAATGCAGTCAGTATACGCAAACATGGATTTAGATTTGTCGTCCACGCTGATGTGGTAGAGGATACGCATCGCTACGTGCTTGTACATGTCATCACCTAAAGAAAAGATGAGAAAAAACCTTTAGAGAGATTCACAACTTGTAAACTTTTCAAGCGCTATCTAAATTGATCAGTCGGGGGTCAGTTAGATAATGTATTTATACTGGCTCGTGCTGAGAGTGAACCATTTATCACAGAGATTATAGATAAGAGCATGTGGGGTATGTGATTACAATCCAAACTCATTCCACAGGGGAGAGAGAGAGTGGAGATACACACACACCACACACACTCACGCTTCTCCCTACAAACACTCTAATTAATAACACTTTACACCCTCCTCCTCTTCTTCCCTAATGCTGATACTCCCCTGTGAGATAGGAAACACTCAGACAGAGCAATGGGATAATCAGTCATTAAGAGTCCGACCGTGGCAGTCGGGACCCAAGACACCCTAGAACACATTATCACATCGGCGATTAGAAGCAGATGTGACCGCTGGGGATATCAGGATAAAAAAAGGAAGAGAGAGTGAGGGAAAGCGGAGTAGGTAAAGAAGAGGTTTGCTTAGTTTGTTTAATTGGGGACACAGGAGGAGACATATATTTTAGTGGCATTAATAAGCGAGGGCCGTCCTGGGCGGGCCCTCGGTGGCCGGAACATGTGCTTCTCATTAGCGGCCGCAGACGCCGTTGACCCGCGTCGCTGCCTCACCTCAGCGAGAGTAAGCGGAGACGGGCGGTCTTTACGACAGCAGCCAGGCAGCTCTTAAACTCAGCCCTAACTGCTGAACCGTAAATGGCTAACACATTGAAAAAAATGTGCAATTAAGCCCTTAGATGTAATCACGAGAAGGATTTACAAAGCAGCATCGATGTGGAGGTGTCACTCGAGCTGGTCAGGAAAAGAGACGCATGTCATATGCATCAAATTACCAGAAATATTGTGGTTGATGCCTGACAGAGATGCATGAAAAGTGCTGTTGGGATTGTTGTGAACGACTGAAAATGAAAACAGACACAAAGAGGAATTATTCTCCTATGACATGACTAGCTGAACTCATAATCACTGGGTAAATGTGTTTGGCTTTGCTCGATTCAGAATATCTGATAGAAATGGCCATAATTTAAGCCAAACCTCCATCATCTGCACCTGCACCAGCTTCTGCCAAAGCAGGTTTTTGGTTTCAGTGTAACTGTATATTCTGCAGCTTGTAAAGACAATCATTCTGATGTAGATCACATGTTGGTTTTCAAACATTTCAACATTACTGATTTTCCAACGCAAATCCTTGGATGCAACCTTAAATAGTCTCTTTCTAGTTTGAAGATAAGAGTGTATAATGCACATCTAAAGATAACTTTAATTTGGTAACCTTACAAATATCATTTTTCCATTAAGTTCAGTCATGCAAGTTTTCTCTCATTTCGTGCTGGGCCAAAAAGGTTTATTTCAAATGGAAAAGAGGAAAATTATATTATCCAGTTGGGTTTTAATCTACTGCTTTAGGAATGTAACATTTCTGGGCTTGGATAAGATGTGCAAAGAGTTGGTCTATGAGGTTTTTAAAATCGGGCGTTTTCAAATAGGTCCAGGGACGCCTATTAAGAAGGTGGAAGAGAGTGCACAGAAAATTAAAGAGGAAAATAAATATTTATTTTAGGGGTGTCAAACTTAACTTAAGAAATAAAGTAAATGTTTTTAACATTATTTATCATTTTTCAACAAATTTGCCAAATTTTACACTATTACTGTTTCTTTTTTTAAATTTTAACAAATTGTTGGAAATTATGTGATTAATACAGTGACAGTTTGATTCAATTGATAGCCGTAGTTTTTAATCAGTAAGAAATAAAAAACAAATAATAATAATAATAATTTATATATTACTGTTCAAAAGTTTGGGGCCAGTAAGTTTTTTTTTTAAAGAAAGGAATACTTTTTTATTCATTAGACAGTAAAGATATTTATAACTAAAAGATTTCTATTTTAAATAAATTATGTTTCTTTGATCTTTCTATTCAAATCAAAGAATTCTGAAAAAAGAAATAAATAAATTCTTTAGCAGCATATTAGAATGATTTCTGAAGGTTCACAAGTAATGTCTGCTGAAAATGAGCTTTGCAATTAGAGGAATAAATTACATTTTAAAATATAATAAATACGCATTTTAAATTGTAATAATATTTCACAATATTACAGTTTTACTGCATTTCTAAACATAATACAGCCTCGGTGAGCATAAAACATGAAATACATGAAAAAATCTTACCAACCCCAAACACCTGAAGGGTAGGATATATACACATTCTACATAATTTCTAACTGAGGGTTTTAGGCAATATCCCTAGTAAAACTACTGTTGTGAAAAGTACTTGGCACCAAAACGTTTGAAAACAGTACATAAACCCTGCTGTAAGCCTTGCTATTCGATTACAGTAAATCAATGTTCCAGTCTAATTAATATGAACGTTAGAAGAGTTACCCAGCAGAGCAGTGAGTTTGGGCAGCAAACCCACATGCACCATTTTGGTGCGCAGACCCGAGTCAAAGGAGAGGTTGAGGAGAAGTCGCAGAGTGACGTTCATCAGGTCTTCCTGTTCACATGGAACCAGACGAGCCAGCTTCTCTACAGTGTCCATTTCAGCCTATTACAAACATACAAGTGAAATACACGTCATACATTCAATTAGAGCCGAAAGAAACAGCTACATAAAATTACTTAATCTTTTTTCCTTTGAAAACAGCTTAGTCTAGAGAAACAAACAGAATCATCTTTTTTTTTTTTCTCAGCTGCAATAACAGCCAGTTTTTTGTCCAACGTGTTTTTATGTACAACATGATGAAAGATTTTCAAAGCCAAAAGTCTATTTCTTTTATCTACAACAAGGATTTGGTTAAGGGATAGAGGAATAAAAACAACTTCTGTCTTGATAAATGTACATTCATAGCCAGAGTAGATTGATTCCAGGTGCACTGACAGTGAAGGAGTGTAGGACAACCAGGACGAACCTCAGCACAGCAATGACAGAAACTTCCTGTTATAAATGACCCCATAATTCTTCAGGACACCTTTAAAGGTGCAGCTTTATGCTTAAATAAAATGCATCATATTTATATTTTATCTACATATATCAGTCAAAAATTTTTTGAATGTTTTTTTTATTTTTGAATAAATAATTTTTTATTTATTGTTTTTTTTTTACACCTCTTACGCTCTCCAAGGCTGCATTTATTTGATTAAATAATAATATTGTGACATGTTATTACAATTTAAAAGAACTGTTGTCTTTTTTTAATATATTTTAAAAGCTGATTTTTCAGCAGCAATTACTCAGCGTCACATGATCCTTCGAAATGATATGATTTTCAAATATGATCATTTATCATTGGTGCGCAATTATTAATAATGGTTCTTATTGTTGTTGATGAAAACAGCTTTTGCTGCTTAATATTTTTGTGGAAACAGTGATATAATTTTTTCAGCATTCTTTTATGAATGCAAAGTTCAAAAGAAAAGAATTTGAAATAGAAATCCTTTTATAACATTGTAAGTGTCTTTACTATCTTTTCTGCACCAAATCAGCATATTAAAATGATTTCTGAAGGATCATGGGACACTGAAGACTAGAGTAATGACTGCTGAAAATTCGGCTTAATGATTACAGGAATAAGTCACATTTTAAAATATATTCAAATAGAATACAGTTCTTTTAAAATGTTAATAATATTTCACAATATAACCAGTACTGTTTTACATTATTTTTCATCATTGCTTTGGTGAGCACAAGTGACTTCTTTCAAAAACATTCAAAAACCATAATCATTCCAAACTTTTGACCAGCAGTGTTTAGTGTTTTCTTAACTCATGAAATTGTATTTCAAAGCTTCTGATGTGTTCGGCACCAAGAAGATCTCACCATGTCATTCTTGTTCTCCAAGAAGATGCTGAGCTTTTTGAGGAAGGAGACCACCAGCACCAGCAGCTCCTCATCCTCCCTCTCCAGAGACTTGACCAGTAGATGCACAATGTTCTTGTTCCTCATCTTGAGCTCCGTGCGGGTGTCCTCAGACAGATTCAACAGCAGGTAGAACGCAACTAGAGCCGTGGGGAGGAAGAGGAACACATAAACAAGGCCTCATGGATGATTCCTACTGAACTGTGGCAAATAAAACATTTCACGTCCTGTACCTCGCAGCAGCTGCTCCTGTTTGACCAGGAGGCTTTGGTATTTCTTAAGGGTTTTCTCATACTCCTTCCGCAAGTTCTGGTTTTCGGGGTCCGCTTCATGTGGATATGTTAAGGAGTAATCTAGTTCATTTAACACATTTATTTTGTGCTATGAATTTTTTGATTGCAAAGAGATTGATAAAAAGGATATAAGCCTTGCTCGTCTTCTCTAACTCATCTTGCCACAGGTCAAATTTCTTCAGCTCGTGCTCAATGATGTTCATGCACAGCACGCCAATCTTATAGTGCGTAATGAGCCCGTGGAACTGTGAGAAACTGCAGGAAGAACACAAGTGGTGAGGGTCTGTCCTCCTCCGACCTCTCCTGGCACATTCGGCCAGACACTGATGTATGAGATACAATCGGAGAACTAGACAATGGCTGGTATGCAGAGACACCGAGACGAACGTGCCAGATGAATTTCATACTCTAGTCCTGATTAGTACATAAACAGAACTGAAAGATCGAGCCAAACAACTCATCATACATTTCAAATACATCCTTCAAAAGTCAAAGTCATTCTAGCTTGCAGAAAGAAATTTCCACATTAGCCATCTGAAAACAAGAGCCAAGGAAAACCATCAAATGAGAGCACACATTTTCATAGCTCAAATAATGCTGACAGCATCTCAGTAAAAGCAGTAACTTGATCTGCAGCTACTAAAGATGTTTAGAGAGCGTATCAAAGTTTTCTTAAGGCTTTCAATCTTATACAAGAGCTATATGAGAATATCTGGTATGCAATCTGCTTCTATAAAAAATTAAAAATGGAAGCAGTATATTAATCCTCCAAAACAGAATATGCTGCGTACTTCTCTCTCTACACTACTGTTCAAAAGTCTGGGGTCAGCAAGAGTTAATGATTTTAAAGGAAGTTTCTTATGCTCACCAATACTGCATTTATTTGTACATTTATTGTGAAATAATATTACTATTTAAAATACCCATTTTCTATTTGCATATGTTTTCAAATGTAATTTATTTATTATTAAATTAATTTAGTGAAATTTTGCATTAAAAGTGTCACGTGTTCCTTAAGACATTCTGATAACCTGATTTAATGCTCAAGAAACATTTCTAATTATTAATGTTAAAAACAGTTGTGCTGCTTTTTATTTTATTATGGAAACCGTGATTTTATTTAATTTATTTTTTTTTCAAAAGACCAGCATTTATTTGAAATAGAAATATTTTGTAACGATGTAGAAGTCTTTACTGTCACGTGTGACCAATTTAAAGCATCCTGAAAAAAAAAAAAGTGTTAATTTAAGAAGAAGAAAAAAATTCTGGCCCAAACCTTTGAACAGTCTGTACATATTTTCAAAATCTACTAGTTATGAGTTATCTGATTGGCTAGGTAACTAGTCAGTCTTTAGGAAGCCACATAATTTGTTTTTGTGTTCAAAAACAGCTGGATGGAGTGCAACATACAAGATGCGTTTTTAAAAGTTGAACCACTGTCCAACCATTCAATTGTGCAACTGTCAATAGTGTCTGTAATGTGTGTTTGTCCCCACAGAGACTTACAGATTACAATCAGATCATACCAGGAAAATTGTTCACAGTAGGCGATTTAAAGTCCAAGTAAGTAACTGTTTTGATATTTAATTTTGAAGCACTGAATTAGTTGATGAAGCTGTGTTTTGACGGTGCTAAAAGAGTTTAGAGACGCCACTTCTTAGAGAGAGTTCACTTCTCCATGCTGACAGCACATTAAAGATCAGCACACTAAAATCCTCCTCTAATATTGCCTACTCAATTCTGTTTCAGGCCCTTGAAAGCACCACAACAAAGACAAAAAATAAACTGTACCGAAATTATGTACCTTGAGAAGCAGAAGAAGACATAGACGATAGTAGTTGCTAGCTCCACACTGTGTTTCCAGTCCTCTCTCAGAACCCGCGCAAGAGCTCCAATCGCAGCCTCTGAAAAACATCAAACTAGTCACAAACATCTGGATAATCTGACAAAATCAAACATAAACTGCAAGAGCTTTAAGAACCACTGAAATCCCTGCTGTTATGTGGCAGTTCATATCTTTTATGACAGTTTGTTGCAGAATAATAACGCTGTTGACAGTGAATTGAGAACAAAAAAGAGTTACCGTTATGTAGGAGCTCCTCCAGGTTATCAGGGTTACGGGCCAGATGGAGGATCAGAGTGGAGCCTCTAATCTTCTCAGGCATGCTCTCATACAACAGCTCAACATAATCATCGATTTTATTAATATTGGCCTCCTCATCAATCTGAAAAAAAGTATTACGGTAATATATCAACTTTAGTGACAACTTATGACCATCAAAGCTCTCGATCAACTAAAATATATTTGTTTGTCAAACAGTACACATTGTTTCAAAGCAGCTTTCCAGAAAACCATGATGTTAATGTTTATAATATCTTAATATCTTACAGTCACATTTAGCAGATTTGAGCTGGGCAATAATACAGTTGACATTTTCCAATGATTCAAGCAGTTGAGACATGCTATATAATATATATACTGTAGAATATATTGCCCAATGTGAATAATGTATATATGTAGATAAAGCTGGACATAGCTACATATCCAACTTTACATAAAGAGCTGAGCGATAATATATAGTCACATAAAAATAAAATGAGGCAGTTGAGATTTGCTATATAGTATATATCACTTTACATTAGTGTACTGTATGAATGCAGGAATATATTTTAAATTTTTCACCAATTGAGATTTGCTAGTTTGTCAGAGTTAACACATCCGGAAAGTAAGTAGTATTACTGTTAAATAAACACACAGTACTCCATTGTTATTAACATTTCTATCAAGGAGGTTGTTTTACTCGTGGGTGAGATTTCATTTGTTGAGCTTCAATAATGATTAAATTACACCAAACATAGAGTGCAAATGACTTTACTTTAAACATACCATCTGGGTTTGGTTTATATATGATTTGGAAAGAAGACGGCTCTTGAATTGTGGATCGGTTTTGAATTAGTTGGTAAAAATCACACAGAACAGAATAAATCAGCTATCATGTCAAATTAGGTAAATGTGTGAAAAGTATTAAAAAATAAGCATAATTTAACATGTTTAATTAATCACGTGTCATTCACTTTCTCAAAAATGTGTAACTTAAAATGTGCGTACTTCCATTCCTTCAAATGGCAGAAGTTCTCTAGGTTTCGATGGTTTCTTTTCCTTCTTCTCCGCTAAGGACATACAACATGAAACAAGAAATGCTCTAACCATTACATGTGACATAAATAAACATTGCTAAAACAAATAGAGTGCAGGTTGCTCGTCCACCAAAAAAATAAATAAATAAATAAAAAGTTGGGAATTAAGTTTTAAAAAGGTATTTACATTTACTGCTGGGCTTCTTTCGGTTCTGTAAATACAGCAGCAGATGTTCCACCTCTGCCAGCTTTGATGGATGAATGATTTTACACTCTTCCACCACCTTTCTAGCCAGGGCGGATACATCAGTGCTGGCATTCAGACTCCTCAGACGAATGCTGAAGAACAAACACAGACAAAATGTAAAGAAATGTTGAATTATATGTAACAATGGAGAAGGTAACATGCTGTATGGGTAAACAGCTTATCTCTTATGCTTACATTTTCTGGCACTCTTTCTTCTCCTCATGCCTGGGATTGCCCGCCTCTCCTAAAATGGATGCTTCCACTTCATAGTACACCACTAGAGCCTTTTCTGTTGGATGCACATCTATTTCACCAGTCCTACACTTCCTAATAGACACAGGAGAGATCAAGATCGGATGTGACAGTGAGTTGCATTAAACACTGGCAGTGTCTCAAACCCTACAGTGAGCAGCCAAGCCTAAACAGCATTTCTGGGCAAAGTAAGAGCGTTCATCATAGGTGCAGATAACCGCACAAAAATGCTACATAAATGTCCAGCTGAGCAGAGACTCAGTCTCATAACGGGATGGTTACAGTAGGCCACGCCCATCTGCAAGTGAAGCGAATGAATTAGACCCAGATTTACGTTACGACTATAGAAAATATAATAAAATAATAAAATAAAACCGGTGAGGGTAAACTCACAGATCATAATATACACACGATATATGCAATGCCTTCCCTTTAATAGATGGAAATAACCGAATGAGCATAACGCTATCATATTGCGATGCACGTAACATGTTAAGCTAAATGTTGTCGTTACCGTTGCAAATACTGCGACTCGTCCGACTGCATTTTATTCCGTTCATGTGAAAGCGCGAGAGTCGGGTTTGGTTTGGCTGCTGTTCAGGCTGTTGACATGAACGAGAATCAAAGCACCGCTCATCCGCACTGCACTGATCCGCTCGCGCTGAAGGTCGGTGAGGGACAGAGGCCTGAGCTGAGCGCGCTCGCCGTCTGCAGGACCGGAGCTACATACTCTCAAGGTTTGTGTCTCTTTAAAAAAACATTTTCATAATTAATAAACCCATGGTATAGTGATATAATGTTTCCAAAAGAATTGTTGGAACAAAAAAGGCTTAATAATATGTTTTTATCCACATATGATTTGATTTTCATAACTGTAGTCAAGGGTGATACATGTGCAGAAGTGCTGGATTAAACACATTCATTCTTTTTTTTTTTTTTTTACATCATTTAACACCTTTATCCAAAACGATGTGAGGAATTCAAGCAATTCATCATAAAGAGGCAATAAATGCTAGTAATACAAAATTTCAGACATTAAAACAGGAAGAGATTAAGAAATAGTTAAAGTATATTTATTTGTTCATTCATTCATTGCTGCATTTTTGATAAGACAAATAATTGGCTTCTGGCATAGTTTTACAGTAAGTTGAGCAAAGGTTAATTTTTCCGTAAGACAACAGACATGCATTTCTTCATTGGGAATTCATATTTGTTTGTTTATGCATTTTTGATAAGATAAATAAACAACTTTATCTATCATAGTTTTATAGTAAACTGAACAAATTTGTCCATACAACAGACAGGCATTTCTTGTAAATAGATAAATATATGATAAATAAACAGCTTCTTTTAGTTTTACAGTAAGCTGAGTTAATGTTAATGTTTCCATAAAACAACAGATATGTATTTCTTCATTCTGAATTCATATAGATTGTGACATTGATTATATTAATGCAGTAATTGATTTACTTAGATATGCTTTATAGTAGGTAGTATAATTCTTATACTTTCTTATTCTTTCTTTCTTATTGATTTATTGGTTTATTGACTTTTCAGCATCATTACAGGTACCCAAAGACATTTGTCATTTGAGGACACTGAATTATTTTGTTGTTACAATAAAATATCAATGGCAATTTACTTCATATTAAAATACAAAAATTAAAAAAAAAGAAAGAAATGAATAAAATACATCATAAGAATACACAAAGTTCTTTTAAAGTCCGTAATCATTTTAAAGTCTACACATATAGAGAATAGGTGATCTCCTGAATTTTTCTGTTCGGCATATGGGGATTGTCAGTTTATCTGAGTTTCTCATCTGGCGTCCAGTCAGCTGCTCCCTGAGTGGTGGTAGCCAGTCTCTAAAACTAGCTTCCTAAAAAAATCAAGACAGAGTTGGACTCGTCTCTCTGCTAGTGTGCACAATCCAAGAAGGGAGAGGGCGTCAGAATAACCTTTGTCCCAGTCTGATTTTACAGACCCGTTTCTGCACACTTTCCAACCTTTTAATTTGATCAGCAGTCAGTGAACTGTGCCAAACTGGTGCTGCATACTCTAACACAGGGCGCACATACCCTAACCAACTCTTGATCTCGAACACCAAATTTCTTTAGCCGGCAGAGAGCAAAAAGCTTTCCATTGGATGAGGACAACATGTGGTCTACTTGACCATCCCATTTTAAGTCACTCCGGATGGTAACCCCTAAAACCTTAACAGAATCACAGATTTTCAAGATGTTCTGATCTATAAAAAGTGATGGCCAAGCTGGTGTCTGTTTCATGCGGGTAACATGTAAGACCTTGCATTTTTTTGACTTGAGTTTCATTTTTTTTTTCTTATACTCTTAATTCTCATTCTTTCTTGCTAGTTTATTTATTTATTTGTTTATTTATAAGATAAATAGATGGTAAATAAACAGCTTTGTCTAACATAGTTTTACAGTAAGTTGAGTGAATGTTAATGTTTCCATAAAATAAGAATTCATATAGATTGTGACATTAATTATATTACTGCAGTAACTGATTTATTTAGCAGTGTGTTTTTATAGGGAGTAATTTAATTTATGCTTAAGAGAAAGCAGTTGCATTCTCCAGAGAAGAGTATCCACTTGACTTTAACAGTATGTGATTAGCTGGACTTTTAAGTGCAATACAGTAAAGAATAAATTATAGTGATTAATTCAATTTCAGGGCCTTGGATTTCCAAATGAAAAGTAATTTTCTTTGTGGTTTTGCTTGTGTCATGTTGAAAGTCCTGCATACTTAAAGTGTGTTTGTGTGTTTGATTTGGCTTATTTTATGGATGGATTTATATTCAGTGAGATGCGATTCCTGTTGGCATTGCTGGTTTTTAAAGCTGTCCAGCTGCAGAATGCGTATATCCTGCTGATCTTTCCAGCTCTTCTCTGTTTTACACTCCAAAATAGGATGACAGATTAGTTTTTTTTCTGGCAACCAATACAAACCCCTTAGGTGAATTTTAAAAGCAAATACTTTTAGATGAGGAGTTTTCCTGCTACAGTTTCACAAATAGTGTTGCTGTATTTTACTGTATTAGACAGTGCTCCAAAATCCAAGTCACCAGATGTTTATAATATATTATAAGCAATATTAAATTATGCTGTACCATAAATGTTAGCCATTCTTACTTTCATGCTGATCTTCATTTCAGCAGTGAACACCAATAGACTGTGTTACATTTTAACATCTGTAATGAATCTGTAATGTTTGGGAATGGTAAAACAATGTCAACAGCATGGTGGCCTATATACAGTGGTGTTACTAAACTCAGCGGACTATAGCACAGGACATACTCTCTGCATGAGTTCCCACAAATTCAGTCTAGTGATCTTTACCAGTTATACAATACTATAATGACGCTGGCTCACACATGTGAGTCATAGCATTACCCGAAACCAGTATACCATAATTAAATGTTTTCATTTCTCATAATGAATCATCCATGTACAAGTCAGCCCTTGAAGGCTGGCCAGCATTTTTAGGGATTTTTAGGTTTAATTTTTCTTTTTTTTTTTCAGATGAATCACAGTCAGGGCTGAGCCTTTAATAAAGTAAGTACGTAAGCAACCAAATACTAATGTCTTTTTGAGACAACAAACATTGAAACAGACAAAGCTGGCCCTTGGTTTTATGTAGGAATAATTTTAGGTCTAACACTTCACTACTCCCCCTTCCCCTGAATTACACTCTTAAAAATAAAGGTGCTTCACGATGCCATAGAAGAACTTTGTTTGTCTAATGGTTCCATAAAGAACCTTTAACATCTGAAGAACCTTTTTGTTTCACAAAAGATTCTTTGTGGTGAAAGAAGGTTCTTCAGATTATAAAAAGGTAAGAAAGAGATAGTTATTTAAAGAACCTTTGACTGAATGATTCTTTTGGAACCAAAAATGGTTCTTCTATGGCATCGCTGTGAAGAACCTTTTAAGCACCTTTATTATTAAGTGTGTATTGATTGATTGATTGATTCATTGATTGATTGATTGATAAGTTAAATAAATGAGAAATAAACATCTTTGGGTAAAAAATAACAACAACAACATAGTTTTACAGCATGTTGAGCAAATGTTACTATTTTCATAAGACAACAGACCAAAATTTAAAGCGTATAGTTTAAAGTTGCACTCATATGGTATCATTTTTTCTTCAGATGTATCACAGTAAAGCCTAAACATTCATTCATTCATTCATTCATTCATTCATTCATTCTTCCATTCATTCATTCATTCATTCATTCATTCTTCCATCCATTCATTCATTCATTCATTCATTTATTATTTTTGATAAGGTAAATAAATGGTAAAAAAAAAAAAACATATTTGGCTAAATATGTTTTGCAACAAGTTGAGAAAATGTTAATATTTCCATAAGACAACAGACTGACATTTAAAGCATACATATAGGTTTAAAGTTGTACTCATGGTACCTTATTTTTTTCTTTGGATGTATGACAGTCAAGGCTAAACTTTCAATTATTTATTTATTTACTTGATACATTTTTTGTAATAAACATTTACATAAACATTTTTGTCTAACACAGTTTTACAGTATGGTTATTGTTTCTATAAGACAACAGGCCAATGTTAACGAATATTTTAAGGTTTAACGTTGCACTCCTGTGGTACCTTTTTTTTTTCTCAGATGTTTGTTTCAGAACTTTAGTCCCACATTTATTTCTTGTCTTTTCACAGACAACGATGTCCCTTGAAAGCTGGCCAGTGTTTTTAGGGATATTTTCAGGTGTAACATTTCACTCATATAATACTTTATCTCCTTTTTACAGATGCATCACAGTCAAGGCTAAACTTTTCATGATTTCACTGCTTCTCATGTTTTGAGGATTCACCATATATCATGGCAACAACACACGGAGTGCCCGCTCTGCTTACAGTCATTTACTATAGCACATTTTTTTCCCACCACGAAACACGATGCTTGTTTCCCCGGCCCACCCAGCAAACCACCCTCTGACACATTAGAGCCGTCTAGCACGCACTGCAGCAGTAACAGCAAAGTAAAACAGTAATCCAACTAATTTGAAACATTTCAGGGTGATTTACAGGCAAAGCTGTGAAATATGACTTTAATAATGGTTACAAATGGCTCCACTGCTGTCTGTCTGAGAAACGCAGAAGAGCTCCAGATCTTATGAAAAAGGCGTCCCATTTGGCATATTACTGGCAGCGCATTTGTTAACAATGAAATGTGAAAATGACTGTGGTGTGGCTGTTATGGTTATTGCAAACTGAACTGTTGATGAAGTTGCTGTCCTGTGGTTCTGTTGTAACTGAGCTGAAGGTACTTTCATGTGTCAGACTGTGGGATGTGTGTGGTGCCAGTGGGCTGACTGGATTGGTGCTGCCCTACATTTACGAGCCAGCTTGTTTGTTTCAGTACTTCATAACAGTGTGATTTTACTGTTGACAATTTGCGTCAATAAGGTATTTAGCTATATTTAGAATTTTTACTGTTTTAACAGAATGAAAAAAAACATCAGAATACTGATCCCAAATGGAAAACATTTTTTTATTTAAAAACAGCAACTTAATTATACTGGCTGAACTTGTTAAAATTGTGCCCAGAACATTGAGGGAACGTTTTTCAAACTACTGTGTGACCTTCAGGGTCATTACACTCACTTCAGAAGTCATTACACCTCAAAAGCTACTTGACACTCATTCAGTTCTCTGGCTTCCCTCTCATGTTTTATGCACATGCCTCGTATGACCCGTAGGTGAGCGGCACGCCACGTCTGACACCAATAATATGCATAAGGTAACAGAACAAAATGGGATCAAACAAAGGGGCCCTCATACTGCATCACCACACAAACCATTCATACACTGTAAAAAATGATTTATCAAAGCTATAAATAAAACAAAAGGGCTTTTCACACTGTGTTTAACCCTGGGTTATCTTAGTTCTAAACCCAGATTTTAACCTGGGGTTAAGGTACGCTTCACACTTGCAGTGTTGGGAAGGTTACTTGAGATATAATAGGTTACAGATTACAAGTTACCCTATTTAAAATGTAATAAGTAGTGTAACCATTTCAATTACTTTATTAAAGTAATGTAACTGATTACATTTGATTACTTTTTGATTACTTTTCTCAATTTATAATGTTTTCAGTTGATAATCATTTTCAAACATTTAAAGCAGGCAGGGTTAACCTTAGAGTAGTTCTCAAAACTGATTACTGTCAGACTTTCATAATCCTTCATCACTTGAATTAAGATTATAATAATTTCATTTTAAAGCACAGCCACCACAAAATCAGACTTTAGCACCTCTTTTTACTTTGAGTTCATTCTGAGGTTAAATACAGATTTAAAATCATGACAAGAAATAGTTTAATAGCTGTGATAGTGTTTTTAAATCAAATTTTTACATAGCTAGGACAAGAAACACTGGAATCTAACAATACCTTGTTAATCTTAAACAATAAAGCATATCCATAAACCCAAATAGAAAATAAAACATGTTTCATATTTTAAAGCAGTAAATACAATTTATAATAGAAATCAATTAACTCTGTATGTGTGTGAGAGACAGAGAGAGAGAAATCAGATATAACCCCCTTTGTAATACACAATAACTGTTACTCAGACCCGGTTCCAGAATCAAATCAATGAGGGTTTTTCTTAAATTAGTGAGGGTGCTCTAACCTTAATATATATATATATATACACTGCCCTCCAAAAGTTTGGAAACGCCCTAGAAAAGTGGGGTTTTGGACAATATTGGCATGAATCCTTTTTACACTGAACAAAATTATAAATGCAACACTTTTGTTTTTGCCCCCATTTTTCATGAGCTGAACTCAAAGATCTAAGACTTTTTCTATGTACACAAAAGGCCTATTTCTCTCAAATATTGTGACACAAATCTGTCTAAATCTGTGTTAGTGAGCACTTCTCCTTTGCCGAGATAATCCATCCACCTCACAGGTGTGGCATATCAAGATGCTTAGATGATTAGACAGCATGATTATTGCAAAGGTGTGCCTTAGCCTGGCCACAATAAAAGGCCACTCTAAAATGTGCAGTTTTACTGTATTGGGGGGTCCGGGGGGGTCCAAACACCAGTCAGTATCTGGTGTGACCACCATTTGCCTCACGCAGTGTAACACATCTCCTTTGCATAGAGCTGATCAGGTTGATTGTGGCCTGTGGAATGTTGGTCCACTCCTCTTCAACGGCTGTGCGAAGTTGCTGGATATTGGCAGGAACTGGAACACGCTGTCGTATACGCTGATCCAGAGGATCTCAAACATGCTCAATGGGTGACATGTCCGGTGAGTATGCTGGCCATGCAAGAGCTGGGATGTTTTCGGCTTCCAGGAATTGTGTACAGATCCTTGCAACATGGGGCCGTGCATTATCATGCTGCAACATAAGTTGATGGTCGTGGATGAATGGGACAACAATGGGCCTCAGGATCTCGTCACGGTATCTCTGTACATTCAAAATGCCATCAATAAAACGCACCTGTGTTCGTTGTCCATAACATAAGCCTGCCCATACCATAACCCCACCGCCACCATGGGCCACTCGATCCACAACGTTGACATCAGCAAACCGCTCACCCACACGACGCCATACACGCTGTCTGCCATCAGCCCTGTACAGTGAAAACCAGGATTCATCCGTGAAGAGAACACCTCTCCAGAGTGCCAGACGCCATCGAATGTGAGCATTTGCCCACTCAAATCGGTTACGACGACGAACTGCAGTCAGGTTGAGACCCCGATGAGGACGAGCATCGTCCCTGAGCTTCCCTGAGACGGTTTCTGACAGTTTTTGCAGAAATTCTTTGGTTATGCAAACCGATTGTTGCAGCAGCTGTCTGGGTGGCTGGTCTCAGACGATCTTGGAGGTGAAGATGCTGGATGTGGAGGTCCTGGGCTGGTGTGGTTACATGTGGTCTGCGGTTGTGAGGCCGCTTGGATGTACTGCCAAATTCTCTGAAACGCCTTTGGAGACGGCTTATGGTAGAGAAATGAACACTCAATTCATGGGCAACAGCTCTGGTGGACATTCCTGCAGTCAGCACGCCAATTGCATGCTCCCTCAAAACTTGCGACATCTGTGGCACTGTGCTGTGTGATAAAACTGCACATTTTAGAGTGGCCTTTTATTGTGGCCAGCCTAAGGCACACCTGTGCAATAATCATGCTGTCTAATCAGCATCTTGATATGCCACACCTGTGAGGTGGCTGGATTATCTCGGCAAAGGAGAAGTGCTCACTAACACAGATTTAGACAGATTTGTGAACAATATTTGAGAGAAATAGGCCTTTTGTGTACATAGAAAAAGTCTTAGATCTTTGAGTTCAGCTCATGAAAAATGGGGGCAAAAACAAAAGTGTTGTGTTTATAATTTTGTTCAGTGTAATTTGTGATAATTTTGCACTGATAAGGGACAACACATACTACGAAAACATATTTTATTACATAAACAGTTTATACATAGAAAATACTTACATTTTCGATTCATCAAAATATCCACCATTAGCAGCTATTACAGCTCATTCATAAAACAGGTTCATTGTATTCTAAACTTAATTGGCAATCAATTGTTGAAGCTATTAAGGTGTGCTGACCCAAAAATCTTTTAAAAACCTTGGCCAAGTTTAAACCAGTAACCAGGCATCACAGCTGGCAAAGGGGCATGTCTGACTTTGACATGTATATATTGCCATTATTATGTAATCAAAATGAAAATCATTATTGCTGGTCTTCAATGATAATGTCAAGTTACTTTAATGTACTGTATTTGCACCAAAAAATGATAAGGATTTATGATGATATCATCCAAAACCACACTTTGCCAGGGGTGTTTCCAAACTTTTGGAGGGCAGTGTATATGTATATATGTATATATGTATGTGTATATATATACAGTATCTCACAAAAGTGCGTACACCCCTCACATTTCAGCAACTATTTTGTTACATCTTCTCAAGGGACAATACTATAAAAATGAAACTTGAATATATTTTAGAGTAGTCAATGTGCAACATGTATAGCAGTGTAGATTTACTGTGCTCTGAAAATAACTCAGCATACAGACATTATTGTCAAAATAGCTGGCAACAAAAGTGAGTACACCCTAAGTGATAACAGCTATATGTCGTTTAACCATGCAAAGCCACATGTCCTATTCATCATGTTCATGTTTTTGTCTGCTTGACAGGACTATACAAATTTGTGTATCTTGTATTAGAGCAGTTAAAATTTGGTGCTTTGAGTACAATTCTCTCATACTGACCACTGGATGTTCAACATGGCACCTCATGGCAAAGAACTCTCTGAGGATTTGAGAATTAGAATTGTTGCTCTCCACAAATATGGCCTAGGCTATAAGAAGATCAGTAACACCCTGAAACTGAGTTACAGTACAGTGGCCAGTGTCACACAGAGGTTTTTCAAGACGGGTTCCACTCAGAACAGGCCTTGCAAGGGTCGATCAAAGAAGTTGAATCCTCGTGGTGTGTGTCAGGTGCAGAAGCTGGCTTCAAAAAACAGACGCATGAGTGCTGCCAGCATTGCTTTAGAGGTTGCAGAAGTGAAAGGTCAGATTGTCAGTGCTCAGACCATACGCCGCACACTGCAACAAGTCAGTTTGCATGGCCGTCGTCCCAGAAGGAAGCCTCTTCTGAAGCTGGCTCACAAGAAAGCCTGCAAACAGTTTGCTGAAGACAACCTGTCTAAGAGCATGAATTACTGGAACCATGTCCTGTGGTCTGATGAGTCTAAGGTAAACTTGTTTGGCTCAGATGGTGTCCAGCATGTGTGGTGACCGCCTGGTGAGGAGTACCAAGAAAATTGTGTCTTGCCTACAGTCAAGCATGGTGGTGGTAGCATCATGGTCTGGGGCTGCATGAGTGCTGCTGGTACTGGGGAGCTGCGGTTCATTGAGAGAAACATGGATTCCAACATGTACTGTGACATTCTGAAGCAGAACATGATGCCCTTCCTTCAGAAACTGGGTTTTCCAACATGATAATGACCCCAAACACACGGCCAAGATGACAGCTGCCTTACTGATGAAGCTGAAGGTGATGGAGTGGCCAAGTATGTCTCCAGACCTGAACCCTATTAACCACATGTGGGGCATCCTCAAGCTGAAGGTGGAGATGAGTCATGTGTCTAACATCCAACAGCTCCGTGATGTCATTATGGAGGAGTGGAAGAGGATCCCAGCAACAACCTGTGCAGCTCTGGTGAATACCAAGCCCAGGAGGATTAAAGCAATGCTAGATAATAATGGTGCTCACACAAAATATTGACACTTTGGACACTGTTTTGAAACGTTCACTTAGGGTGTACTCACTTTTGTTGCCAGCTATTTTGACAATAATGGCTGTGTGTTCAGTTATTTTCAGAGGACAGTTAATCTACACTGCTATACATGTTGCACATTGACTACTCTAAAATAAATCCAAGTTTCATTTTTATAGTATTGTCCCTTGAGAAGTTCTAATAAAATAGTTGCTGAAATGTGAGGGGTGTACTCACTTTTGTGAGATACTGTATATATATATATATATATATATATATATATATATATATATATATATATATATATATATATATATATATATATATATATATATATGTATGTATGTATATACGGTTTTAGTCCCATCCATCCATTGCTGGCCACTTATAATCACTAAAAAGCAGTCACTCAACTTAGTTCATCTCGATCTCACAAAGTTACATTATAATGAATCTCTTATTTACAATGAATCTCTTACATCACGTCTACACTTGGTTATAATGAGATGATTTGTGCAACACAACACCTGAACAAAAACTCCAAATTTGAGCTTGGTGAGTGGATTCTAACTTAAACGCCTCTGATTGGCTGTTGGGTTCAAGAAATCAACAGATATGTCTGTGATTGGCAACATTGCTCAACGCTGCAAAAACACATTGAAATAGAAACCGATCTCCAGAGTGCAAACCATAACGCACCGTTAGCCAAATGTTTAACTGAGGGTGCTATTGATTTTGTTTAGCACCCCTGTAGAACCGGGCCTGCAGTTGATTACAGTTACATTTGTTTTGTAATTAAATTACGTTATTCCGTTAAATGTACTGTAATTAGTTACTCCCCAACACTGCACACTTGTAATTCAGAAGCAGGTTAGTACCGCTTATTACCTTGGGTTATGAAACTCTGCTCTGGGACAGGGTTAGCACAGCCAAAACAGTTAACATTGGCCGTTGACTTCTGTAGTCTTTAGTCAGTTACTAACTGCTTGGTTACCCATTTTCTTCAAAATATTTTCTTTTGTGTTGAACAGCTGAAAGAAATTCATACAGCTTTGGAACAACTTGAGGGTGAGTACATAATTTTATTTTTGGGTGAACTATCCCTTTTTTCAGTTTGCTGTCATTTTAGTCTATTTGCATTTTATATTATGATAACTGTTGAAATGTAAGTCTTTGAAGGACACATTTCACTGTAACCTCCTGAGTCGGCTCCTTCTGAAAACAACTAACTGAAGGACTGCTTAGCATGGAGGCTCCCCTTAAGTCTTATAAGCGCCTCAGCCAAGTCCATCATTAATCAGAAGAAAAAACATGGCCACTGATCATAGTTCCGTGTGCAAATTTATGTTGGTGCTGATGTGGAATGAAGATGGGAAGAGTTTCACAACGTACGTCTGCTCCAGAAAGAGTTAAGGAATGTTGTTCATTGTCACATGATGTGGGAGAAGACAGGCAATATTCAACACCCCCAGACACCCCCTCCCCGTCGGGCGCACATCTTGCCCGCAGATGTGGTGATACCACAAACACTTCAAAGTGCCTCCCCTCAGACCAACTGATATTCTGACGCCAACTGTAAATGTCCTGGACACGCAGAGTGGAAAATATGAGACCTTTTAAATGGCTCTGGAGGAACTCCTTCAGAAAAAGAAGCACTTCCATTGTGTCTTCGGAAAAGTTAGAACAAAGGAGTGTTCTCATTCTCTCTGAAAGTGAATTAGGCCTCTGTTACAGAAAAATAACATTGGCTCTCGGTAATTTCAAGGATAAAAAGAATCTTGGGCTTAAGCTGTTATGTGTTATGTAATGTAATGTTTAGGATTTTGGGTACTTTTAAGTGTCAAAAGCTTCTTTTTTTTCTTTACCAATACCATTCATTAATGTGCCTTTGAAATTATATATATTTTTAAAGTATCTTATGCTCACCAAGTCTGCATAAATATTGTAAAATTACAATTTATTATTTTGATGGCAAAGCTGAATTTTCAAAAGCCATTATTCCAGTCTTCAGTGTCAAATATGCTGATTTATTGCTCAAGAAACATTTATTATCATTATGAATGTTGAAAACGGTTGTGCTGCTTAATAGTTTTTTTGCAGAAACGGTGGATACATTTTTAATTTTTGAATAAATTAAATAAAAAATGAAACATACATTTTTTAAATTAAATTAAATTTTAAATGAAATGAAATTAACATCCAGCAATTTTTTCCTTAAATGTTTTATTAGTCAGCTCTGCTTCAGACAGTAAGCATGCATGCAAGTTCAATATTACCTCTGAAAAGGTCCTCATGGTAGAGACAGCAATATTTTGACCTCAGCCAGACAACAACAATTTAGAGGCCACAATAAGAGCAAGAGAAACCGCACCACAAACCAGCATAAGGAAGTTCAGCATATTCAATTCATCCGAGTACCGAATGATGCATCAGTTTCTGTCATAGTCTAGACAGACAGTCATCTTCAGTGTATTCCAATGGTCAAGACTGCATAAACTGAGTATAAGAACTATGTCATGATACTTCAGAAGTGAGTGCTATGAGAGACATGGTTGATCTGAAATGCTTTACAATTAAACTAAGTTTTTAAACAATGAACTAAACTGTGACTATCTACCCGATCAACAGAAAACTGAAAACTTGACAGCAAAACTAGCACATGTTCTTTTAATATAAAGGGTAGAGAAACTCACACCTGATCTTGTTGGGAGATCCAGCCGCGATAGATGTATAAGGTAATAGGGAGTGTGTTTAGAGTGAATGTTATGACACCCCTGAAGTGGCCTGCTGGTGTGGTACTGGTTCACAGTTGACGGGCCCAGAGAGTTCAGCTCCATATGGAACATATATCACTCAATCTTCCTAACTGCAGCTGCTGCTGCACTTATTAAACTCACTTTAACACATGGCAAGTGGGCTTCACGCTGCAAGTCTCGCGCACACTCTCACACGCTTAACTCTTTGTGGTCAGCTCCATATATTTCACTGGCCCTGGCTACTGCAGGAGGATTTGATTAGTGTGAGTTGCTGAGATCTGTCATCTTTTCAAGCTTAGCCATAAAGACATTTTACATTTCTCAGTGGACTTTATTGGCTGCACGCTTGGTTGAAGGGACACAATGTGTACAAACTCTATACAGCTAGAACAGTTTGTTGTCCTTTTGTTGTCCCCTTTTCAGTTTTTTTTTTTTTTTTCATGGCAGAGCCACTTGTTTGTTTCTCACCACTCATGTTCCTTTAATTTAAAGTAATCAACAGAAATATTCCCATTGTGTTTCAGTTGTTTATGGTAAGGGGGAAAGTATGTTTTATAGCTAGCACACAAAAGGTGATGGTATTACTGAAATTTCTCTCTAAAGCTGGGTGCATTTGCTGGCAAGGCTTCTAAAATTAGCTTATCAGCTGATCCACATGGATTAAAAAATGTCTATAAGTATTATTAAAAATAACATGTTTCATATTGAATAATTTAATAATATTTGTACAGTTATAACATATTATGAATGGGACGGTATTGCACAGTAACTGATACACGTATCTGTACACTACCATTCAAATGTTTGAGGTTAGTATGATTTTACAAATAATACAATGTACTAATTATAAACTTAATTATTCACAAGGATGCATTAAATTGATCAAAAGTAACAATAAAGACATTTATAATGTTAAAAGTATTTTTGTTTAAAATAAATGCTATTCTTTTGAACTAATATTCATCAAATAATCCTGAAAATGTATCACAGTTTCCATAAATAAATATTGAGTAAAACTGATGTTTTCAATATTGTGAATAATACAAAATATTTCTTGAGCAGCAAATCAGCATATTAGAATGATTTCTGAAGGATCGTGTGACACTGAAGACTGGAGAAAAGACTTGTTGAAAAGTAATTAAAAAGGAATAAATTACATTTTGTCCATAATTTAGACAATATTTAAAAACAGACAAAATTGTAAAAATATTTCACAATATTACTGTTTTTACTGTATTTTTGATCAAATGCAGCCTTGGTGAGCATAAGAGACTTCCTTCAGAACATTTTTTAAAAATGTTAATTCCCAAACATTTGAGTGTAAAATATGACACTATACAGTATTTATGGTGCATAGGAAACACCAAATCAAATGGCAGAAGTACAGAATACAAAACATTAGATATGGTTACACATATTTTAATCCAATAAATTAATTACTTTAAAAACACCAATCAATTTATTTGAACTTTATACAGAAGTACTACACAAGTTTAAAAGGTATTTTTTCTCTCCTGCTGAAGATATTGTTACATTTTTATGCAAATCAGTGCAATGATTTGCAATGAAATGAAAACCAATAAAGAGGTGTAAGTCTATAAGGTGGTGGAGTGAGTAGGTAAGGGATGAAGAGAGACGAAGAAGAGTGGAACAGGTAGAAAGAGATGAGCAGAGAGGAAGATGTGAGAAAAGAGGAGAGGAAAAGGAAAGGGAGAAGAGTAAGAGATGTGTAGAGAGGATGGCACTGGTGTAGTGGAGAGAGCATGAGCAGAAACTGTAAGAAGACATGGACAGAGAGGAAGTGGACAACAGGGTGGAAGGAGAGGTAGAAGGTGCGGATGAATTTCAGATAAAATCAGAATTACTCTAATTGACTATGTAAAAAATCATGGCCTCTCCTTTAAAGAAACTTGGATCTCTAGGTGGACAATCAAGATTATTTTGAATGGAACAGGATCATTGTTGATATGGTGGTCCAGGACAACACCACGAGCCACTAAGGACGAGGCCTGTGAAGATGTTGAGAGAGGAGCTTGTCAAGCATGGATTCAACCTTCTTACATTTTTTCTCCTATGATGCAAGTGCAGCAAATATGTAGTGTAGATAAAATGCAATGAAATTCTCTTCCAGAAGTAAATGAAAGGCAAGATCAATAATTCAGGATAATTCATGTATACAGCAAACACACACACGTGTGTATATACAGTGGTGGCCAAAATTATTAAAACACTAGTATTTTTACCAGCTAAAATAGTCACATATACATGACTGTGCTGTAAAAGAATGATCTGTAGTTATCAGAAAAGTTTGTATGCAGTTCTTGCTGATAAAGGTGGCACAAACAGATTTTAAGTTTAAAGGGGCAATTAGTTTTTCTCATGGGTGACAGCAGGTGTTGGATAACAGTTTTTATTTCGTTTAGATATACAGAATATATATAAAAACAAAACTCCCTGTTGAATAATTGCAATAAACATGTATTTTCATTAGCATATTTGAGTATCTACAGCTGAATGTGTTTTATAATCAATAGAGAACACATCTATAGATTTGATGTTAATATTTACTTTTAATAGATGCATTACTAGAAAAAATTGCAGTGCTTCATTTTGTAGTAAAGTTGAACTGTTTGGTTAAGATAATTTTGTGTTTGGATGGCTATGCTAATATATTGCATTAGAGAAAAGTGTCTAATCGATTGAGAAAAACTGTAATAGCTTTCACAATGCCTTTAACAGCCTAAACCACATCCTGCTTAGACTTTGTGAATCAGCTGATGGAAATGTGCAAAACAGGATGCAGGACTTTCGACATATCTTATAAACAACAACAGCCATTATGAATACTCTCATACCAAATACCTAAAAGCAACACCTCTGCTGTAATGTATTTTGGGCTACAGAAAATGTGACATTGGTGGCAAACTGCCTTGGTGCATTTAGGTTGACCACATGAGGCCAATATTAGATCAGGGTTCACAGGGGACAATAGTCTGTACCAGCTGCTTATTTTCTCATTATCATAAATGATACTCAAAAGAGCACATAAACTATTTTAAGCCCAGAGTGAAGAGGAGAAATGGGAAAAGTGCAGCCACACATAGAGGGTTGCTGTGTTTGCCAGCGCTCTCTTGCTGATGGCAATATTGAAGTAATCTCAACCAGATGTTCATTAATGGCTTTTTAAGAGATCTCAGGGAACGAGGTGGAGAAGCGGCCCAGATCCACGCTCTGATCTCGGGCTCACTTGCGCTGTGCCAAGGGCCCGGAGCTCCACAATAACACACATCATCTGACAGCTCCGCTCCGTAGCAACCGGCCTGTTTACACGGACAACACTCACCACAGGGAGGCTATTCGCAGGCCTCCCTCGCAAAAACATATCTTTCCCTGCAATTATGAAAAACGATATATGAAAAAAGCAGTTGAGTCTGGAGTTTACTGTAAATGCCAAAAAGACTGGGATTTTCTTCACTGCATGTGTGTCTTCTTATGCACAGAACCTCATAAATTAGGTTAATTAATGTGATTTATCACTTATGTGACTCAAAAAAATAATTTTAAACAAGCAAGCGTCTAAGTTAGTAATTGACTTTGTAAAGGAATTGTTCAAAACACTGATTCATTTAGGAATAAAACGTGACTGGCTGTGTCTGAAATCATCCCCTATACACTTAACTAGGGCAGTATTGGATGGGACAACCATTTTGTGGTGGTGTCTGAAACCATAGTGAACATTATGGAGTGCACTCCAATCCTACAATGCACCGCAATAACGAGTAGACCTATGTAATTGATGTACATTCAATGGCCAGCGAGAGAATACCCATAAAGACTAAATTCCCGCATCTCGCCAGAAGATAGTGCCTACAACTGAATCATCCATTCATTTTCCAATGTGAGCACACCGTAATAGCATACAGGCAAAGTTACGTTTAATTTATTATTAAACAGTTTAAACAGCAAGCAGAAAATATGCAAAAGTGGCAGCCCTGCATACTCAATGAGTAAATGCTTTCACTCTTTCACTCAACTTGACAAGTGGACTAATGTAGGGAATAGTGAATGAGGGTATACAAGAAGATTTTGAACACAGCATCTGTCTTTATGAATCAGTCATTGAATCGTTCATTTAACCAGTTAGTTCAAAAACGCTGATTCTTTCAGGAGCAAAATAAGTGAGTCAATTACTGAATTTAGAACTGTGCACTAGCATACTTCTCTTATTATTTCTGCCATGAAGAGTGTGCAGTGCAAATGCAGCCAAAAAAATTATTCACTCAAATGATTAGTCAAAAAACACTGATGCACACTGACTAATCACTCAACATTCCTTCAGAAAACACTTTATAGTAGTTATAAAAACAAATCTTTTCGAAACTTTGAATCAATTGAGCAAGTCTACTTTGCAAAATGATTAAACCTGACCCAAGATCAGTTAAAACCATTAGACATTTGTTCATGGGTCCATCAGATCAACAGCAACTAGCACCATCAAAACTTTGCTTCCTGGGTTCTAAACAGTATGGCTGCATCTGAAATGCATACTCTTCTTTTTAATACGTAATTACTTAGTGACTATTAAAACAGTGTGTTCTATATAGTATGAATATGTGTAGTATGAATATAATATGGACATACAACATTTGTCATGTTGTCATTATCGTGTGACCTACTGTACCAGTGTCAGATGAGTCATTTTCACAAAGCACTCATGGGAGAATAAAGTGTCCACCAGATGCACACTTCAGAAACTTGCCAGAAATAGTTTATCCATGGAATTTTTGCCTATTGTTTTATGGATACTGTTAATTTGGACATACTACTGTGTTCACATACTGTTTTTCGCCTACTACAATCAACTATAATCAATCAACATACCTTCAGTGAACACTAAGAAGCGCCTCCTACACTCCAAACCAATCTGTAACTTTTTTCTCCTGGTTTCCTCATAATCTCAGAGCTTTGCACAGGTTTATGGGTTTTGCAGTGCCAGAGTTGACTTTATTTGCTCCTCATGTGCACAGACTGCCAGCTCTTGTCTGGTGTTGTTGAGTCACTCAATGGTTTTGTTCAACAGAACACCATGTACTTCCTTTGTTCCCTAATACAAACCAAACATGAAAACAACTGTGCATTGTTATGTGAGGGATGAGGTTTACATGCATTCCTAATTAGATCTGGGCTTTTTAAAACGACTCCAATCTAAATTTAGACCTTTCTTAGATCTACCCAGAATAAAATCCACCACTTTCCATTTTTCAACAAACAGCACATCCAACCTCAGGCAGATAGCACATAATTGAACAACCAAACTGGACTATTAGTGTTGCATGAATCAGCTTGTTTGTGAATGACAGAGCGCTATAAGAAACACGACAAGCGGTTGCAATCATTTCTAAAGTAATAAAGCTGCAAATGCTGAGAGTGTAGGTATTTCTCCTCTATCATTCTGACTATTTTTGACGCTGCAGACATCTATGATGCTGCTCTATTCGGCCCCACACTGTTAGACATTTCTGTCATTTCTACAGTTATTTACTGTATGTCACCCAGTTTAATACTGCAAATTCCCTTTACAGTAAGTAACTGTAATACCCTTTGCATCATGGGAATTTTCTGTGACGTCAAACCCCACATACAGAGACTTACTGTATTTTTTAAAATTGCTGTATACTACTGTATTTGCTGTAACAGCCTCTTTGGAGCCATTCCATTGAGGTTGTTTTATTTTCCTCATTTCTTACATTTGGACTGACAGGATTTGCCCTACATCGTGTCAACAGCGCCGCAATCTTGAGGCTGTCTATACTGGATGTGTTACATCGCTTGTAATGATTGGAAAACCCGTTTGCCCTTTGTGTCAGAAACAGTGCGAGCGCTTGGAGTTAATCTGTATGTCAGAAATATACCGGGGCATCAGTTTACTGTCCGCATCCACTCACTGTACATAGTATCATGGATTATAATGTGTTCTATATCGTCTTTAGTCGCGTCGCGCCGCGCCGTTCGCGTCCGAGGAAGACACGGATCAAGCGGGGCAGCGCTGCGGGTTTTGCCCGGGGATGAACCCGCGAGAGTGGAAGAGTACCGGAGAACATCTGCGTTGTGTGTCGATGCACCTTACGAGAGAGAACAATTATGGTTTTGAAAGGCTTGTGTAGCCTATTTTATATGAGTTTTTCCTTTTAAAAGTGTGTCATTTCTACTTCTTGTTTTTCAGAGAACACATTTCTGTCACTAACAAAGTGGATGGTGAGCAAAAGTGGTGGCCACGTTTTGGAGCAGCACTTGGGTTTTGCAGATGGCTATGTATTTTTTCTCCATTATGTTTCTGTTGCCTAAAGATTCTTTGTGATTATAAATCCAGTTGATACAACATAACGCACTGCAAAACGTCCTAAGACAGGAGAATTGGTAAAGATGCACTGTTCCATCATTGGAAGACTGTATTTTTAAGTGTTATACATGCAGTGTTTTAAATAAAGAATTTGATATTTTGTAATTATTGTGTCTGTTTTAATTGAATGCCAGTAGTACCTATGTAGGAAAAATATAAAATGAATTCTATAGAAAAATTATAAAATCAAATGAAATCTATATTAAAATGAATGAATTACAGTAGTATACTGATGAATTTGATTTTTTTTTACAGTAAGTTACTGTAAAACAGTACAGTTTGCTAATGTAAATCTGATACAGTTGGCTACTGTAAATGTTAATTACAGTAAGTTACTGTAAAAACCCTTTGAAATTTCTTAACAGTGCACCAAGCCTGGCAGGAGAGTTGTCAGAGAGCTGTGTTTGACACCAAACTTGAAATGATTTCCATCATCTCTGCTGCCAGAGGCTGCTTCAGTCCTCTTTTGTTCTCCTGGTTTGCAGTGGGCATTGCAACAATTACACGACTGTAATGCTAATGTGGGTTTATAATGGACGTTGTGCTGTTCCCTCCAGACTTGGGATCCCAATAGACTGAGATTTCATAGGCAAACCTCAGCACAGATGGGCAGTAGAGAAGTCCAATTGGTTGCAGATGTGAGCCCCCTGAAATACTGGCTTGGATACCACAGATATATAGGCCCTCAAGGCCATCACAATATTATTGATCAACTACAAATGCAGCGTATGTTGTCATAGGTCTAATAACACATAATTATAGAGCTGCATTAAGAATCTTGTAAAAACATGTTCTGACAGTAAATGAATGGCAAGAGTGCATTTTAATATTCGGTGCACTTCAGGTGTGCTGTGTGACAAACTAGGTTGTGTATCTGGGTGAGGCCCAATCGTGTCTAATAAACATAGGGGAAAGCATAATAAACTGGGGAGTATGGCTATGAACGTTTGTCCTAAAGCCCCTGAGGTGAGCCCCTACACTCAATTACCTCTGTAAACATCCCACAGCACACTTTCTCTCTCTCTCTTTCTCTCTATATGTGGCTGAGAGACTCACTCAGTTGTAATCAGCCCATATCTGGGCAAGAGTTTATTTATTGGGCTGAAGGAAAACAAAAGACAATTTGAGTTTAACTAAATAAACTAGCTATTAATCCTGTCCTCCACTTAAACTAATGGATTTAGCCAGTGTTTGCTTTTTCTGATACTTACACAAGGGGTAGCATTTTAATGGTGTTAAATAGGTGAGACAAGCACAAGCATGTTGTTGTGGATGTTCTACTGCTTTTTCAGCCAATTTCACATACTAAAAATACCTGTTGTCTATAAGGTAGTGATGTACAGTATATGAAGCACGGCTCAAAAAGAAGTCACTTTCCAACTAAAGCAGTTGAATGAATGAATGAATGAATGATGCATTTATATAGCGCTTTATTGTGTATTGCTGTACACCCAAAGCGCTTTACTCTTGTTGATCAATGCAGTGTAACTAACTTAATGTGTGAATTTTGTGCGAGGAAATCTTTTGCCCTCAGGGAAAATTCCCAGCCACTTGCATACCTATTGATATGACACAAAAATTTGCCAGACATTGGTAAATGTGACCGTACCTTAATGTGTGTAGAGGAAAAACAATGATATTAAATCTGCTTCATTTTTTTAAGCTTACTATCTAAAATGAAGCAAATATATCTATGTATGAGGGCACTGTAAAAAAAAAAAAAAAAAAACTTCCATTCTGACAGACAAACTGATTAAACTATCGAATGTAGAAACAGTTGACAACAAGTTGAAAAAACTCTACTTTTTAAAATTAAATTTTCATTTTTGGGTGAATTATTCCTTTAGTAAGAATTTACAATGCCAAGTTTAGAGATGAGGGTCCATGAACAGGCTGCTGAGCATGCTCAGTTTGATCCCTGATGATGCACTTGAATAATGTGTTTTTGGTTAAAGCATGGGGACAAAATAATAGTTGTTTTAGCTTTATATAATGTTTTTGACTATATTAGCCATAGTTATTAGAATTCTCTTTGGTGAAGTGTCTTCCATTTCAATGAATGCATATATTGCAACTATTTTTGGTGTACAGATGTAACCCCATATGCTCAACAAACTGACAAATTAAGAAACTTCCACATTGCTGTTATGATCAGCTTAAGTAAAAATGGAAGCATACTGAACTTGAATCCACAACTTATTACAATATATCTGATGAGGGCATTACAGCTTTAACTGTTAAACTGATACATCATTTATTTCCACAGGTCTTGAAGCTGGTTGCCTCAAGTTTTTGAGATTTCCCAACTTTTTTTTTTTTTTTTTTTTACAGTTTTTTACAGTGTACTGTGAGGGTATGTTGACATGTTTAACATCACCCAGTGCTAAACCAACTGTTGTTGACACGCAGTATCTGAGTTCAGACCCCGCCACAGGCCTAAGGAAGTTTTCCTCAGATGCTTAGTTGGTGGTCAGACACATCAGCTGGAGTTACAACCACTGCTAAGCAGTTTCAACAGGACAGCGCACCCTGTTTAAAGCAAATGGGAGGTGGTTCCAGACTAATTGGTTGACAAGTTCTATTCTGTGGTCACAACAGTGCTTGTACTGCAAGCTACCAAGCTGAATGACTAGTTTGTAAATATGAGTTCCCCTTCAGTCGGTCACTACGAGTCACGTCGGTGACCGATGAATGGGATCTCGCCAGAGAGACCAATCCTCTTCGAGTGTAACTAAACAAGCCAATGGACAATGGTATGCGGTATTTCGCATTTGGCTGCCACACCCCGCAGCGCGGGTATACGAGGCAGCAGGTGCACCGCATTAATTCATCTTTTTGCTTCAGCTGAGCGGTGGTGGATCACTACTGCTCTCCCGTTCCTCGAGTGATTGCTGACCGAGTGCGGGCGTTATGGCGCAGCAGCGGTGGTCACGGTCTCACGGGAGGGAAAAAAAGATAGTCTTCATGCAGACAGCCACACCAGCAGTGTGTGGTGGCCAGCTCCCCTGCGTGCTTCAGCACTAAAAGAGCAATTTCTCTAAAAGAGCATTTCTCTAAAAGAGCAACACGGATGATCGCGTCCTTTTAAAGATGTCTTATCACCCGTGCGTTTCTGGGTGTGGTCGTTTCCTGGCACCTCAGGACGGTCATGATCGCTGCCTCACGTGTCTGGGCATTCAGCACGCTGAGGAAGCTTTCGTGGATGGTTCATGTTCTTCTCGTGGGGACATGACCATCTCGGAGTTGCACAAAAGACTCCGCTATGTCAAACATGGTGGAGTCCCTCTGCCTCTGCCGCGACCCAGGGTACGTCCGGTGGAGTCAGAGGTGATTTGAGGATCACGGTGAGGGCTTCCCCAAGTGGAGTTCCTCACCCCTCAAGCACTCCGTAGCCGGTGGAGCTGCTGTTGGAGTGGGCTGGGCCCTCTGCAGGACAGAGGGCACCACTTGCCACACGTTATGGGGCAGTCGTGGCCTAATGGATAGAGAGTCGGACTTGTAACCCGAAGGTCGTGGGTTCGAGTCTCGGGTCCGGCAGGGAATACCACGACTGAGGTGAGACCCTTGAGCAAGGCACCAAACCCCCAACTGCTCCCCGGGCGCCGCAGCATTGGCTGCCCACTGCTCCAGGTGTATGTTCACTACTGTGTGTATGCACTTGGATGGGTTAAATGCAGAGCACAAATTCCGAGTATGGGTCACCATACTTGGCCACACACCACTTCCCCCCCTTCCCTTGTTTCCTTCGGTGCCCCCTCTGACAACCAGATGTCGATCGCTGCATAGGAGGGTGAGCCCCCTCTCTCCGGGGATGATGACTCGGCTGTGTTGCCCCCTTAGGGTGTGGTAACGTTGTCCGAGCCAGACCCAGAGATGATGGCTATGCTTTCCGGGGCCGCCGAGAATGTCGGGCTCGTGTGGAATCCTCCACCGTGTCCCGATCCTTTGAGGCTGGACGAATGGTTTCTCGGTGGGGGTCGCGCTGGTTCTCAGTGCCCCCCTCCGGTGCCATTCTTCCCGGAGGTGCATGAGGAGCTCACTAGATCGTGGAGGGCACCTTTCACTGCCCGAAACAAATCTTGTGGCTCCTCCGCCCTCACCACCCTCGATGGTGGGGCCGCTTTGGGGTACGCGGGCATCCCCTCTGTGGAGCAGTCTGTGGCATGCAACTGTGTCCAACAGCCACTACCACTCTGCGGGGTGACCCGTGTCTCCCCTCATGGGCCTGTAAGTATTTGTCAGGCCTAACTGGCAGTGCTTACAGAGCTTGTGGGGAGCCAGCTTCTTCCCTCCACGCCATGGCGTTTCTGCAAGTCCTTCAGGCCAAAGCCCTGGAAGACCTGCAAGAGGGTGGCCACGACCTGGCAGTTCTACATGAACTGCAGGCTGCGACAGACCTCGCGCTTCGCACTGCACAGTCTCTGGGTCGTGCGATGTCCACGCTAGTGGTCCAGGAGCGCCATCTCTGGCTGTGTCTAGCTGACATGAAGGAGCAGGAGAAGATACAGTTCCTGAATGCTCCCGTGTCGCAGACCGGCCTTTTCGGCGACGCCGTTGAGAGCTTTGCCCAGCAGTTCTCGGCAGCACAGAAGCAGACTGAGGCGATCAAACACATCATGTGCCGGAGGAAACCTGCTGCTTCCACCCCGGTTGCAGCCCCTCAGCCTGCTCGTCGCCGTGGGTGCCCCCCTGTGGCCGACCCCGCTCCCTCGCAGCCACAGCAGCCTTCCAACAGGCAGCGTTGTGGAGCTGGTCGCAGGCAGGACGCCCAGCCTGTCCAGGCCCCCGCCAAACCTGGCGGCAAGCACAAGTGCAAGAGGCCCTGAGACGGGCGACCCAGAGATGGAGGAGACTGCTCATCGGGAGATGGTGACTGCACCACTCCCTCCCCCGGAGGAGGGCCGGGTGGAGAATCTTTTGTTTTGTTTTGTTTTTGTTCTGCCACAGGCCCAGAAGCCGGCAGTACCCAAAACTTCAATAAAAGAGCGGTTTCCTCAGTCTCTGGGTCTCAAGAGGAGGAGAGTTGTGAGCTGTGCATCACTGGATCGCTTTCGTCCTCCTCTCTCGCCAGCGGGCAGCAGTGGGTTGCCCAAGAGCACCCCTCCTGCCCATTCGTGGAACCAGGTAAGGGCTGTAACACTCGAGTCCCCGCTTCAAGTCGTCACACGCCGGGGTGTCACAAGCCTCGAGCCGGGTTTCTGTGTTTCCCCCCACACGAGAAGGTATCAGGTGAGTGTTACACTTTACACCCAGACCCCGCCTCCTGCCGTCACAGGCCAGGCCGTCACAGGCCCCGGGCCAGGTCCCTGTGTTACACCACGCTGCCCCACTGTGGGTACGTCAGTGGCCCCGTTGGTTCCGCTGGCACGGTCTCTCGGAGCCTGGCTAGCGCTCCCCAGTCCGTCCCAGTGGCTCCTGCGGACCATCAGAGTTGGATACGCGATTCAGTTCGCCCGGCATCCCCCCAAGTTCAGGGGCATCCTGTTCACCTCAGTCAAGGCCGTCGATGCCCCTGTCTTGCGTGCGGAATTCGCAGTCTTGCTTTCGAAGGATACGATAGAGCCGGTCCCTCCAGCCAATGTGAGGTCAGGGTTTTACAGCCCTTACTTCATTGTGCCCAAGAAAAGCGGTGGGTTACAAACGATCTTGGATCTGCGAGTTTTGAACCGTGCGCTTCACAAGCTGCCGTTCAAGATGTTGACGCAGAAAGGCATTTTCGGGTGCATCTGTCCCCAAGATTGGTTTGCAGCGATCGACCTGAAGGATGCGTACTTTCATGTCTCGATCCTCCCGATTCACATTCGAGGGTCAGGCATATCAGTACAAGGTCCTGCCCTTCGGGCTGTCCCTGTCGCCTCGTGTCTTCACCAAGTAGTAGAGGCAGCCCTTGTTACCTTGAGAGAACGGGGGGTGCACATCCTCAACTATCTCGACGACTGGCTCATACTCGCACAGTCTCGCGATCAGTTGTGCGCAGACAGGGACCTGGTGCTCAGGCACCTCAGCCAATTGGGTCTTCGGGTCAACTTGGAAAAGAGCAAACTCGTGCCAATGCAGGGGATCTCTTTTCTCGGCATGGAGTTGGACTTGGTCAACCAGACAGCACGCCTCACCCAGGAACGTGCTCAGTCAGTGCTGAACTGCCTCAAGACTTTATCAGGCAGGGCGGCGGTCCCACTGAAACTCTTTCAGAGGCTCCTATGCAATATAGCTGCAGCTGCGATAGTTCTGCTCGGTCTGCTCCATATGAGACCGCTTCAGCACTGGCTCTGTGGCCGAGTCCCGAGGTGGGTGTGGCGACGCGATACTCACCGGGTTCAGATTACACCTGCCACAAAACCTTCAGCCCGTGGACAGATCCCTCGTTCCTTCAGGCAGGAGTGCCCCTGGAGCAGGTATCCAGGCATGCTGTGGTATTCACGGATGCCTCGGCCACCGGCTGGGGTGCCACGTACAATGGGCACGCAGTGTCAGGGGTATGGACAGGTCCCCAACTGCGTTGGCATATCAATTGCCTCGAGTTGCTGGCAGTACGCATTGCCCTGAGCCGCCTCAGAGGCCGCCTTCGGGGCAGGGACGTTCTGGTCCGTACGGACAACACTGCGACCGTTGCGTATATCAACCGGCAAGGCGGTTTACGCTCCCATTGCAACTCGCCCGCCACCTCCTCCTCTGGAGTCAGAAGCATCTGAGGTTCCTTCGTGCCATCCACATCCCAGGAGTGTTCAATCGGGCAGCCGACGAGCTGTCTTGAGCAGCACTTCCAGGGGAGTGGAGACTCCATCCCCAGGCGGTTCAGCTGATTTGGAGGCGGTTCGGAGTTGCTCAGGTAGACCTGTTTGCATCTCCAGAGACCACCCAATGCCAGTGGTTCTACTCCCTAGCCGAGGCAACGCTCGTTCCCTGAAGGAGGGAATGGAGACATCACGTCCCGTTGCCACAGTCGCTGTACCATAGCTGAGCTGCCGGGTCACTGGCTCGGCTCCTCAGCGAAAACGTGAATTAATGCGGTGCACCTGCTGCCTCTTATACCCGTGCTGCAGGGTGTGGCAGCCAGATGCGAAATACCGCATGCCAATGTCCATTGGCTTGTTTAGTTACACTCAAAGTGGATTGGTCTCTCTGGCGAGATCCCATTCGTCAGTCACCGACGTGACGTCTCCGTTCCCTCCTTCAGGGAACGAGGATTACATACGTAACCGAGACTTTATCTTTGAAAGAAAAACTGCAGAAAAGACTCAATAATGATAATATTGTGCAATATTCTTTACTATTTTACTTTGTAAATATGAGCGATGATATAGTACCCCAACTTTTCAGTGTTTATATCACTCCACTTATCTATATTTGTCTTTTGTCTTTCAGACAGATTGTCAGTCTGTGTATCAGTGGTGGGAATTTTTCTGTGACTTTTTCTGCAGGTTATGTTTATGCACCAGTAGGTGGCGACAAACATTGGGTAGGTCTATATATAGCCTATATTCAGTAGTCATTCAATTGTATTACTAATTTACATGATATAATATTTGCTATAGTAAACACAGCATCTTCCAGCTTTTATACCATTTGCGTAAAAGGTGGGTTGTATCAGTATTTCTTTGTCCTTTGTGGCCACCGAGGCTGAATGCAGAAGCAATCATGCGTACTAGAGATCTTAAAAACTAATACTGGTATGCCATTAAACTGATACAGATTTATAATATACTTCTGTTATGTTAATTCTAACTTTTTGGTGGACTTATTGTATATTTATGAATACAGATTAAAATGTTAAGTGTGATTATTCACAAATAATGACAGAAACCTATGCGTTTAATAAGTAACTTTTTCAATCGCTTCATGGCCCTAATAAATATACAAAATACAAAAAATACTACTATTATTGTATTGGTTGTTAATTGTAATAACATGCAGAAATATCAATAGTGTTTCTTATGTTTTAACCCAGGAACTGTGTGAACACAAATTTACATTGTACTGAAACATCCCAAAGCAAACTAAACACCATTGAACTAAACATTTATTTTACTTCAAAAAATAAAATAATAATAAAATAAAAAATAATTAAAATAATTAAAATAATACAAATATAATGTAAAATGCAACTCTGTACATTAAATTGATGCCATAATGTGGCATACTGTAAAAACAGTGATATAAATCCTCTTAAGACCCGAGAAAAAAGTTTTAGGAAAAAATTCGTTTTTTTTTTTCATGTCTTCACATTGTTTAGAGCATTACAAATAATGTAAAAAAAAAAGAAAAAAGATATTTCATTCAAAAATTACGCTATGTTCTCGCTAGAGGACATCGGGACTCAATTTCCTTAAAAAATAAAAAGACATGAATGAACATGCATAGGCGAAAACAACTGATTTTTTAAATCACCAATACATTTTTAGTTTAAGATTATTATTATTTTTTTTTTTACCAAACTTTGTATAAAGATGATTCTCAACTATGTTATAACAGAATGATTCGATATACCATTTTCCTTTCTGCAAAATGTGTGTAAAATGGCCATAAACTGGTTTTCTCATTATATATAATGTATCTATAAACTAAATCTAATTTGCATATTAATGTGTTTTTGGGGCAACATGTAATGAAAAAAGAAGTGTAATAATGGGAGTAATAATTGACAAGATTTTCATTATATATAATATTTCATAGAATATTGAAATGTAATTTCTTTCCCTATTCATTTGTTATGTCTCCAAAAATGCACAATAAACATGCTTTTAGTCCCAGTGTCCTCATATGAGGACATGTATGAAATCAACGTCCTGTTTAGTAACAGAAAGTCATATTTTGATTTGAAACTCCATAACATTTTCCTGAGATGTTGATTTATGACACACAATTTAAAAATTAGACAGATTTAAATGATAATTACAAAATATTATCATATTTCCATAAGAGTGTCACTAAATTAATTTCAGACATTTTTGAAGACCAAGGAGAGGGAGTGGTCATAGTGAAACATCCAATCATTTGGTATCTCTGAAAAGCCCTGAATGTGCTCTGTACAGAGTGTCCAGACTTAAAACTGTGGCATGTAGAGTCTCAGAGAAATTCACTAAAATATAACGTCCTCATATGAGGCCGCAGGGTCTTAAGAGGATAATATTTTTGTCATATGACTGGGGAAAAAATAGCTACTATAGTTAATAACATTGCCAACACTGATAAAATCAACAATATTGGGTAATTTTGAAGATCTCAGTTGACAAGCTTTGGAGTTAAGGTTGGCTGGCCCTTCTGCAAGTCTTCTGAGTGGCCTTCTTTCATACAATGTACAGTATGTCTCGCTAATTTCATCACCTCCCTCAACCACCTGTCAAACCTGTCAAACCCTGGTCACTCTGATATAAATATAATACATATATGACTCAGATACACACTTTAGATTGGACAGGTTGAATATTATGCATTCTGTTGCGATCGCTACTGTTTGAAATGCAATATTTGGGGATTCTGGCTGAATTGTGCTTGAGTGCTTTCGGTTGGGAAAGAGGTTTCTGTGACTTTAGGTCAGTGGGAATGAGATATTGATTGGGGCACTGGGGTTTTGACAATCTCTGCAGCTGACTATGACTTTAGTTTGATTATGTATGAGTAAGTACATTTGGGGCTTGATCAAGAAACCTGGCTTTTGTACAGGAAATGGAGATGTATTGCTCCTAATGGTAATTGAAAACATGAGGGAAGTCTCTAATGGTAACACACTCCCAGAAGAGTATTCAGCTTCCACTAACTGGTGTGCTCAATTCATTCTTGAATGACAGTTCTAATGCCAAACACAAAAAACCTCATGAAAACCTTGTGTTTAAATACAACAGTTATTTCTGGTCCTCAAATTTGATTGGCAGAGTGGCGTTCCAATAGCGCTGACATAGAGTGCTGGAGTGATGACTTATTTTTGCAGGCCAGCCCGGAAGTTACCATCACCCTGTTTCCCTTGACAAAAACCTAATAGGATTTTCCCAATGCTTTTGGGTTATTGCAGAAATTCAACTCAGTGACCAACAAAAATTTCCAATCAGCAGAAGTAAAAAGCTAAACGTAGGCTATAAACAATCTACATCATGGTCGCATGACTTCAGAATCACAATACTAAGCTTCCGACAACATGCCTTTATTTAAAATATACTGTATATATATGTATATTTTAAATAAAGGCATGTTGTCGGAAGCTTAGTATTATGATTCTGAAGTCATGCGACCATGATGTGGATCGTTTATAGCCTACGTTTAGCTTTTTACTTCTGCTGATTGGAAACACATGGTTGTATAAGTGGACTAGTGAGTCGATTTCAGTTCAGCATGATGACCTTTAATATCCCCAACAACCTCTGTGGTCCCATTTAGCCACTTGTTAGCAACCACCCTTTTAAGACAAGTAAAAGCTCACATTAACCAAACACCCATTACACTGACTTCAGGACACTGGAACCAGGAGGAATGTAATGCTAACTTGTTTCCAGGTTTAACTTAAAAAATAGTCACTGTCAGTCTGTGTATTAGTGGTGGGGATTTTTCTCAACAAGAGAAGTTTGAATTATTCAGTCAAACAGTTCATTCGAAACACTAATTGATTCAGGAACAGAACTATTATCAGTGAGTCATTGAATCATTCACTCAACCAATTTGTTCAAAAACACTGATTCATTCAGGAGCAAAACACCACTATGTCAATTCTGTGTTGGCTTCATTTGAAATTATTTTGTTGGTGGAGCAGAAAAATACAAAGTAAATGGCAACATTGTGTTTAAAATGTAAGGTACTACTCAGTATTAAGTTTTTCTTTATTGAACCATTATATAGCCGTTATATCACACTTGCAATTATAGAGCCATGGACATTAAAAAATAGATATTATGGATTAAGATAGCTCCCAAGATTAATTTGTGACCAACTTTTATATATTTTCATTCCTTTAGTTCAATCCATGCCATGTTTTTCTAATTCATTCCTTCATTTTGATTTCGTTAAATCGTATGCATTTTCATGGGTAATCATGGTGTTGATCTTATATATTCTTATAAAGCTCTCTTTGGTGAGGGTCTCTTTTGAGACCCTGCTCTGGGTCTCAGCATCCCAAACTCACTTCAGATGTGGAGAGCTGCAAGGTCACAACTGGAAATTAAAGAAATTCAGAAAAGGAATAAGGGAGCCCATTGGTCGTTAAGAAGAGGGACACATCCTCCAAAGTAAGGTCAGGGTTGTCCAGAGAGCATGTGGCTTCTTTAAACACAGTGATTAGTGAAGCCTGCCAATCAGAGATTTGGAGTGTAATGCATATGAGGGACATATGCAAGCACATCCATACACTTTGGCTTTGGATTTTTGCCCTCCTTAAAGTCTTTGTTTATCTTACCTTTTCTCCTGACAGAGCAGTGCAAGATCTTTTTATATGTCAAAGCTGAAGGCTAAAAGGACCTCTGAACTTGGGCTGTTGTGTTCATGGAGCTGTCTTGATATTTAACTTGTCTCAGAGAATGTCTGACTGGCAATTTCCTGTCCATAAATCATGTCAAGTTTCTTTCTTGCTCAGCTTTAGATTAATTTTATAACTATAACTATTACCTAGAAGAAAAAGTATCAAAGAATGTCTGTGAATGCATGATTTGTAATGAAATTCACAGTGCATATACAGTGGGGGAAAAAATTATCTGATCCCCTGCTGATTTTGTACTTTTGCCCATTGACAAAGAAACGATCAGTCTATAATTTTAATGGTAGGTTTATTTGAACAGTGAGAGACAGAATAACAACAAAAAAATCCAGAAAAACGCATTACAAAAAAGTTATAAATTGATTTGCATTATAATGAGTGAAATAAGTATTTGATCCCCTATCAATCAGCAAGATTTCTGGCAGGTTGTCTTTTATACAGGTAACGAGCTGAGATTAGGAGCACTCTCTTAAAGGGAGTGCTCCTAATCTCAGCTTGTTACCTATATAAAAGACACCTGTCCACAAAAGCAATCAATCAATCAGATTCCAAACTCTCCACCGTGGCCAAGACCAAAGAGCTGTCCAAGGATGTCAGGGACAGGATTGTAGACCTACACAAGGCTGGAATGGGCTACAAGACCATCGCCAAGCAGCTTGGTGAGAAGGTGACAACAGTTGGTGCGATTATTCGCAAATGGAAGAAACACAAAATAACTGTCAATCTCCCTCGGTCTGGAGCTCCATGCAAGATCTCACCTCATGGAGTTTCAATGATCATGAGAATGGTCAGGAATAAGCCCAGAACTACACGGGAGGATCTTGTCAATGATCTCAAGGCAGCTGGGACCATAGTCACCAAGAAAACAATTGGTAACATACTATGCCATGAAGGACTGAAATCCTGCAGCGCCCGCAAGGTCCCCCTGCTCAAGAAAGCACATGTACAGGCCCATCTGAAGTTTGCCAGTGATTCAGAGGAGAACTGGGTGAAAGTGTTGTGGTCAGATGAGACCAAAATCGAGCTCTTTGGCATCAACTCAACTCGCCGTGTTTGGAGGGGGAGGAATGCTGCCTAAGACCCCAATAACACCATCCCCACCGTCAAACATGGAGGTGGAAACATTATGCTTTGGGGGTGTTTTTTTGCTAAGGGGACAGGACAACTGCACCGTATCAAAGGGACGATGGACGGGGCCATGTACCGTCAGGGCCAGGGCATTGAAGCCAGCCAGGGAATTGAAAATGGGTCATAGATGGGTATCCAGCATGACAATGACCCAAAACACACGGCCAAGGCAACAAAGGAGTGGCTCAAGAAGAGGCACATTAAGGTCCTGGAGTGGCCTAGCCAGTCTTCAGACTTTAATCCCATAGAAAATCTGTGGAGGGAGCTGAAGGTTCGAGTTGCCAAACATCAGACTCAAAACCTTAATGACTTGGAGAGGATCTGCAAAGAGGAGTGGGAAAAAATCCCTCCTGAGATGTGTGCAAACCTGGTGGCCAACTACAAGAAACGTCTGACCTCTGTGCTTGCCAACAAGGGTTTTGCCACCAAATACTAACTCATGTTTTGCGAAGGGGTCAAATACTTATTTCACTCATTAAAATGCAAATCAATTTATAACTTTTTTGAAATACGTTTTTCTGGATTTTTTAGTTGTTATTCTGTCTCTCACTGTTCAAATAAACCTACCATTAAAATTATAGACTGATCATTTCTTTGTCAGTGGGCAAATGTACAAAATCAGCAGGGGATCAAATAATTTTTTTCACCACTGTAATGTGTTTTATGCATGTTGTTGATGCAGTGAAATGAATTCATTATGCAATTTTTTAGTTTTGGAACATGTTACTCGGATCTCAATTATTGAATTATTAATTTCCTTTTACAGACAATTTGATAATGATGAGTACGAAACATTTTTTTTTTAAATAAATTATAGATAATACATTAATTATAGGTAAAAGGCAGTCATAATACTTGTGTTCTTTCCGTAGGAGACTAGTCCATTAATATTTTAGTGTCATCTGTAACAAACATTATGTTATTTACTATCAACAGGTTTTCCCAAGGCTAAAACACAACACTGAGCTTCCAGTCACTGTGAATGTACTGTGCAAATCTAAAATATTTTGAAACCTAATTTCCTGTTCCTGCTTTAATCCTTTATGCTACCATGGCTACATTCGCCTCGGGCTCCCCAGCATTTACATCTCATCATATCGATGGAAAAGTTGGCTGCCAATTTGTGTGAGTTAATGTGTGATAGTCAATGAAAATACTCTCTGAAGTCCTGCTGGCGCTGGAGGAGGAATGACAAGCTGCCTCTGTGTCTGAGAGTTTAGAAACTTCAGCGACACTCGCTGCATCCAGCGCATTGATTTATTTCTTATTTGTGTGTTTTAGGTTTGGTTCACCCAGTATAAATAAACCTAAAGAGTAAAATGTTGGAATACACATATCCTGTTCATAAACAAAGCTTATTTTTGATTAAGTGCTCTCAAATGTTCATTAGCTGCGATTCAATGGTTCATTCAGAGGGGTTATGGTGTGTTGAAATTAGGTGGCTCACTATATCAATCTTAGCCCCAACCATGATGAATAAACAAAATTCTGTTTGTTGATAACAATGCATTTTTCTCTGTTATGTACAATACTGATCAAAAACAAATAAGATCCGCACACAAAAAATAGGCCAAAACGATAACATGAATTTATTATCCAGAGTTTATAACGGTGTTATTATAAACCGTTTTAGGGCTTTGCGGATCTTATTTGTTTTTGATCTTTGAGCTATATTTGGATCTATGCACCACCAGAAGTTTATGTACTTTATTGGAGTTGGACTTTTACAGTCTCTTCATATGTACAATACTGTTCAAATGTTTAGGATCAATAAGGTAACTTTTACTACTTTTACTTGAAAGATTTTATTCAACAAGGATTAATTAAATTGATCAAAAGTGACAGTAAAGACATTTATCATGTAACAGTATATTTATATTTCAAATAAATACTGCTCTTTTGAACTTCCTATTGATCAAAGAATACTGAAAAAATACATATTAAGGTTTGCCCAAACTATTAAGCAGCACAAGTGTTTTCAACATTGATAATAATAAGAAAGTCCTGTATAAGAAAATTTATACCAACCACAAACTTTTGAACGGCAGTGAGTCTTTTCCACCCACTATTATTAGCACTTCTACAAAGCTGATGCTGATGCTAAATAAAATCAAATAAAGTTGTTTTTACACAGTTTTCAATTTTTTTATCTCGTCAATCCCAAATAATGAAATAATACAGTCTTTCTTCACTAATATCCCATATTTGCTTCTTCTCAATGTGCCGTTACAAATTGATGTGACATTTGTCCTCAGGCATCGTTTTGGAAAGAAATATGACTTTATGGATTTGGCCTGAATTTGTCTTTTGTCTTGACATACTAGTAATGCATTCAGTCTTAGAAACACAATTATCATATTTTCATTGATGGGCCCCCTCCATCTTTTGCAGCCCATGTGTTTTCTATCAGAGCCCCTTTTTGTGCCAGCACAGTCTGGCACAGAGAAATTCCTCATATTGTGAATAATGGCCGTTTCGTTTTCAGGAAACTTTATTAGATATTAATAGGCAGCTCTGTGAAGCTGGACCTTGGGTGTCAACGGACTGTTTTAAAGTTCCAACTCAAGCGTTTTCTTTCCCAAAAACACACATCCACGCCAACTGTCTCACATCTCTGCTTGTGTTACATGGTTTCCTCTTGAAACCATAACCATCCAAATGCCAGAAGAAGAAAGCAGGCCCTGATTTCAGAACTAGGCCTGCTGATAAAATCAGAATTTAATAGACAAATGAGGGAAAATTGGATTAGCGTTGCAATCTGCACAGTCAACTTACATCTGCGTTTGGGAAAAGCTGAAGCAGACTAACACTACTGCTATCGCTGCCTGATCGCAGTTCTCCATGAGGACCTGCAATAGGAGCCTGCCATTGGCCCATCACTCAATAACCAGGCTAATGGCCTAACACTTCCCATTAATAAATGACTACTCCTCCTGGCCTCTCGCTCCTTCAGAGGTGATATTCATCACTGCTCTTAATTTTGTTTATCTTTTCATGCTCTCTCCCCTCAGCGATGGCCATCAATTAGCCACTCTGGCCTTCCTCTTCACAGCCTCAGCCTGTCAGCCGGCAGGGTCAAAGGGTTAATATAAGAATGAGCCTAATTTTCAAACAGCTTTAAGTCCCTTGAGGTTTCTGGAATGTGAAGAGGTGGTGCTTAAATGCTGCTGTCCAGGCCAAGATGATCAGTATATTATGAACTAAGACAACTGAGAGGATAATTTGAAGGCAATGACCATTGTTGTATTTGTTTCAGTCAGAGATGTTGGCCTGATCACTCTGCATTGCAGTGAGGTCAGAAAACAGGAAAACACAAGCAAGACTGATCTCTGTATGGGATCTGTTTTTTGTTTTGGATTTGATCAGGCCTTGTTTTGGTAAAATATATAATTTTTTTTTGGAGTGGTTACTGGCCAGTAGGAACATTTTAGACACGGTCCTCTATCATCAGTGTTCAGCATTTTTTAAAATTGTTTTTTAATATTTATTATCGTTTAATATTTAATTTATTTATTTTTTATTCAATTAATTTTTTTCTTTTAATTTTTTATTTTATTAAGTCTATTTTTAGTCTCCTTTAGTTTAATTTTCCTGGGATAGATAGATTGCAAATGCTGTTTGCCAATGCAATATAGTAAATAAATTAGTCAGAAGATTATATATGAAATATATTCTATTTATATCCTCATAAATTTGCTTTTTCAGTTAAAGACAAAAAGATTTCAAGGCAGGTGCTTTACTTGTTTCCCTGTATAAATATTAAGCATAATCATTTCAGATTTCATCTTCATAAAGAAGGCGAGTTTTAGACGTGTAAATGAGACTTCATGCCTGTTTATGCAGAAGTTCATTTCATAGAGCAGCATTCCTCTGGATCTGCTTTTAATTTAGTGGGGTTCCTCTCCAGACAACTTGGAAAAGTGTGTAACATGAGACTGTGAGATAAATACAGAGCACTAACGCCGCTGGCCACGCATTAGTTATAGATTGTAGCTTTTGACACAGTATGTAAACGAAACGGGTTAAAATAATTGGATTACAATAAATCATTAATAACTACTGGACATGTTTTTTCGCGCGGTGTAAGGGAAGGTTAGACATTTATATCTTGTATATTAGGTTAAGAATTAAAGTCAGGACAGCTGCAGAATTTAAAAAGCAAGTCATTTATGGCATTTAATTGCGGTTTATAAACTGTTTAGCATTTCATTTTAACGATATGTCTTAAAAAACAAAATAGTGTTAAAAGTTCATATTTGTAAAGGGAGACTATAAAACTTTGAACTCCAAATTAAGTAATTTTATAGTCACGTGCAGGCTTTACTAAAGTTTGTTTTTTTCTTCAATGTGAAGCACATTCCGATAATTTAATGTGCATATACTCTGTTTGATAAACCTTAACTGTTCTCAGGCCCTTGTTTCTTTCCTTGCTGTGCTCGTTAGACGAACATATGTTATGAGTAATGTGATATGTTATGAGAAATTGTCCCGATGCTGAAAACAAATGTTAAGGTGTGCACATGTATGTTTGTAATACACACTGAGGTCCACTGAGGCAGTTTTATAATGAAGGGTTCGGCACGAGCCCCAATTACAAGAGGATCCTCGAGTCTGATTATAATAATTATCTTTATGATCCGCCAATTGATCCCTATAATCCTATGGACGTGATATGATATATGAAACTTGCTGTCCTCCGTGTCGTTGACAGTAGGCTACACTGGGGTAAGAAAGAAAAATTTAAATTTAATTTAAATAAAACGAATTAGATTTTTTTTCTAATATTATACATACTGTGTTGATTTAGCCATGCATATTTACTTAGCCTATGCATTATGATTGATCAAATAAACTATGTAGGATATAAAAATGTAGGCTATCAATCCAAATGTTTAAGAAGGGTTATTCCTAATTGCTAACTTTATCCTTAATTATCTATTTATTCGAAGCAAATTTCGTATTGGATGTAATTCTGGATTGCATGTTGCGAAATGTTTTTATTCATAGCTATATTCTTGAGGCAATAGTAATAATTTAGTTATATTATTTACTTTACAACGTCTGTTATTGTTAATAAACCTATAGCTAGGCCTACAGTATATCACCGTCTATTGATATCTTTTTTTTTAAAATCCTCTTTGTGTTTATATTATAAAAATATATCGTTTGTTTCTAATAAGCTATTTTCATTTCATTCAGCTGTAAATATGTTTTTTTTTTTTCTCCCAATTATTCTTGGTTATAATGCGGTTGACGACTTACTAAAACATAATGACAAAATACAAATATATTTGTTTTGCCTTGTTTTCTGTTAATGCGAATGAAAAAGTTCTCAGTTTATAGTCAAATCTTTTTTGTTGCTGTCAGTGCGATCATTCCCGCATGACCTTTCTTGCACCTTCCCAATAGACTAATTAAAGCAAGGCAACTGATGTCCTCAAAATAAAACCAAACACATTTTAATACAGTTCATTTATGACTAAATGACCGTTGTCATTTTTTTCCTATGCAAACATTTAGGCTAATGTTTTAATCGTTCCGGATTAGCCTATTCTTTTTACTTTATCCAGTTCATTTTACAATTTTACTTTTTTATTGCCTACTTTTAAGGGAAAATATAGAGGTTGCTATAGATGTTGAGTTTTTATTACTGTAATTTTGTTTTAGTGCATACATGTATTTTTCTCATATTCAGATTAGCCTGCTGTTAAACCTTGCTCATAAAGAAAAATATGTTACGGAGGCTGATAAAAAATAAAAAATAAATCGCTATATACGGGCCTAGTTTTGCGTTCCTTAAAGAGGCAAGAACTTTCATTCTTTACAAAGATTCAAGGTTTCGATATGTGGCAGATTTATGGGCAGAGTAAAATAATAATAATAAAAGCAAAGCTGCGCGCTGGCACAGGGCAGCGAGCTGGGCTTCGAGGGAGAAATGGGATCTTGGGGGAAAACTAATGATGAAGAAAGATCTCCTCAATCCAAGCTCCTTAATTAAATGCACGGAAAGAACGAGAGAGGCACTGCACATCTGGATTCAATCTGCGCCCCTTTGATGGCATCAAGTGTTCTTTTCCCAAACCTAGGAGGCTGACGGAGTAGCTTGGAGCCTGAACTCATGTCATTGCGACACATGCAGAGCTCGATCCCCTCCTGTCGAGAGACTCTTTAAACGCGCACGCAATGCTTCGACATAATCTGCAAACCGATTGAAAAAGAACCACATTTTAGTGTCACATCATGGACTGACACCAATAGCCTACAGAACGCACGATAGGCCTGCTCATATTATCCAACAGCTTTGCAAAGTGTGTAACTTTGATCGTTTTGAGTGTTCGTGTTAATATGATGTTAGGCTAAGCTTCACAAGATCGTTGTCCCCTTTATTCAAACTTGTCTTTAAGATCACAGCATATAATTTAGGGTGACTATTTTATTCAGCAGGGAAAGAAAAAAATGTAGTAATTGAGATCATTGCAAAGAGACATAGGCCCTAGTCTGGGGTGCGTTTCCCAAAAGCAACCATGGTCGCAAGTTCCGTCGTTACCAATAGAGTTCAATGGAATTTACAACCATATCTAACGATGCTTTTGGGAAACGCACCCCTGTTCATTTAGACAGCATTTATAGTCAATGACAAATACTGATCAATAAAGATGTTTTTAAATGTTTTAAAAATCTAGTTTAAAACAAAGTCGACAAAGAAAATGAAATTTTAATAATAGGCCTATATGTATTTTATAGGCCTAATTTTATTATTATTATTATTATTATTATTATTATTATTATTATTATTAATGTTATTAAAAAATCACGAGGTCTTTGTTTTGTTGTCACATGACAACAAAATGGCTTCCTAAATGTTGGTTATGCCATTGGTTGAGTGCAAATGCAACAACTGACTTATATAAATAATAATAATAATAATAATAATGCCAAATTTTAATTAGACATATTTAAATTTAAAGCCCAAATAATTTTAATTAGGAAATTGCTACAAATTTGTTAATGTAACAGTTGTATTCAAGTCTGTTTCTATAGGCTATTAATTGCATATTTTATGTATTTCTGAATAACTTCAGGACAAAAACTATCACTATGTCACGTTTACCCATTAATTATTGAGTATTTCAGTGGGATGTTAGAGGTGGAGGAAGAGATATGACTTCGTTAAACGCTAGAAACGCCGACAAAAAACACTGCCACGTAATTAGGGCTTCTTGTATGTCTATCATCCCTCCCCAGGGCTTCAAATGCTCGTGTATTTTGCTCTCAGGCTCCCCCCTCAGAGCCAGTGTGTGCCGTTTGAAGCACCAGAGAAAGAAACTCGTCTGACCTCCTACTATTGGGCGTAAATCGTTCATCTGTGCCATCAAACCTTTCTCGCCAGTTTACTCATTCCCTCACTCTCAGAACGAAAGGAACGTCTCTGTTACAGAAACTAAGAGGGAGTCTTCGGGTAAAAGGCGAAGACTTTGGAGACTTTGGAGTTCTTGAATTGCAGATGTGTTTCGGTGATGCCTTTTTTCCATAAAGTCCAGTAAAATAGCGGTAATTGTTTGGATCCACATGACACTGTCTTGAACTACGGATGAAGAAATCAAAATCGATCTATTTGTCGAGCACAGAGTGATTGTTTATGGTCAAGACTTAACCCATGTTGGTTATAGGTAGAGGATATCTTGGGTTTCGTCAGTTTGCGTCATGACTTCCAGCTATGCGCATGTAATGGACAGACAAGCCACGCTACCTAACCGACTGGAGAGTCCGATCACCGCAAATCAGGATCATTTACAGGCAAAGAAGAACTTTTCCGTGAGCCACCTGTTGGATCTGGAGGAGGCGCGGGAGATGGTGGGAGCTCAAGCGGAGGAGAGCGCAGGAGAGGCGGGCAGGAGTATGCTGGAGTCTCCGGGGCTGACCAGCGGCAGCGACACGACGCAGCAGGAGAGTAAGTCCATCAGCAAAAACATGATCCTCATGTCCCATGGACTCTTTTAGTGGCGCAAAACATTCGTTGCATTTAAGTATTAAGATGATAATGATTTTTCCTAATTTAGCAAGAAACTATCATAGCTACACTCTAAAAAAAAAAAAAATTAAAAAAAATGCTGGGTTGTTTTAACCAAATTTTGGGTCAAATATGGACTAACCCAACTTTTGGGTTAAAAATTTAATGTAAAAATTTAACCCAACAGCTGGGTTAGTCCATATTTGACCCAAAGTTGGGTTAAAACAACCTAGCATTTTTTAGAGTGTAAGATTTCAACTCGTACAGGGGAACAAAAGTAGGAAAATGACTTCTGTTTAGGGTTTTCCCAATTACAAAAAAATCAGTAGGCTAAATGATGTTTAATTGGCAGGCCTACAGGCTACATACTCTAGTATGAACACAAACACATGAATGTGTTTAGCACCTTACAGTCCAGAAAACTCACGTTAGCAGATGTGTGACAATGACAGACTTCAGTGAAGTGTTGAAGGCTGCGGATCATGCACACGTAGGCTAGGCGCTATAAGAGGACACGATTGCGTTTTGCATCATTTACTCCATATGCGTTTAATTAGCAATTAATTAATTATACTGTGTGAAACTGTTGCTTAGTCATGCCGATCTCCATTTGTTTTAACAACACGTAAAAACAGACTAGGCTATATCTAATATAGTTTCCATTGATATAGCTAAATGTTTCTTAGAATAAATCAAAATTAAATTTTTAAAAGTGATAATTTTGCAAACCTTTCAGACTGTAAGTCTGCAGGCTGTCATGCATGTGGACCTTTCATTTTGATAGTAGACCCATTTCCTATTTATTTATTATTTTCTTCTCAGTGAAGTCAACAAAACGAGTGATCTAGGATCTGCAAAATTCATTATAAGAAATAGACCCTATAGATAGTTTTAATATTCTAGGGTTATTTAAAGCTTTAAAGACGTAGTCCAAAGTTGCATTGAATTAATTATTGTATGAATGAGTCACTAAAATGATTATTTGCCCATTTCAGATCGTAAATTAAACAGATATAAATTTAGACCGTATTTCCAAGACTGAATGTAGCCTATAATTTATTAGAATGAACGTTGTATATTGTTAGGCATCATATCCGAAATTTTCAATTTAAAACATAACGAAAATTATTGTAAACACAAGCCTCTTAATGCCACCATTACAGTCTTGTTTTGCGAAAACTAGGCCTATTTGCTTTATTTTTCACATGCATATTTTTTTTTAATTAACCTAGCCACTAAGATTCAAACAAAATGAATTTTAATAAGCAAATAAATAAACGTAAATAAATAAAAAGTTAATAGGTTGGCGCGTGTTTTCCGTATAGGGTGAAGTCAGCTAAAATGGGCTATCCGGTAAAATGGGCCAAATTAGGTTGTAGCATCACATCTCTTTAAATTTTTACAGAAAATCACAATAACTGATCTTACATTGTTGCATCAACACTTCTTGACATGTAACAATTTTTTTTTTTTTTTTTTTTAAGGCGGGCAGGGCAGAGTGTTACATGAAGCTTGTCAGAGAAATTGTAAAGTAATTGAGCCTGACATAGTAAATTTCATTCATCACTAATAAGGGTACTAAAGCAATTATAAATAAGCTTACCAACAAAGCAAAGGTTTATGAACCATGTTTGACATGCTTTTTCAAATTAAAAAGTTTAATTTATAAAATAAACTTTTATTTTTGTGAAAAAGGTCATTTTAGGTAGAAATGGCTGGTTAAGCTAAAATGGGCTGCATACACACACACACTTTTAGACAGATATTGAGGGTGAAAATAGGTTTATAGGCCTAGATATGTATCCATACAAAATCTTAATAGTCTTTTAAAAAAAAATTGCATTGCAGACAGTATGGCAGGAGGACAAAGAAAGAAAGGAAACAGAGAGATGAGAAGAGAAAGGGAAAGAAAGGAAGATGTCAGTAAAATGGGATGCATACACACACACACTTTTACACAGAAATTGAGGGTGAAAATAGGTTTACAGTGTAGATATGTATCCATACAAAATCTTAACAGTCTTTAAAAAAAAATACAAGCATACAGACATGCATGCACACAAACGACACCAATGCACAGAAACACACACCTATACAACATGATCAGTTCATTTTTAATTGCATTGTTTAATTAAATATTCATTCAACTCTCTATTTAATGAAATACATTTATGGTGTTGCTATGGCACACTAAAGACAATAGTGTCAATTTACTGTTAAAAATAAAATGATTTAAGCTGAAATTACCTGTGTTGTTCTCTTTTTATATTGCCCCATTTTACCTGAATGTTGTGCCGTGGCTCAAGAAGGTACCTGCTGAAAACTTTTAAACTTTTTCACATTTAAAAAAATAGAAATATATTTAAGAGACCCATGCTAAAGAATATCATTAGATCTAATGCATAGCTTATTTGATGGTATTATATAAGTCATTTACCAAAACGTGGCCCATTTTAGCTGACTTCAACCTACCTCGGAAAAAAATAAAATAGGTCTAGCAACACGATTTAAGGCTCGTGTGAGGGCTTGCAGGCCAATGTAAACATTTTTATTATTATTTTGTGAACAATTTAATCAACATTTCAGATGTGACTTCAAATGTATTATTTTAAGATAAAAGACTTCTGAATAACCAAAACTGAAGTGAAGATGAATCTCGTGTAGGCCTAAGCGCCTAGTTAATAAAGGACGATAAAGTTGAGATGATTTTCGTAGTCACTAAGCACACAGCTGTGACATGAAGAGCTGTTCTTGCTCTGGGTCCGACATTGATAACCTCTTCTTTCAACTTTGTTTTGACTTTATGGCCTTGGAGGAATTGAGGCGAATCAATTCGTCACTGGGGTATTTTCTCCCTCTCTGGGAAGTTTTATGGAGCGATTTAAGGACTGATTGATGTATCCAAAGAGGAGTGAGTCTGCAATGATCTGCTTTTCCCTGGACCAAAATAGGCCCAGACATTACAACTGGCATTTTACTACTAGAAGAAGCCAGAATAATTTTAGAAAGAAAGTAGAACACAGATTTAAGTTGAAAACTGATAAATGTTGTATTATTTTACAGTAGCCTACATTTTGGCTGATGTATTATCTACCATTAAAACCTAATGATTGCGTATTATTTAATAGTTTTACTGTATGTTCTGTATTCCATTTCTGTCTGTGTGATATAATTTAGGTAATATTATGCTAAGACTGGCTGACATTAAAGTATTAGACTATAAGATGTATCAATAACTTTATTTGATGACATTTTCCTTTAACTTACATTGTCAAAAATGTTTCGCAGTGCTTATAAAAAGCTTCAGAATCATCAAGTTAAAAATTCTAAAAAGATCTTACATGATCATGGGGAAAAGTTGTGAAATATCAGTATAAAAAGTAATAAATGTAATAAAAAATACTTCTAATTATTTATTTTATTTTATTCCCCCCCACAATTTGGGGAAGGGTCTGGGGTCATATTGACCTCAAACTGAATATTATGGCAGGCCGGGTTATTCACCTAAAACTTGTGTGTTGATAATGTTTAAAACTGGAGAATATTAGCAGATTTTTAATAAATAAGAATCAGTTGTCCTGCTTACACACTCTTTAAGCTTTGCTTAGGATCCTATTTTAGGAAAGTTCAAGACTGAAGTATAATCAGACTAGAAAATCTGTATTAGCTCTTTGCAACTCTTTGAGCCGATTGTCCATTAAACAGTTATATACATCCATCTCTTTCTTAAAATAAAAATATTTTATTGAATTTCCATAACAAACACTATTTCGCTAGTTTGACTTAACTGTAACCATATGAATGTAATATCCTTTTTCCAGGCTGTAAGCCTGTTTAATGAGTTCAGACCTACTATAATGGGGATATTCATGTCATCCTTATGTGTGTGTGTGTGTGTGCTTGTGTTTGTCCCCCTAGATGAGCAACTCAACTCAGAGGAGAAGAAAAAGCGTAAACAGAGGCGGAATAGGACCACTTTCAACAGCAGCCAACTACAGGCCTTAGAGAGAGTGTTTGAGAGGACGCACTACCCCGACGCTTTTGTCAGGGAGGACTTAGCACGCCGGGTCAACCTCACTGAAGCTCGAGTGCAGGTTAGCTATTTCATCGTTTTATCCTGAAATGGTCTATTCATGTGGATGGAGCAGTGGCACATACCTATACTTTACCTTCTCATAAAGCTTCATTCTGATGGTAAGGCTGTTCTACACACTATATATGCCAAACTGAGCACCTTTCATGATTTTCTAGGTGTGGTTTCAAAATCGGCGGGCTAAGTTTCGGCGAAATGAACGTGCAATGCTGGCCAGTAAAAATGCCTCATTGCTCAAGTCTTTCTCAGGAGAAGTAACAGCCGTAGAGCAGCCCATTGTCCCACGACCCGCTCCCAGACCCAATGACTACCTGTCCTGGGGCAGCTCACCATCGTACAGGTTAGATCTCATCTAATTTTCATGCCTTTGCATGCATTACCATTACCAAAGCTGTGGTTTCTGTTGGTGTGGACATAATTGTGCACAAGTTATAAGAGTATTCTGGGTTACTGACAATGGATAGCGTGTGCGGCATGAATATAATGTTGTCATCCCTCATTTAACTAAAAATGTAAGTTAATTTACTTATGAATTAATGTTTAAAATATTCAACTATTGCACCATTTCAAAAGTATAACCATGAGATTTGAATATTAAACGTGTTAGTCTGAGTTACAAATGTTACTTTGACTTGAGGTCAAGGGTTCAGTTTCCAGGGAATGCATGATTTAGATTAAATCTATACAATAATCTATACAAAAACACTTTACAATAAAGTTCCATTTATTAACATTAGTTAACAAGAACAAGCAATGAAAAATACTTATAGTGCATAATTAATGTTAGTTAATTTCATCATTTCATAAAATCAAAAGTTGTATCTGTTAATATTATTTAATTGACGTGCACAAACTAATGAAGAGTTTAACTAACGTTAACAAAAATTAATAAATACTGTAACAAATGTATTGCATATTTTCAGTTTATACATTAACAAATTTTAACTAATGGGACCTTATTGCAAAGTGCTACCCAAATATTTGCAATGCAAGTAGCGTTGGATAAAAGTGTAGATATAAATCTAACTATCCATAAAACACTATTTACCTGAACTGTGCAAACTCCACCTGCAGAAATTATATCAGTGATACATAACCATAAATTTCAAAAGTAGTTTGGATGATTTAGAGAACTTTACAGCTTGGTTAAAAAAAAAAAAAAAAAAAAAACATTTTTAGGGAAAATACCATCATATATTTTGGTATTTTTGTTACTGTAAACATTTTTTTATTGTCAAAATTGTTAAAAGGATTAAATTAATTATTTAAAAATATTAAATTATTTCCTTGAAATCAGAAATTTGGTGTCACAAATGCTGTCCATACGCATGAAGTTGTAAAACCCCCAGAACAGTACTGCATTTTCATCACAAACATAAATAAAATTAATAGAGCATGCATTTCATTGATTATTATGGAAAAGTGTGAAATCTCATCCTGACAACTTAACCCTTTCCCTACAGCGCCATGGCAACTTATTCTCCATCGTGCGCTACCAACAACACAGCCCAGGGCATGAATATGGCCAACAGTATCGCCAACCTGAGACTGAAGGCCAAAGAATACAGTCTGAACCAGGTACCCACCGTCAACTGAAGCGGACAGCAGGGCTGTCAGAGACTCATGTCAGAGAACAATCCCGATGTCCCAACAAAACCAGCACCGTTCTATTGACATAACTGTTGTTTTCTGTCCTCTTATATGTGTTTTACTCTTATCCATCAAGAAAAAGAAGCAAAGGAGAATTTCTTCAAGGTACAGAGCTTTCCTAAACCAATGATTTACATAAGGCCGTCATGTTCTTGGCATGTGGGAAAATTCAGTTTTGGAAAGCAAAAAATGGAAACTTTCTTTTTCACACTCACTGTGGCAGCATGAGTGTGGTCATCCTGTTTGAAGACTGTGGCTTACTATAGATTACTTTCTTGAGACCATTGCTGACCACAGGGATTTGATGACCTCTGTGGAATCCATATACTACAATCTTGTGGACATCTGGGAAGTTTTTAGGATTTCCCCTTGGAACTCATAAATATGCAGGCCACAAATTGGGATTTGGATATTTTGATTATTTGGAACCGGGTGAAATTTGGCTTCCTTGTTACCGTACTCTAAAATCACTCCTCACTGTTTTCAGTTTAAAACATGCCGGGGTTATTTGTTCATTTTGGCTACAGAACTCTAGCCATGTATGTAAGCAATGAATTTGGAGCCTAGTTGATTTTACCCTTTTATATTGTCTAAATATATCTAAACATGTAATATTCCTTTGCAATAAAGATGTCCAAGCAGTGTAACAGCATTGCGTTTCAGGGTTAGAGTGTCCTCGAACGTCTTTATGGCCATCCAGTGAACACTGCAGCAATTTGACCATGTTTTTACCACAACTGTGCTCATTATTGAACATATAGTCTGCTCTTATTCTCTGGTTTGTTCTGTTGCTGGCAACAGTTCCGCATATCAGATATTAAATCCCATTACATTATGTACTTATAGCCTTGGAGGAAGTGTTTTAGAATAAAACTAGATGAAAAACATACTCTCACTATTGGCCCATTTAATTTACACCATTACGCAATAGAAAGCAGGTGAAATCATTCAGAAACCCAAGAGTAGTGAGAGTTAGAGACGCGAGCGCAGATGTTACATGTGCTTTTCCAAAGCTAAACTTCTCAAAGTGTGTTTGTAGGCTCCCATAGATGGTTGTTACTCTTTCCTCCTCTCTGTGTGAACATTTACCTTTAAACTGTAAAATAACTCTTCGTCGGGACTCCTGGGGGCTTTGTGAGAAACAGCAGAAAGCTTTGCAAAAATTCCTGCGGCGCTTTTCCTCTCCGCCCGTTTTCCACTCCACTTCGGCCTTTTCTAAGGTATACAGGGCAAAGTAAGGAAATGACAAAATTTAGCTAATCAAACTGGCCATTTACAATGAGATCCAAACACTTCTAGCGCTGTTGTTCTTCCCCTGCCAGCTATCGTTCCATTAAAGTGCTTGTGTATTTGCTTTGGATTTGAAAAGGTTTTAAAGTTTGAAAAGCGTTTTGTGCGTTTTACCACCTGATGATGGAGTTTTTGGTGTCGCGTGGTGAACTTTGATTCCTTTAAGCAGTCTTCAGGCCTGGTGCTGTTAAATTTTTGTTGAACAGGAATGTTTACTTTCAAAACAGTCTGTTTATGGCACAGGAAGCGATCGTTTGAGTTTAAGTGGCCGCGGGCTGTTTTTGAACGGCTGACACTGGCTTGTTTATGTACCTGATGGCTCCCTTGGTCTGCTGATTACATGTGACCTCGAGTGACCTCAGAGACAGTCAATTGGAGGAAGGGGGTGAGCCAGTGAGTTGTTTTTCTTTTCATCTGTCTTTCAGCTCCGTGAACGAAATATGTCGGCTGTCATCACTGTAATGTAACTCTTTAAATATGGCCCAGCAATGTGTTGACATCATGTTTCGTGGGATAAAACGAGATTCTCACACAGCATTGATGAAATTATTAGATGTTATTGCACTGGGATACTTGCTTTTGGCATGCTTAATATTTTTTTTTAAAAATTGTCAAAAAATTAGGGAAGCACAATATATCAGTACCGTATTGGTCATGGGCTAATATTAGAGTTTTTTTTTTTTTAGTTTTTTTTAATGCTCATTTTTTACATTTAGACTACCTTTGCTGTCATCTAATGGTCACGTTCATTTAATCTATACTACTGTTCAAAAGTTTAGGGTTAGTAAGATTTTATTTATTAAGAAATCAATACCTTTATTCAGCAAGGACACAATAAATTGACCAAAAATGACAGTGAAGACATTTATAATGTTACAAAATATTTATATTTCAAATGAATGCTCTTCTTTTGAACTTTAGATTCATCAAAAAGTTATTTTAAAATGTAATAATATTTCTCAGTATTACTGTTTTTATTGTTTTTGATTAAACAAATGCAGCCTTGACGAGCATAAGACAAAAAAAATCTAACAGACCCTAAACCTTTGAAAGGTATAGTATATAAATACACATAATAATTTGACACACTGTATCTTTAGTTAATCTTAATATAAATATTATAAAATATACTGTATATAATATTTAAATATTTTAATGTTGTGATGCCTAAATTCACTTGTAGTATTAAAACAATTTATTATTATTATTATTATTATTATTATTATTATTATTATTTATTTAGACAAAACAAATAAATGACTGAAAGGTCCCCAAATGAACCTCTGCAGGCAGTAGAGCAGCTTTAGTCAGATGAGTTTGAATATTTTGTCATTCCAACTGTTTAAAAACGGATGATAAAGTAGTTTTACATTAAATAAATTGTCACTTATTTGTTATTTAATGTTATGTTGCTTTCCAAAAACAGCTGGCAGCAGCCTCTTTGCATTCAGTAAGTCCAGATGAGGTCTGTGTATGTTCCTGACTGGTTGACCTCTCCCAAGTTAACGTTGATGGACAAGAAGTGTGTTTCTCAACGATCCCAGTTTGAGCTTTTTCTTAAATGATGCATCTATATTAAAATTTCACTCATTATTAGGATTGTGAATCCCTTTCATGTGGCTTCTCCCCACAAGCTGGGCTTGTTCCATTCAATTTACAGCAGAATCTTTATGATCCAAGCAGTTCATGAGTCAAACCCTTTCCAAATACAGCCATCCTCTGAGGACTTGCAATATACGGGATGTTCACTTTGGAGAGGGAGCCATTTCCTATTATTTCGACAGCTTGACACAACCCTCTTTGAACCATTTATATCAAGGTCAATGGTCCTTGAAGGTTTCTTAACAAAGTCAGTCTCTGGTTGGAGGATCTTTAATGACACATGCAGAAAGCTGGACGGAATCGCTACTGTCCTCACACCAACATCAACCAAACACCTCAGAATGAATTTATGACTCTAAAACGCGAGTAAGTTTTATCTCGTAATGTTCTCAGGTGGGCTACTATGCTTATATATGTTTGTTCACACTTTTAATTCTATAAATAATGAAAAAGCTTTGCTCACGTCCCTAGGAGAGTTGTTTGAGGAAGCCACTAGAAGAGAAAGAAAAAACAACTTTTATGTTGTCTCTTCTGTCCCCCCGCCTGGGCGTCCATCTTACCATTCACAACCTGGGCTCGCTGACCCCAAGTGCTTCCAGATGTCATCTAACTATGACCTGAGCCCCAGTGGCCCTGATCATACATCCACCCCACCCCCACATCCCTCTGCACCCTGCAGCCCACTGACAGAGCCTCCCCACGGACGGACAGCTCACCCCCATCAACCTTCACATCTGGAGCCCATTAAGAAGGAGACAGTCAGGGAGAGAGAGAGAGAGAAAGAAAGGCAGAGAGAGAGAATGGGGTGGGGGTTCAGTTAAACTAGAGTTGGCTGGAAATGCGGTTTGATCTCTCCTCCAGCCGTTACCTTTGGAAAAGACATTTTTCTTATAGCTGCTCCTTATAGTAATAATTATTTTGCTTTCTGAAGCTCTTGTGTAGTTAATCTCAAAGGGAAATGAATGCAGTTACCATGTAAAAATAAAAAGAGTTATTATAATGATGGCCACATGGGTTACGGTCTCATGTTTAGACTTACAGATAATATACCATTTTCAACGGAACAATAATAAAAAATGTTTTACCATGGATATGAAAAGGTAGAGGTCTTGCCATAACAATGAATTGTAATCATGGGCTGTCAAACAAACACCATAGAAGAACCACAGTGCAAAAAAAGACTTCTTAATGACTTTTTAAAAAACTTATTTTCTAGTAAAAATGTCTAAAAATCATTAAAAACAGAAAGAAAGAAAAAATCGTTACTGTCCTCACGCCAACATCAACCAAACACCTCAGAATGAATTTATGACTCTAAACGTATGTAAGTTTTATCCCATAAAATGAGTGTAACATGGAAAAAATCTGCCAGTATAGAAAGATTTGGAAAGTCTTAATATATTATGCAGTATTGCTTCTCAATTAAATGTATATTATTTCAAAGATTTTGATTTTTTATTATTATTTTAAATAATGAAATATTAAAATAAATTTCAGTTGTTTTTTAAATATTTAAATTAATAATGAAATTTTAAAATGAATTTCTGATGTTTTTCTAATGGATTATTAGATATTTTACAAAGAAAGGAAAGGGAAAATAAAACAAATAAATAAATACTCATGAAAAGTATGAAATAAATACTCATGAAAAGTATGAAAGTAACAATAATCCTAATGTAATATAGTCCAAGTCTTTTATTGCTAAATTTCTTTATTAATGAAGTCATTATTCACTCAAAATTTTCATCCCCACCAAAGATTTCATTGACATCAACGTCCAGATTTAAAAATTTTGTGTAAATATCATTGACTCAAAAACATAGTAACCAAACTGTAGTGTAGTTTTAGTTAACCCAAACACAACACTGAATTCTGGACACGAACACGGGTTAGATGCAATTTAAAATAACAGCATATGGGTTTGGAACAACATGCGGGCAAGTAAATGATGAAAGTTTTACAACTTCAGTAAACTTGTTTGTGATATACTTGAGCTTGGCCCCCAAAAAATAAATAAATAAATAAATTTAAATAAAATTTAAAAACATAAAATGTGCTTTTCCAGATTTTGGAAGTTATGAGTCTTTGAACGTTGTTATGAATTTTTTAGAGATGATGAATGTTGGACATGAAACAGGCCGAAACACTGGTGACCTTTTTTCAAACGAACATGCATCAGCCCTGAAAATGACCATGATGATCCTCAAGCATTGAAAAATATGCTCTGAGAGCCCCAAAAGAAGACACTCCTGACCTCATGAGATACACTGGCCCAGTCTGATCAATACGTTGTAGTTTACAGAATATTCAAATGAATTTCAACTGTTTTTCTAATGGTCTGTCCTCAAACAACCTCTGCTTTCCTTGATGGAAGTCTTCCAAATTGCCTTTTGGAGAGGCTGATAATGCCTACTGGAGCAATTCAGACCCAGAAATCATCAAAGCAAACAATCCCAGCATTCTCTGGCCACTCAGTCTCTGTCCCAGAGGAGGAAACCTCCACGCACAGACCTGTCTGACTCTCATTTCCTCATCATGAGTCAACAGTGATGGTTCATTGCTGATCACTCTCAGGTACACAGACGCTCAGGGCGAGAGAGTGAGTGAGAGAGCCAGATTATAGAGCCAAACTATAAATGTTCCATTTTGGAGGAAATATATCAGAAATGATTTAATAGCTGTAAGGAGCACACGTTAACTAAAACATTTCAATCTCTCTCAGTTTTGGATCTTGTATATCTGAGGTAGTTGGATTTATGAATAATTTTGAGAATAAACAATAATAATTTACATATTATTATTATTATTATTATTATTATTATTATTATAATCATTATCATTATTATTATTATATTTATCATTATAATTTACACATTATTATTATTATTTTTATCATTATAATGTACATATTATTATTATTATTATTATAGATCTTATATTTATCATTATAATTTACATGATACATGATATTATTATTAATAATAATGATAGATATAGATATAGATATAGATATAGATATAGATATAGATATAGATATAGATATTATGTGGGTTTTCTGGTTTTGGACTGTAACAACAGATTATATATCATAGATGTTTTATATAGCATTATTAGTTATATAGCATTGTTATTATTATTATTATTATTATTATATATTACAGCTCTTTTATTATAAGGTATGTATGTATAAATGTATTATTATTATTATTATTATTATTATTACAGATCATTTGTTAATTATTATAATTTACATGTCATTATTATTTTAGATTATATATTATAGCTTATAGGTTACTACTACAAATACTACTACTACTACTACTACTACTACTATGACTAATAATTATTATTATTATTATTATTATTATTATTATTATTATAAATCTTTTATTTATAATTATAACTTACACATTAATTATTATTTTTATTTTGTATAATTATTAAGTTTTTCCTCATCCCATCTTTCTCCCACATTTAATTTTTTTTTATTATTAAATAGTAACCTAATAAAACTAATTTTTACATTGAGTGGGTCACCTCATGTTACCCTGCATTTTGAGATCACATGACGTCAAAACTGCTCACTTTATCTCAGTAACTGTATTTTTACAACGATATCAGTAGCTGAAAACACTTGCTTTTGTGTGATGCTGCGTCCACAGCACTAGATGTTGGTGAGTCCAAATGATGCTTTATAGGCCTGTACAACATAAACCAAAAGATACTGAGTGCACCAAATGAACCTCGCCTTTCCTTTTCTTCTCTGTTGCTTTAATGGCAACTCCCTCTTTCCCCGAGTGAAGGAAACAACACTACACTAAAACTCCAGGAGAAGGAAAACAGGTTGGGGCAGAAGACGGCATGAGAGAGTTTTTCTAACAAAGTAGCCACACCATAAATCTGCAGCACAGGCTTATGGAAGGAAGTAGTGATATTATACATCTGTCCCAGAGGCTTTGCACCTTCCTCCCCAGGCTGATTAAGTGGACCCATTCATAAAGACCAGAAACAGGCCTGCTATTATGCTGCCTTATCATAACTCATCTGTATATTTAATACAATCAGTCCCCTGCTGCAGGTAAAAAATTTCTACTGATTTACACGCTTAATTACGGACCCAACTGGACCAAAGAACTACTAAAGGGACTTGGGGAAAACTAGCATATTATCACTTTGTTGAGTTTGTTTTGAAAAAAAAATGCATTGACAGCAAATGATCACATTATGGAAAGTTATTAACAAGCAGACCCTGGAAAATGGCCAAATGAAATGGCAAATAATATTCTTTTACGATGTCTCTAATAGATTCAATTTAGTTTTCATTTTCATTGCTTTTAGTATTTTGTATTACATGTTTGATCTTGTTTTGCACCAGATATATACTACTTTAAAGAAATTAATATTTTTATTCAGCGAGGATGCATTAAATTGAACAAAAGTGTAATTTGATCCAAATAAGGACATTTTATTTTACGGTGTCACTGTTACACGTTACATACTTACTATAGTCATAAATTATTCAGAATTACATGTAAGTAAACCAAAACCTCATTAAACCCTAACCATATACACTGAAAAAAATTATTCATTGAATTTACAAAAAAATTTTAAGGTAAGTGGTTGCAATCAATTTATTTTAGCTACATTTAAATAACAAATTTAGTTGACTAACTTTCAACTAAATTTGTTTATTTAAATGTAGCTAAAATAAATAGTTTGCAACCACTTACCTTAAAAATATTTAGTAGCATTTTTTTCAGTGTAGTTAGTACATGCAGTTAATTAATATTACTCAGTAATTAAAAGTATAATTAAACTGTAACAAGGACACTGTAAAATAAAGTGCAACCAGACATTTAAAAGATTTATTTTTCAAACAAATGCTATTCTTCTGAACTTTCTATTCATTGAAGAATCCTGACAAAATTGAATAATGGTTTCCACAAAAGTATTCAACATTGACGATAAATAAGGAATGTTTAGCATTTAAGAATCTAGCAACAAATTAGCATTTAAGAATGATTTCTGAAGACTGGAATAACGATGCTGAAAATTTATCACAGAAATAAATGACATTTAAAAAATATTAAAACAGAGTTCTTTTAAACTGTTATAATATTTCACAATATTACAGATTTTACTGCATTTTTGATCAAATAAATGAAGCCCATATCGTGTGCATATAAGAGACTTCTTTCAAAAACATTAAGAAAAAAATTTACCATCCGCAAACTTTTAAACAACATAATTTGCCCCTTTAAATTAATATTAAGAGCATTCTTTAACTGCAAGAGCAACTTGACTGAAGTCAAGCTACTTTAATTCATCAGTACTTTGACAAGCTACAATTTAAAAGTAGCTTCCTGGATATGAAATCCATTTTAGGTTTCAGTCATACTAATGAGATATTTAATTAAATAACATCTCGTGCATGTGAGTGTTCTCTCCAAACAGGGTCTGGTCAGGAGGCCGTGGAAAATCTGCCTTCAATTTCCTGTCTGTCAGCAAACTGACAGCACGTGGAAGTGAACCCTGGAGTTTAGTTTTCCAATTACCAATTATGACTAATTGGCAGTGTGACGAGAAGATCTCCACGATACTAAATGCTATTATCAAACTCTTTAGATCTGATAGCAGTGAATGAGTCAGAGCTGATTTGCATCTTCTACTGTTTGGTTTGCAGCAGTTTCCCTTTATTCAGCAAGTTTGATATAGTGATTTTCCTGTATTAAAATGACAGTTTTTTATGTTAAGAAGTCTTCTAAGAGACTTTCTGAAGATTAAAAGAACTTCAAAAAACAAAGGTTCCTAAACTAGTATTCATGCAAACTTCACTATGTCATATGTTTACATACAGACTCACTGTTACATCATAATAACAGTATCATTGATGACTTACAGTTTTCATTCAGTTTTATCATAATCAGACGGGAAGCAGTTAGAAAGCCTGTGTAAACAAAAAAATAATGTGTAGAAATTAATCTGGTTGATCTGGTAAGACAAAAACATGCTTGAGTCATCTGTTTTAAATCTGCTGGTAATTGCGTTGGATAGTATTTTAATGATGTTCACTTTCTCTTTCTCTTCTTGTTTTTTCTCACTTTCCATCTCTCTCTCTCTCTCTCGCTCTCTCGCTCTCTCTCTCATTTGGTTTTGATTAGGGTTGATCAGGATCTCTGCCAGAGTGTTTCACAAACACACTGGTGGGCAACCGCGGCAAGCCCTGCAACTGGATTCCAATGTGTGTTTTATTTACATGCTAGATTTACAAGATTCCCTAATTCATTTTCCAGTCCTCCCTAATTAGGGATAAAACTTTGGGTTCTCAAGTCCTTGATGGGGATGTCAGTGTCAGATTGAATACTTTTCATGAAGGGTAGAAGTATATAATGCTGCACAGAAAAAAAAAAAATGTTCTGAAGTGTAACACAATTTTTGGATCAGTAGGTGTATCTGAAATACACTTAACCAGGGCTCTATTTGAGGGGACAGCCATTTGTACTGGTGTCCGAAAACCATAGTGGGCGATATTTAAAGCACTCATTCAAGATTTCTTTTCTCAGAAAGCTCTCGAATTTCATCAAAATATCTTAATTTGTGTTCCAAAGATGAACAAAGATCTTACAGATTTGGAATGACATGAGGGTGAGTAATTAATGACAGAATTTTCATTTTTGGTTAAACTATCCCTTTAAGTATTATACACGCTAGTTTCCATGACAGCATTCAAAATAAATCTGCCAGCTGCCAGTTTGCTAAGTTTCAGGTGATTATTAATCAGCAAGCAATTCACTCACTAATTTTCATTCACTCCTTCAACTGGACTACTGTATATTAGTGGACTAATATGGAAATAGTGAATGAGGGTATAAAAGGCGATTTTGAACACAGCTATTGTTTCCCAAACCTGTTTCATTTTCGAACACTTCCAGATTCAACTCATCAGCATTTTATTAGAGACTCCAAGACCTGAAATGTATAGGTCAGGTGAAGGAAACATCCAAAATGTGTAGGCCTAGTGTTGGTGCACCACCAGGAACAAGGTTGGGACTTGCATTATATGAACTCCAAGAGGTTAATCATTTCTCTAAAAATATTTGTTTGTATTCATCTAAACAAAGAAAGTCATATACATCTGGGACGTCACGAGGGCTAATAAATTATAACAAAATTTTCATTTTTGGGAACAGCATCCCTTTAAGAAAACACACAAACCCACACTCTCCGCACAAACGCCGCCCCTTTGCAACTCCTACCTAACGCAATTGTCAAAATAAATTGCTAAGAAACTTGTACTGACTCTTGACTCAGAGTGGAAAGAATTCCCTCCTTAAATCTGGAAACTCTGACTGCAATATCAAGGGGAATAGCTGAAAGACCACTTCAAGGGTGGAGAGTGAAGGCGTGGGTTTTTGTTTTCCATCATTGTGCTAGTCCACAGAATGACTAAAGAGTGGGATCGGTTGTCCTTCGCCGCCACTGCACAGAAGAGGAGGTGTGAGGGAACTATTTATCCCACACTACAAATGTTAACAAACACTCTTCCATGCCTTTAGTCTTTAATAAACCAACTTGATATGTGCCACATGGTTTCTAACACATTAAAACACCGCACACAAATGTGTACACATACAAAAGCAGGATGCTTCAGATGTGTGGGCGCTTTGAACAGAACTGGGCTAAATATAATTTAGATAAAAATCATTTGCTTAAACCACCATTCTGAAGCCTGTATTCCTACTTTGAAGTTTGTATAAATACAATTAACTCTGCATAGCAGTTTAAAGCTTAATTGAAATTAAGAAAAATGATGTTAGTGCTAGAGAGTGATTCTGAATCGTTCTGTCGTGCCATGCTGTTTGAATCTGGCCCTCATAGCCGTGCTGTGTGCTGTACATCAGTACTATCGGTTTTCAGCCAGTCCTCAGTAGGGATCGTTGAGGAATGCTGTGCATTTCCCCTCTCCAAGCCCAGCCTGGCTTCAGCCTCGTGTCACATGATCAGCTCCTCATCAGCCTCACAAACTCCAGCCAATGACAAATTATCTAAAATGAGGCAAATATTAACACACTGGAGTGAGCTGCTGGGTGACTCCTGAGAATACATCGGTTTTCTGTGCTCTGCGGGATGATCAGACAGTACACACACACACACACACACAAACACACACAATTACTACTTATTATACTCTACTGTACAGCACCATCTAGTATGCGCTACTACTATAAATGGGCAGCAAGTGACCAATGTTTTAAATATAAAGCAATGAATGCTAAATACTATTCGGTGTGTATGATAGGAATTGCATGTCATTTTCAAATAATTCCTACTCCACTTTTCACTTGATGCTTAAATGTAATAAACATATTTGTTAGTGGAGGCCAAATGTTTCAACATTCAAATATGGTTTTAATTCTTTTCTCCAAAATAGCATTTTGACTATTAATAAACTTAATATTATACTGTAAGTGCAGCCAGTAGGTTAAAGACCTTTCCCCCCCAGTCTTGAAGCTCATTTTTTCCTTTGTTCACATGTAATTCAGTTGATTTTTACAATTACATAACTCAAATAATTTCTCTTCTTTGTCTCTCGTCTCTTTTCTCAAATTATTAACTGAATCAAAAAAAAACTAACCTCTAAAACAGTTCAGTTTGAGCACAGGAAAAGCTTCAACATATCCAGTATGTTCACATCCACTATGTTATCAATATCGTCCTTTTTTAATACAAAATTAAGTTCTGGTCCTCAAATCTGATTAGCAGAGCTGTGTTTTGAGTCCAACAGCACTAAGACTTTTAATTATTTGTATCACTTGTCGCTTGTCTGTGTTTGCGTGTTCCATACAGACTGTTTGTGAATAAGTATTGTGAATTTTACAGTGAACATTTTGCAGTCCACTGTGCTGTTTTTCCACAGTTCCTATCAAACAGTCTCTCCCGTTGCATCGCTTATGCTATGGGAAAACTCCTGTTTTACTCTGGTACTGAAGCCTGATTTGTTCATGTTTGTGTACATGCACAAGCCAGTGGCGCTTTTCAGAATGGCTGGCTCAGAGTGCCATTTCTTTAGAATCTTCTTCTTCAGCGATGAGACCATCTCTTCACTGACTCTGCGACGAAGCAAGCAAGAAAGAAGGAAGACGCTCACTTGCTCATCGCCGTTGAAGAGCCCCGGCAGCAAAAGAGATTCAGCTTTCCCCTGCGACCATCTGGCTTTCTCTATCAGAGCAAACTGAGCAATTTCCAAAAGAGCAGTCCATAACATTGTTTCAAATGTCACACCGCGAGTGCAGTTCGTGCAAGGATCCCTTGCTCGACTCGGATGGGCACAGTGAGTCCGTTGCTTGTCTGGGCAGTGCCCACGCAGAGGCTATGCTCACTGTCAGCTCATTGCGAGAAGTCTCGCCTGTCTTCACTTGCGGATTGTCTTTTTCCACGAAGGAGGTCCTCCCCACCATGCTCTCCCGTTTCCTTTCTCCTCTAAGAGAGAGAAACAGCGGAGCAGAGGTTCTCATCCATCGGGCTTGGGTGTACTCACGTCGGCTCAGCGCCTGCGTGCTTCGCTCTCCCCGCATACGATGCCAGTGCTTCAGATGTTTCAGGCCAAACTTCTCCAGGACATGGACGAGTCTGGCCGGGATCCTAACGCCTTCACTGAGCTGCGCACAGCAATGGACTTGGCCCTGTGAGCTACCAAGGCAACCGTTCAAATTGGCCTTCCATGGCCAATTTGGTGGTGTTGAAGTGCCACCTATGGCTCAATTTGATGGAGATCAGGGACGCCGAGAAAATGGCCTTCCTCGACTCCCAGTCTCGTCTAAAGGACTGTTCAGGTCTGCCGTGGACAGGTTCATGGAGTGTTTCACTGAGGCTCAAAAGATGTCACAAGCGCTGCATCCTTTTCTGCCCAAGTGCCCCAGCTCAGCAGCTGTTGCAAGTTGCCCCAAGACTGCGTCCACTCAGCAATCCACCAAGTCAGTGCCATCTCAACCCCCGCCAAAGCCAGAGCCTGGGCTTCAACAGTGCCCCTGGACGGCCAGGAAGTATTCCTTCCCGAAGCACCAAGATCCTCGCCCTCGTGTAGTGCTGCACCCGGAGCCTCAGAAGCCATCCTGATCAGAGAGTTCAAATGATTTGGTCTGTCTTTGGTGAGGCAGAGATGGACCCCTTTGCCTCAGAAGACAACTATCACTGCCCAATTTATTTCTCAAAACAATGGGATGCTCTGGCCCACGACTGGCCCAACACACATTTATATGCTTTCTCTCCAATTGCTATGCTACCCCAGGTTATCAGGTGAGTCAGGAAGACGGAATGTGCTCTCCTCCTTGTGGCCCCACTCTGGAGAACTCAGACATGGTTTCCAGAGTTGATTCAGCTGCTGTCTGCAGCCCCATGGCCAATTCCACTGAGGAGAGGCCTTCTCTTGCAAGCGAGGGCCTATAATACAGGGCCTATAATACAGAAAGCTCTACTGCCCACTGTAGAGAGTTTATACTTGGGCACAACAAGCAAGTTATCATTGCTAGATCTGAGAGTCCGTGCAGGAACATATGGTTGCACTAACTCGACTAGGTATTGAGGTGCGAGGCCGTGATGGGCCTTATAAACTAAAACTAAGAGTTTGAACTGAATACATTTGGCCACCGGAAGCCAGTGAAGTTGGTGAAGGATGGGAGTGATATGTGCATTCTTAAATGTAAGGGCTCGAGCAGCAGAGTTTTGTACCATTTGAAGACGATTAATAACTTTGGCAGGTAAGCCGCTATATAAGGAGTTACAGTAATCCAATCTAGAGGTTATAAAAGCATGGACAATGGTTTCAGCATCTGCATTTAACAATCTGACCAATATGTGAATCAAAGCATAGCGCAGAGTCAAACAACACTCCCAAATTTCGCACAGTTGTTGAGGGCCTAATCTGGACACCATCGATATCTATGAAAATGTCATGCTGGGAGGAGCTCTGTGATTTAGGGCCAACCAGCAGGATTTCAGGTTTGTTTGCATTTAGTTGTAAAAAGTTATCTGACATCCAGGTTTTAAGTTCTTGGAGACAGGAAACAATAGAAGGGGGTGGGCAAACTGAGCTTGGTTGAACTGTAAAATAGATTTGAATATCATCAGCGTAACTATGAAAATTGAGACCATGACGTCTGATGATCTGACCCAGTGGCAGCACGTAAATGAGAAATAAAAGTGGACCAAGTACAGAACCTTGGGGTACACCACGGGAAATAGTGACAGTGCGAGATCTAATCCTATCTATCCTAACGAACTGCTGTCTATCCCATATATGTGTTAGTCACTGAAGAGCAGCACCAGTGATACCTATAGTAGATAATTGAGAAAGAAGTACAGAGTGGCAAACAGTATCAAAGGCTGCACTCAGATCAAGGAGAACCAGTATACTGCGGGCACCTGAATCAGAAACCAGAAGGAGAACATTAACTACTTTTAAAAGTGCTGTTTCTGTGCTGTGAGAAGGACAGAAACCAGATTGAAACTGCTGATAAAGATTATGTTTCTCTAAATGAGACTGCAGTTGTGCTGCAACTACCTTCTCAAGTATTTTAGCAACAAATGGGAGGTTTGATATTGGTCTAAAATTGTTCACATCTGTGTTATCAAGACCAGGTTTCTTAAGGATTGGGGTGATGGCAGCTACTTTTACGTCTTGCGGAACATAACCAGTGGCAAGGGATCTGTTTATAATATGAGTAATAGGTTGGATGAGTGAAGGCAAAAGCGTTTTGAGTAAGTATGTTGGAATAGGATCAAGTGTGCAGGAGGCAGAGTTAGATTTGAAAACCAGTTGTTCAACCGCAGATATATTTGTGGGTAAGAAAGTGTTGAGTGGGTGACCTATCAGACATGGAGAAAGGTGGGGAGAGACAGATGGGGAAAAGTCTTGGTAAATGTAATCAATTTTACACAAGAAAAAAGACTGAAAGCTTTCACAAAGATCAACAGGGCCATTAATAGCTGCGGATGATGGTTTAACAAGTTTGTTGATCTCAGAGAAAAGGGCTTTAGGTTTGCACTTGGCTTTATTAATGACCGTAGAGAGATAGGTAGAGCATGCAGTGTTAAGTGCTTCTTTATACTTCATAAGACTTCATTCTCATGAATAATACTGAGAAAACCTCAGAAAACTGATGATGTAGACGCGTACTCTCCAGCCATGGCAGCCAATCACTACTGCAAATTAATGTATATATGTCACTTTTCGTGACGTTGGTTCAATTTTGCTTTTTGAACCGGAAGAACAAAATTGCTCCAAAAAATGAAAAAATAATCACTTTTCCCTTAATAAGACATAATGAGGTATTGTTTTCACTGATGTGCAATCTGTATGTTAACATCTCAAAAAAAGTGTTTTAGGATGTTTAAAGTTTCAGACAAGTTTCAGGCTGTTTCAGACGAGTGATTCTGATGAAATGGCACTCTGAGCCAGCTCATATAGCTATATGGCTCCTTCCATTCTGGCGGGCTAAAGCACCATTGGTTTGTGCAGCTACACAAACGTAAACAAATCAGGTTTCAGTACCAGAGTAAAATAGGACTTTTCCCATAGGGTCAACGACACAACGCTCGTTCCCTTATCTCAGGGAACCGATGTTTCATTAGTAACCGGAGCGTTTTTCTATGTAAGGATGCACAACCTAGACAGATGTCTTTGACTTTTGCACTCACATCTTTTGCAGAACTTTCAAGTTCAAGTCCATCAAATCATCCTTTATTTTAAATGTAGCTGTTGTAATTTCATTTATATGTTGTTGTTCGCTACAGGTGTGGATTTTAATCCAGTAAATTTGTGAAATGTATGCCTAGTATTGTTACAGATATTGATGTTTGTAAATAATATGCAGTGTTTTGGATTTATGATGCAGTTTATTTCTAAACAGAATATAGATAATCATTTTACCTTCACTAGGATATGATTTGTACATTTTATGGTAGTGCATAATGCTAATGGAAACAACAGTTAATAGCCTAAACTATGTCATTTTATGCAAAGAGACAATCTACTTGTTTATTATACACCCAGGCAAGGACAAAACTTCACTTTTTTGGGGGCCGAGGGACCATGAAGATTTTACTAATTATTTTGGGGAGGGGCCTTTACACTTTTGAATTTTGGGAAGCTCTGTTGACAATTTTGAACATACTATGCTTTGAGACACTTATTCTAATCTCACATACAATTTAGAATGGATAGTATGCGCATTGGTGCATTGAATCATTTACTCAACTGTTTCATTCAGAAACACTTAGCCTAATTCATTCAGTAATAAAACACACCACTGTTGTGTGTTGCATGCGACCGCTGCTTCTGCTGCTGTGCCTTCGTTTGGAAATATTTTGGCAGAGAAAAAAAATTACAATAACTGTCTAAAACGTAAGCTACTTATCAGCTACATATTTATTGAACTGTTGAGTAAAAGCAATTTCACGCTTGAAATAATGCTGATGGTTTGAACATCAGTACTAAAAAAACCTATGCACCTAGATAGGTGTCAAACCAATCCAGTGAGGTATGTTTGCATGTCAGAGCATAATATGGTTCTATAATTTGAAGAGACAATTATTATTCTGTAAGTGCTCTACAGAGATCTCTGTAAGCTTTACCAACTCCACAATAGAAATGATTTACGGCCATGCGGAGTGCATGTTTCTTGTCCACAGGCAGGTCATTTGAACAGCAGCTGTCTAAACACAACACACGTGGTGGGTGTGACGATCCAGTGGCAGCATGCTCTCTTCCTCTCTCCTCAATCTCTTCTTTTCTCCGTCTCTCACTCATTTTTATTCACCCGCCGCAGCAACAATGAATAAAACACATTGGTTCCAACCAGCACTGATACTAAATCACATCAACAGAGACGTCAGATGACATAGATATATGCGATCAAATCCAAACCTCTCTTCTTCAAACGCTACCGAGTTAAATATTCAAAACGTATTTCATGTCTAGTAATACATTTGTCTAGTTATTCATGGACAAATTCCAGTTAATTTCCCAGTGTTTTTGTTTGTAGCATATTTTAGCACTGAATGTTGAATTCTGGCTTCAATTTGTAACATATGGCACCAACATGGTCCAAAGAAATTCTCCACAATCAGCCATTGGAAATATGATCATGTTAGTCATTGATAATCAGGCCTTGGGGCCCGAATCATGTTAAAGAAGGAGAATGAATACATCTCATTCTTGGAAAGCACTACTAAGTTCATGTTTTTCCCAGGCCCTGGTGGTTAGAGGTCCAGTATGCTGAGATATCTAGAGGAGAGAGCTGCCTCCTTCCATAACAACTGATGTGGCATTGACAGCTTGTTTTCTACAGGGTCTGTCACTGCCAATCACTCTCTCATGCCATTTTGCCAAAAAGTGCAAATTTATATTTTATATTATATATTATGAAGAATTTATTTGCAAAAACAGGTAACTTTTTTTTTTCAAAAAATCTTGTTTTTTATTATGTTATCATGTTTTTATTGCGTTTAACTGTGTTAGTTAGCTGTATTTTTTATTTTATTTTTTAACCTAATCAAAAAAACCAACTGCAGTTTGATTGGAATGCACAATGAAGAAACTTGATATATATATATAGAGAGAGAGAGAGAGAGAGAGAGAGAGAGAGGGAGAGAGAGAGAGGGAGGGAGAGAGAGAGAGAGAGAGAGAGAGAGAGAGAGGGAGAGAGGGAGAGAGAGAGAGAGAGAGAGAGAGAGAGAGAGAGGGAGGGAGAGAGAGAGAGAGAGGGAGAGAGAGAGAGAGAGAGATAGAGAGAGAGAGAGAGATAGAGATAGATAGATAATTTAATTTAATTATATTAATTAATTTTAATTGTACATTTAAAAAATATTACATTTTTAGTTTTTATAAACAAATTAATTTACAAAAAAGCTACTTTTATATACATAGTTTAATTAAAATTTGTAATTAAATACATTTAAATAATAATCATTTCCACTTCCATCTATAATTTACAAAAATCATCCCAAATCAGTGCTGTTTTAACACATTGGGACACTGAAATATGCACTTGCACGTTGATTTTTGGAAACTGACCCATGGTGTTCCTCCTGGATATGTACTTCATCCACACTGATTGTCTTTGGATGGAAAAACAAACATTTATAGCCCTGGACAAAGTAGCTTGATGGATAATAAACAGACATATTTTTAAAGTGCCAGATGATGTAATATGATGAAAAATGAATATAGCCATATTTTAAATAGTAATAAAACATTGAAAGCACTGAGCGAACCGACCAATACACCAGAGAACAATAAATAAAGATGATTAAATTTATTGCTGATGATGTTTTATCACTCTACTCACCTCTCTTTCAACTCATTACATGAATTTAAGTACGCGGCAAAATGCGAAGCCAAAGTTGAGTCCTTCTATATTTGCAGAGCTGAAACTATGAAACATTCTGTTTATTTGAACTTTAAACTATGAAACATTCTGATTATTTAAACTTTGAAATATTCTATTTATTTGAACTCCAAACTATGAAGCATTCTATTTATGTAGTGACTAGTGAGTGACTGTAACTTTGTTTCTAAAAAGACAAACAAGTAATAAAGCAGAGGTTTTATGCACTAAATGCTTGATCAGAAGAAACTGTGGCATTATTTCAAAACTGAATAGAACAGAGAAAAGAAACTGCAAAGTTTCCAGCTGTTTTAGGTTGATTATTTTCATTAATTTAGGCATTTTGTTGTAAAACTCTCTCTTTTTTTACTTACCAGTCAACTTTATTCATTTCAGTTTCATTGTCAGATTGATCATGTTTTGTTCTTTAACAGCGTTTTTTTTTTTTTTTTTTTTAACTGCACCAACAGTTTCTATTTCCTGTTGTTGTTTTCAATTAGGCTGCGAAGTCTTTAAATGTCCCTCACCAATTAAACCTCTCTGATCCGCTCTCCATGATGTTTTTAATCATCTTTAATGAGTGTGTGCAGTAAATGTTTAGGACCTGCTACATGTTTGATTGCTGCCAGTATGGATGTGATTGTGGATTCTGGGATTCCCCCAAATAAAAACCACACCAGTGTTATTATCTCTCTGAGGTTTCACCTCCTGGATTTTTCCCTGGCCTTAACCAACAGGGCACTGCTTGCCATCTGACTAAAAGGCTTTAAAGTGTTGTGTTTTAACAGGGGAGTGAAAAACAGGCCCTTTCTTGTCAGCTGTGAGAATATGCCGAAGGTTAAATGCTTGAATTCTAATAACATATGATCAAGAAAACACCATTAACCAAGGTGTGTGAGCCTATATCACAAAGATTGAGAATATAAACACCTTATGATCCAAACAACTCACTATAAAGACATCTTTGTAGACTTAAGATGCACACAAACCAGTATTAATTTAGTATAATTAGTACACCTATATTATATATATATATATATATATATATATATATATATATATATATATATACATGAGTTTCAGTAATTAGAAATAAAGTTTAGTTATTTCAAGTAATGTATGGTTTTAGTTTTAGTTGACTATAATATACCCTGATGCAAACCCCATCTAATCTGGCTTTACAAATATAGGGTGTATTCAAAATATAGTCCCATTTTCCTGAATTCACCCATATTTGCAGTGCACCTGGACAATGCACTCAATGGCTACAACATATTAATCATGGTCTCATATTTTCACAGTTGAAATCACGATATTGCGACCTTCACAAACAAGCAGTTCTGGCACCCCCCGATGGCCATAAAGAGAAAGTTCATCCATCCCTTTTACAGACACTGAGGGCAGAAGAAAATAAATGCTGGAGAAAGACAGAAAAACTACTTGACCATATATCATACATCTGCAAGCTTAAGTATAAACTCAAATCAGAGTGTTGCTTCCACTTCCAAATTAATAATACATCAAATGTTCAATAAACTTGGCTAAATATGGAAAGAATAAAACCTCTATATTTGCCATTAAATGACAGAATGCCTTGAAAAGCAGGCAGAAAGAAAGCAAGCAGTGATTAATAGCATCATTAGTAGTTTACTTTAGAGAGTGTTCCAGATCTTCAGGGAGCAGTCTAGTATTATTTCACAAAGCATATTAGAAATATACTGGTTGACCTGCACGGTAATATGCAAATAAAGCAAAAGAAAAGAATGGCTTGCCTGTAGATTTTAGTCTTCATTGCAAACAGATTTGAGCCTGATGAGGAGCAGATTATGGCATGATTCTGGTCTAAATTAAACAGCAGGCTTTAAGGGCTGTGGAAGGCACAAACTAATGTATTTTGTATGTTTTACTAGATGCTTTTTATATGTATCAGCAATACTGCACTTACAGGAATAGCTCACACAGAAAAAATAAATAAATAAATATTAATAAATGGCTGAAAATGTATTAATCCTCAAGCCATCCGAGATGCAGATGAGTCTTTATCTGAACAGATTTGGAGAATTTTGCATTACATCACTTGCTCACCAATGAATCCTCTGCAGTGAATGGGTGCCGTCAGAATGAGTGTCTACACACCTGATAAAAACAATAATCCACAAGTAAGCCAACTCCAGTCCATCAATTAACTTGTGAAGCGGAAAGCTGTTATAAACAAATCCACCATTAAGGCATTTTAACTTCAAACTGACGCTTCTGGCCAAAAATACCAGTCCATAATCCATAATAACGATTTCTCCCCTGTTGTCCTCTCACATTAAAATCCACCAACCTATTTGTTTAAAACTGATTTGGACTGTTTTAGCTTGTGAACGGTTTGATCTGTGCATATTTCTCTCCTGATTCAGATGAGATGACTTTTTCACTGAAGAAAGCGATATTATAAATAATGGATAAAGGACTCGTTTGTAAAAATTTTTTTTAAAGCTCTAAAAGATGAATTTGTTTATTACAAACATGTAGCTTTTCAATTACTGTATCAAGATGTTAATTGATGGACTGGAGTTGTGTGAATTACTGCAGAGGATTCATTGGTGAACAAGTGATGTTATGCTAAATTTCTCCAAATCTGTTCCGATGAAGAAAGAAACTTGTCTTGGAAAGCCTGAGGGTAAGTAAATTTATTTTTGGGAGAACCATTTCTTTATAATGCAATGGGAAAGCTATACGTTTTCACAAATGAGCCACAGATCAGAGATCAGTCCAAAAATACTGAAGGTTTCTTTGAAAGTACTAATAAAATGCTTGAAAAGGCAGAAAATAGGCTACATCTGTACTGACATGTAACTTCTACACAACACTGTTATTGTCTAAAGCTCAAAGAGAAGAAAAGTCATTGCTTGTGTGCTGTGCCATATAGCGTCTCTGAAGCAATCTATTGTTACTCAATAACATAATGGATAATTCACAGTGGTTTCTATAAATGCTGTTCCAATTAGTGATAATTGCCCCTTAATAGGATACAGCTGAATGCATGGTTTTGATTTATTTCCTACGCTTCAAAACAAAGATGCTATTAATAAATATTTGGTGGGATTTTCTCATGGGCAATTTTGAGTGGTGTTGTACATGACAGGAGAGGGATAGATCAGAGGTGTAACTGAAATGCTTTACACATTAACAAACAAATGAACTCCAGTTTTACCTCTTGATTTTTGAAACCATACACACTACCCACACTGTTTTATTAAGAGAAATAACATCATAAGCAGCTAATGTATTGAAGCAAAATACTCTTGTTATACTAATTTTTTAAGCAATAAATAAAAAACTCATTACTATTATTACAATAATGTGTGAACAATATTAAAATAAATTAATGAGTCTCTTTCATAATATGTGAAATTGTTTGCAGCACCCAGAAATGAATGCAATCACATAGCCAGCACACAACAGACAGGCATTATTTAGCATTATTATTATTATTTAGATCCTGTATCGACCTCTTGGACTCTTTTGCCACCTTGTGGACAAAAACTACATAACAGGTACATAAAGGTTGTCTCACCTTATTTGATCAAAATGCATTAAAAACTGTAATATGATTACAATTTAAAATAACTGTTTTCTATTTTAATATATTTTAAAATGTAATTTATTCTGGTGATAGCAAATCTGAATTTTCAGCATCATTACTGCAGTCTTCAGTGTCACATGATCCTTCAGAAATCATTCTAATATGCTGATATTTTTTAATCAATTATTACTTATTATCTATGTTGAAAACATTTTACTGTGTAATGTTTTTGTGGAAACAGTTATTTTACGGTGTAATGTTTTTGTGGAAACAGTTATCATTTTTTAAAGATTTTTTGAAGAATGAAAAGAACATTTGTTTGAAAGAGAAATCTTTACTGTAATGGTTGTGATTCCCGCTGAATAAATATAAATATTATGTTATGTTTATAACATATATAATATAAATATTATGTTTAATTAAAACACAGTGTAATTTAAAAAACTTTTATTTAAAATATGTTTTGAACAAGACATCAAATATAATAAAATACAATTGTCTTTTACAAACATACTGATTTTGTTGATTGATTCCACTACAATTGACTATTTAATTCATTCCAGTTACATTTGAGTGTCAGTCTTTACAATTTATTTTAAGTGTTAAAAAGTCTTGAGCATCACATTAGATCAGCTGACCAGATGTTAAAACTACTCACACTGACACTGCATTCCTGCTAATCAGTAACTAATTACAAAGACAAGTTACAATGTATCAACTCTAGATACAGAAATGTCTGTTCATAAAAAACATTTATTCTGTTCAGTGAATTATATGAACAGAAAACATGTCAGACACAACTGTTTTACATATGAAAACAATTATGCATATATAAAAATATGAAAGAAAACAAAAAGCTAGTGGTTACAGGGGAAAAAAATGCTCATCATTGACTCTCTGGTCCCTAACAGAGATAACCCATGTATCTCACACCTGAAAATATGCCTTGAAATGACAACACATGGCTTCACGTCCCCTGATTTAAAATAGCAATTCTTCCCTTTTCATGAATTCCCTTATGGAACAGTTAAATGGATTTATTAATATAACCTGAAATGATGCATCCATCATAACATGTGCATCTTGCATTAACTTCATAATAACGTCAATAGATTTGCAGAGTCATTATATAAATAAATTCCCTTGTTTTTATGGATTTGATTGAAATAACTGAATTAAATTTATAATCTCAAATAAAAACAAATTTTATATTATAAAAAAATGTGCATAATAAATTCATAAAGTGTCTGTCTATGCAGACTGCTGGGTTAGGTGAGAACTATGAAATGAAAAGCCACAATACAGGACACATGAGTAATATCAACTAATCACCTCTAAAAATTCACCACATATTTGGCTCTCAGTGAAATTCTCTCATGTGGCAAGATGTGGCCACCATATAGACTACATTAGCAAACACTGGCCTGTGTGAAAGATGATTCTAAACCAAAACCTGATTTCTAACCTTCACCAATCACCACTGTGATGTAAGTGTCAATCAAACACTCTCTGCATCAGAGCTGAAGATGCATGTTCAGTTGACTGATGGCTGCTCAGAGCTCTCCGAGTCCTCTCCATCACTCCCCATAAGGCCAGTCACCTCAGACAGATCTACAAAAACAATACAAATATCAGATATTACATTTACAAATGTACAGTATACCACCGTTCAAAGGTTTGGGGTCAGTATGATTTTTTTGAAAGAAACTTAGTCTTATTCAGCAAGGGCACACTGAATTGATAGTAGAGATATTTATAATATAACAAAAGATTTCTGTTTTTTAAAAAATGCTGTTGTTTTGAACTTTCTATTCATTAATGAATATTGATGCAAAAAAAGTAGTAATAGTACAGTTGTTTGCAGCACTGACATTATAATTAGATAATTTCTGAAGGATCATTTGACACTGAAGACTGGAGTAATGATGCTAAAAATTCAGCTTTGCCATCACAGGAATTCCTTTCATTTTTAAATATTAAAATAGAAAACAGTCATTTTTAAATTGTAATATTTCACAATAAATATGACTGACCCTAAACATTTGAATGGCAGTTTAAAGGGGTCATATATTTTTTATTATGAAAATAAATCACTTATATTGTCATAATCCAGTTAATCATGAACATTTTCCACCTTCTTCACCTTCAAAAGCACAAGGTTTGGCAAACTTTCCCACATTTTATCATTAGTTATTCTGGGTTTTTCTTAATAGGTGTGCTTAAAATAACTGCATCAAAGTATTTAGTTGTCAGAAAAAAAAATAAATAAATATGATGCAGCCTGGTTTCTTAAAATCTTCTCAAAACATTGAGGAAAATTTGCCTCATGATTTGACCCCTTAAATTAAAGGTGTATGACTGATGTTTCTGATTGCTTTTTGTGGAGAAAATCATTTAGTTCAGATTCCTGATTGTTATTTCAGATGCTGACATGTTGCCCTCACCCTTAAAGTCTTTGCTGTTTATTGAACCATTCATATGATCTTGCATAGATACTGTAATACAAAACATTGCGTCAGCCATGAGGTGAAGAGGTTATCGAGTAACACTATTAAACAGAGTCAGTCAAAGAGGAAGTACATGTTTAAAAGCAAGAAAGACATAAATTATAGTTTTGTCAAGTGCCTTACAGTGCACAATCTTTATAGGCCAGATAAGGATCGTGCAGAGGCTCAGCGCTGCTAAAACGGCCACTCCACCAGTGACGATGACCATGATATAGTGGTAATACCACACACAGCCTGGACAGCATACCATTGTGCTATATGAGAGAAATCACACATGTAAATATAAATATTAAAAATAATTAATGCTTAAAATATTGTTTTATTTATTTTACTCTAAACATAACATGAAACCATTAAAACAGTCTCTCTCGCTCATTTCAAATTCTAGCATGCATCTATGCAGGGATATACACACTTACCGGCAGGGATGTAGCGTCTGAATAATCATAACTCCCAGACCATTAGCCACCTTGTCTGTGAAGCTCATAGCTCCGTAAACAAAAGCACCACTTTGCTGTCAGGAGGAAAAGAAAAAAGTCTTATCGGAAACTTGAACACTTCTTTAATAGCACAATTTTAGTTCCTTGCATCCATTTTTACACTTTTGAAACTAGTCACTCTGAAGCATATGCCTTTCACTTCTGTAAACATCTGCATATCTTACTGGTTCAATCATGCGTTACTATTGAAGTTTTTAGCACTGAATACGTTCAATAAAACATTTGCTTCAAGCGGTTCTTGTTCATTTTCAGTTCTCCATTACTGACTGATATCAGCACTTACTGTTTGGTCTCCTATGAGTTCGGCTGTCATGGCAAGTGACATCACCAGGATGGTAGCGGACCCCACTCCGAGCAAGACCGCAGCGCCATACACCTTTTCTCCCATGTGTGGGTCCAGCAGCACCCAATAGGAGAACGCAAGAATCAGCAACAGTCCCAAAAAATAGGTCATCTGTCGATAATAAAAAAGGACACTTTAGTGTAAATAAAATCCTTCTATCATATTGTACTAGCTTCCAATAGTTACTAGCTGCACATGAAAAATGTCCAGGGAATTGTTTTTCCATTCGTTTTCATTGTCATTTTTAAGGTGGTCCCTTAAATACTGGATGGGGACCAGGGGGTCAGGGGGCCAAGGCCCACTAGGTGGCCTTGTGGTTAGAGAGTTGGACTTGTACCCTGAAGGTTGTGGGTTTGAGTCTCTGTACCAACAGAAATTGTAGGTGGGGGGAGTGAATGTACAGCGCTCTCTTCCACCTTCAATACCACGACTGAAGAGCCATAGAGCAACCCCAAATTGCTCCCCGGGCTGCTCCAGGTGTGTGTTCACGGTGTGTGTTTACTACTCACTGCTGTGTGTGTGCACTTGGATGGGTAAAATGCAGAGCACAAATTCTGAATATGGTTTGCCATACTTGGCAACATGTCACGGCTTTCACTTTCAAAATTACTTAAGACAAAACAAGCTTTAAATAAACTAAGACTACTACACAACTAAAACAACTACACAAGATATATTTCTTATTTTAATTCACCCACTCAACATCTCTTTCTTTTCTCTTTTTTTTTTTGGAAGAATCAGGGCTCCAGCTCTCTTGAAACACCTGCATGAGGTAGAAATTGTGAGTAAAAAAATATATTTAAAAATCCTTATTCGATTCCAGAAGGATTTTAAAAACTGAGACATGGCTCAATGAGCAGGACCCGGACACGGATCTGCACAATGATGGATTTGGTACACCGTTCCGGCTGGATCAAAAGGCTGAGGTGACGGGGAAAAAACAAGGTGGCGGGGTATGTTTGTATGTTAATGAACGATACTGCAATGCTGTGACTGTTCGGGAACGGATTTGTACGCCTGATGTCAAACTTTTAGCATTGTCATTACGCCCTTTTTATTTGCCGCGAGAGTTTCCCCAAATTTTTATGACGGTAGTGTATATCCATTCAAAGGCAGATGCCATTTCTGCTGCCAATACCATCTTTGAGATGGAGCAAAAATTACAGTCGATTGCACCTGAAGCACCGAGTTTTACATTGGGTGATTTTAACCATGTGTCATTGAAAAAAGTACTTTCACATTATCATCAGTATGTTACCTGCCCTACTAGATGGAATAAAACGCTGGATTTGTGTTATGTGTCTGTGAAGAACGCCTACAATTCACTTGCACTACCTCCTTTGGGCTCCACTGATCACAACTGTGTGTTTCTATTGCCTACATATAAGACTGTTTTAAGGAGAGAGAAAGTACAAATGAAGGATTTAAAAGTCTGGACTGAGGAATCTGTGCTCCGTTTACAAGAATGTTATGATTGTACAGACTGGAATGTGTTTAGAGAAAGCTGTGGTGATGATTTGGATGAACTCGCTGACGTGACATGTTCTTATGTTGCGTTTTGTAGAGATATGATAATTCCCCATAAGAGGGTGAGAGTGTACCCAAATAATAAACCATGGGTGACCAAATCTGTTAAATCAAAAATAGAAAATAAGAGATGGGTGTTTAAACAAGGTGATTTTATTGATGTGAATAAACAAACAGCCACGAGAAAGCTGAAGATAGAAATCCTACAGGCAAAAAAGAATTATAAAGCGAGACTAGAGAGTCAAATGGCTGCTAATAAATTGGGCTCGGCCTGGTCCAGTATGAAAAGAATAATAGGGCACGGTAGTCCAAAGCATAACAATCAAATCCTCTTGAATGGATATGATTCAGATTTTGAATTTGCAAATGCCTTGAATGGTTTTTATAACCGTTTTGATACAACTGCTTTTTGTGGGGAAATTCAGGACCTACGGCACAAGCTTGATGATAATCAGCACTTTTGTATAAATCAAAGGGAAGTGGAGAGGGCCTTCCTTTCAGTTAAGGTAAATAAGAGTTGTGGACCTGACAACATCTGTGGGCTCAATAATCTGTGTGTAGAAAAGGGCATTGTTCTTTTTAAGGAAATTGTGTAAATTTCACGTTGATAAAACATTATTGATTATGTTTTATCACGCGTACATTGAATCAGTGTTATCATTCTGTCTGGTGTCCTGGTATGGGAATTTATCATTAAAAAGCCAGAACTCTATTGATCAAATTGCGAAATGGGCCAGTAGGTTGATTGGGGAGCCGTTACTTAACCCTGCTTCGCTGTATATCAGGCAGGTACAGCGAGTGGGAGCTTCAATCTTAAGAGATAGGCATCATCCTTTGTATTATGAGTTCCAGTATCTTCCGTCTAATCGACGGTTGAGAGTACCGCATTGCACAACGAAACGATACAAGAATAGCTTTGTTCCAGCAGTGATTAATCATATAAACAGTAATAAGATGATTTAGGGGGTGTTATTTATGTTTTATTGTGTAACGATGTCTTACAGCGTGGTTTTCTGTATTGTATTATTTATTATATGTGTGAGAAAGTGCCTGAATTTATTCACTGAAACCTAATTTACCTACGGGTATGAAATAAAGAAACTCTGAACTCTTATTCAGTAAATCAAAAACAACTGAAAAAAATCATGTAAAATCATTGGTTAAAAAGAGTAGAACCCCTGAAGAACATTCGGCTCTTAAAACTTCTGGAATACTGAAATGTAATTATTTTAATTTTAATTTTAATTATAATTATTTAAGTTACTTATTACTGGTTTCTGTACATTAAAAAATAACAATAGTTTTAAAAGCAATACTATCATTAGAGCAAGTAAGGAGTCAAAAAGGTTTAGAACGACTAGACAAAGAAGCCATCGTGTTTTTAACAGTCTAAATATCAGGGATATTGGAATGCATTTGTAATGCTTTCATACCAAATCCTATTTGGTAATTACAACAGCCACTGATTAAGAATAGAAGGGAAGTATTGCAACGTGATTTAACAGTTATTTTGGTAAGAATAAAATTGACTTGATGGGCAATTTCCTATTTTGTTTTCTTTTTTACTTCCTGATGAAGTCAAGAATTTTAGCACTAATTTAACAAGGATGCACATCAGGTGTGTTTTTAAAATCTATAATTGACAAACCTCCAACGTATAAAGCTTAGGCTCAAAGGAAATCACACATTTACCCACTGGTAATTACAACTTTATGGTGGCATTCATGTGCGCTCAACTCATAAATTTGATCACATGTATATGACGCAGCAAAACTGACTGGTATCTCTGGATTGTTAATCACTTCCAACAAGGGGAAGAGGTATATGCTTTATATTTCAGTCACATGAATGCAAACTCATACTCACACATTTGCCTATTAGCTTGCTTAGAGGCTTCATGATAAATGAGGAAGCGAAACCACTCAGGAACATGACCAGAGGAATGGTGGCTATGTACTTCTGCAAAAGAGAGGATCAAACAGTGATCACTGCCTTTTTCCTTTGATGCTTTTGTTGATGAACTGGGTGCAAAGTGTAGTATTACTATAGCTGTCTTACCTTTGGCAGCAGTAGTGTGTAGGTGAGATACATGGATATGTATGTTTGTGAAAGGTTCACTATCAGTCTGGTGGACATATAAAGCATAGCCACCTGAATAACAGAGCAGGGTTTAGAGATGATATTGACTTTCCGAACTGTCTGTTATAACAGACAGTTACTAAATATTGTATCCTGAACATTTTCACACCATTGAGATTAAGTGATAACATTGTGTTTCAAGCCACTATTCAGATTAATCACAAAAGCTGAGAATTAACTTACATGGCACTGAAAACTAACATGGGTATTGCCTGCTGCTAACCTGGTAGAATGATGGCTGTCTCAACCAGTGCTTCCACTGCAGCAGACTGGTGGGAGGAGACACAGTGGTGTTGTTAAGAAGAGGCTGGCGCTCCCCAGGACTAGAGCCCTCCTCCTCCTGACGAGGATGTGTCCCCTTCTCCCGTGTGCCCAGGTGAAAGAGCAGCGAGAACAGAGCTCCAATGCCCACTACTGTAAGACTTAGACCCTGAGTGTGAACAGATATTACTGCATGAAGCTTGTCAGGCCTGTTTTGACCAGGCCTGCATTATGTAACCTGGTAGATTAACATCAACAGAAGCAAAGACTGAAAAGACTGGTCTGCAAAAAAAAAAATCAGCTGAAAACCATAAACTGTTGATTATATGCATTTAACCTATTTAACTACCCTAGTAATTAATAAACATACTAAAATGTATTTGAAAGTACACTACAAACACATTTACATATTTTATATACTTAATAAAAAACTGGTATACTTAAAGTCTGCTAAATTGGAACAAATAATTGTGTACTTAACGCACTTTAATTGTGCAGAAGTAGTGCTGAAGTCCAACTAAAGATATACTGAAGTATATGTGATTGTGCTGAAGTGGAACTATTGCAAGTATACTTCAGGTACACTTTAAATATCTTGCATTTAAAGACTGATATTATTCAAAAATCATACAATCCTCATCAATAGTGACATTAAAACACATTATAGGCTTAATATTAAGAAATGTGCATTGTGCACAAGTAGCACACCAAATAAAGTTTAATTATAAGTTTTATATCAGTAAGCAATATGCCAGTAAATATTTTAACAGATATGAACTACAGTTAGTACGAAATAAATGTATTTTTTACTAGGGTACTCATTTAAAGAAGCATCTGAGAGAAATTTGCTGGAATATCAAAATGTATACTGACTTTTAGAAGTCAACATGAAATTAAAACTGATCCTCTTAATTTAAATAAATTTTCCTAGTCTTACTGTTCAGATAGATAGATAGATAGATAGATATCATTCTAATATGCTGATTTGGTGCTTAATAAACATGCCTTATTATTAATGTTAAACAGTTGTGCTGTTAAATATTTTTGTGGAAACGGTGACATTTCTTTCAGGATTCTTTAATGAATAAAAAGTTCAGAAGAACAGCATTTATTTTAATAATTTTTGTATTAGTTGTATCAGAACTTTGTTTCTTTTAATTTTTCTTTAAAAAAAACACCTTTGTACGGTAGTGTGTGTAATATAGAGTATAATTTTAAATATACAGGTGCATCTCAATAAATTAGAATGTTGTGGAAAAGTTCATTTCAGTAATTCAACTCAAATTGTGAAACTCATGTATTAAATAAATTCAATGCACACAGACTGAAGTAGTTTAAGTCTTTGGTTCTTTTAATTGTGATGATTTTGGCTCACATTTAACAAAAACCCACCAATTCACTATCTCAACAAATTAGAATATGGTGACATGCCAATCAGCTAATCAACTCAAAACACCTGCAAAGGTTTCCTGAGCCTTCAAAATGGTCTCTCAGTTTGGTTCACTAGGCTACACAATCATGGGGAAGACTGCTGATCTGACAGTTGTCCAGAAGACAATCATTGACACCCTTCACAAGGAGGGTAAGCCACAAACATTCATTGCCAAAGAAGCTGGCTGTTCACAGAGTGCTGTATCCAAGCATGTTAACAGAAAGTTGAGTGGAAGGAAAAAGTGTGGAAGAAAAAGATGCACAACCAACCGAGAGAACCGCAGCCTTATGAGGATTGTCAAGCAAAATCGATTCAAGAATTTGGGTGAACTTCACAAGGAATGGACTGAGGCTGGGGTCAAGGCATCAAGAGCCACCACACACAGACGTGTCAAGGAATTTGGCTACAGTTGTCGTATTCCTCTTGTTAAGCCACTCCTGAACCACAGACAACATCAGAGGTGTCTTACCTGGGCTAAGGAGAAGAAGAACTGGACTGTTGCCCAGTGGTCCAAAGTCCTCTTTTCAGATGAGAGCAAGTTTTGTATTTCATTTGGAAACCAAGGTCCTAGAGTCTGGAGGAAGGGTGGAGAACCTCATAGCCCAAGTTGCTTGAAGTCCAGTGTTAAGTTTCCACAGTCTGTGATGATTTGGGGTGCAATGTCATCTGCTGGTGTTGGTCCATTGTGTTTTTTGAAAACCAAAGTCACTGCACCCGTTTACCAAGAAATTTTGGAGCACTTCATGCTTCCTTCTGCGGACCAGCTTTTTACATGAGCATGAGCATGCTGATTTCATTTTCCAGCAGGATTTGGCACCTGCCCACACTGCCAAAAGCACCAAAAGTTGGTTAAATGACCATGGTGTTGATGTGCTTGACTGGCCAGCAAACTCACCAGACCTGAACCCCATAGAGAATCTATGGGGTATTGTCAAGAGGAAAATGAGAAACAAGAGACCAAAAAATGCAGATGAGCTGAAGGCCACTGTCAAAGAAACCTGGGCTTCCATACCACCTCAGCAGTGCCACAAACTGATCACCTCCATGCCACGCCGAATTGAGGCAGTAATTAAAGCAAAAGGAGCCCCTACCAAGTATTGAGTACATATACAGTAAATGAACATACTTTCCAGAAGGCCAACAATTCACTAAAAATGTTTTTTTTATTGGTCTTATGAAGTATTCTAATTTGTTGAGATAGTGAATTGGTGGGTTTTTGTTAAATGTGAGCCAAAATCATCACAATTAAAAGAACCAAAGACTTAAACTACTTCAGTCTGTGTGCACTGAATTTATTTAATACACGAGTTTCACAATTTGAGTTGAATTACTGAAATAATTAACTTTTCCACGACATTCTAATTTATTGAGATGCACCTGTATTTATTTGATCAAAGATAATTTAGGAGTACACTAGCACACATGGTCAGAAACATTTTAAAATCATAGGGTCTTTAAATTGTGGTATTTTACAATGCAGGATGAAATGACCAAGGGTTCAGTTCAGCACAAGAACATCAGCACTCACTCTGAAAACTGGGATGTCAACCGGGCCAAGGTTTTCCGTAATGGCAGGATCATCTCCTTCCTGAGTCTGAAAATGAAACATCAGCCAGGCCACTGCATACACTGTGATGTTGGCTATCACAGTAAAGGCATACCTAACGGATACAACCAAGACACAATAAATAGCTAATACATCATCCCCGTCACTACAGACAAAGTCCTCCAAACAAACATCACGAGAATGGTTGATCATTACATGCTCAGATCTGCACGAGTTTACCTGTACGCAGTAAGCTCCACTTTTTCATGCTCGCAAGTCACCAGCTCAGGAATGAGGGAGAGATGGGAAATCTGGGTGGCCGCCCATCCAAACTGGAAGATGACGATGAAGGGAGTGAAGTAAGTGAGACTAACCCACTGTGGAGTGTCCAGATCACAGCCCAGGCACTGGTTAAATATAAAGGTGAATGACAGCAGGACGCTAATAGTTCCTAGTTAGAGTAAAAAGAGAGTAAATGTGACCCTGGACCACAAAACCAGTCATGAGTAACACAGGTATATTTGTAGCAATAGCCAACAATACATTGTATGGGTCAAAATTATCCATTTTTCTTTTATGCCAAAAATCATCATAAGTAAAGACTATGTTCCATGAAGATATTTTGTAAATTTCCAACTTTAATATTTCAAAACTTAATATTTGATTAGTAATATGCAACTTTAAAGGTGATTTTCTCAATATTTTGATGTTTTTGAAACTTCAGATTCCAAATTTTCAAATAGTTGTATGTCAGCCAAATATTGTCCTATCCTAACAACATAACACACATCAACGGAAAGCTTATTTATTCAGCTTTCAGAAAAAAAAAATGACCCTGATGACTGGTTTTGTGGTCCAGGGTCAGAAATTTGAATAATATATCATACATTAATATGCAAGAGATAAAGAGACAGATTACCCAAAAACAATTGTGTCATAATTTACTAAGAGCATAATATAAAAAATTAAAGTGAATGTTCATCCCTGAAATCTTATTTTGAAAGTCATACAGGTCTAGAACAACAAAAAGGTGATGACATACGCAATTTTATCTGAACTGTCCCTTTAAGACCCTCATCACTCACCAACTAAATGCCATGTTTTTCTCTTCCCATATGATCCACAGCCGGGTGTCTTATCAGACTCATAACCGATGAGGGGTGTACACACTCCATCCGCTATCTGTCCCACTAGCAGCAACACACCAGCATATGTGTTCTGAAAGCCCAGCACTGAGTGATAAAACACCAGCAGGTATGTGAACCACATAGAGGCGCACAGGTCGTTGAGAAAATGCCCCACTGAGTAACTCAAGCGCCTGAAAGCGGGTAAAGAGGCTTCTGAGGAGTCCGACATGATTAAGGCGATACAGTCAACCCACAGTCGGCTAAAAACGCGTATTCCCTTTCATCCACCTGAGCATATTGTCCTGTCCAGCGCCGGTTTCCTCAGTGCAGGGGGAATGAGTCTGGTGTGAGGCTCAAGGCTCTCGGTCCATCACTGAAGTGAGAGTCGGCTCCTAAGGATTTGGTCAGCTGACTTCGTAAATGAGTCACGATGGAGGAGGCGCGAATTGAAATTGTAACATTCTGTTTCATATATTGAGATTTACAGTTTTAAATGTCATGTTGGTAAATATTAACGCAGCATGGTTAATGTTGAATTTGTCTAGTGCGAAAACCGCAGTATAGCGTAGCGCCTTGTTATTTTCGATTTATGTTGTCATTACGTGTTTATTAAGCCACACCCTCTCTTCTGTGTTGCCAGGTCCTCTTTAATACGAGCGACTATGATGGTGTTGTTTTCAAAATATGAGCACGAGCAGTCGTGGTTTTAATTTCCACAACACGCAGTTTTAAACTTATTTCCGCAATACAGTCGCGTATTTCTTTTTTGTTTGACACAATAACGTAGCAGTTGACAAATCTCGCCACCTGGTGTTCAAGCAGCACTCTACATATGGGTGATTCTATAATTGCGGGTACATTTGGTGTCCGAAGTCATTATTTTTGTTTCAAATGGTTATATTTTTAATTATTTTAATAATTTGTTACTCATTGTTATGAATTGCAAGATGTTACAGTCCATAACAATAAAATAATTTATTTAAAAAGTGTCTTAAATAGCGGAAAATCACGATTTCTTGTTGTCCGAATTAGTGTATTTTTTTCATCATGGATCAGTGTGTAATCAAAATATTTTATAGTACTTTTCTTTTGGTAGTATTTTATTCATTTTATTTATAAAAGCCCTAAATAGTCGCTTAATTCTACAACATAAAATTATTAAAAATAATTTTTTTCTTATAAAAATGTGTGTCCGTGTCAACTCTGTTACCATACCATATTTTCCCTTTAAATTGGTGGAATTATCTCTCACAACTGTGTAAGTTACAGGAAATGTCACTTTTCCCTCACTGATAAGATCTGAAGCACTGAAAAGTGTGTGTGCTCTCTCTGAGAAAATATTTTAATCTAAAAAGTTCTTACAACAAGAGTTATTTTGTAGAATGTCAACTCTGTTACCACAATATCAAAAGGAAAACAATTTATTATTGATCACACATTGGGTTATTTAAAGGTTTTTTAATCATGTTTTCATTAGTGTCATGTGCTCTTAGCATTTATGCCAGCAAGTGGAGTTTTTGTCAAAAATAAAATAAAATTGTCAATTCTGTTACCGTCAATCTCTGTTACCAAGGTAGAGTAACAATGCTGACAATAGTGTAACAGAATTGACAGTCCACCTGATATTTCTGTCAATTGTTACTTTACAATTTTGTTACTTAAAGGGTCAACTCTGTTTATGAACTATTTTCTATTAGATATAGATATTGTTGCACCTTTATAATATTTCAATATTTCATTTTTTTTTTTTTTACTGGATATTGTTTATAATACATTTTCAGATGAAAAATACTTGCTCCAAGTGGACAGGTCTGTGAAGACAGGTTTTTTTTATTTTATTTTTTTTTTAATTTTTAAGGTATGCATAGGTGAAATATCTGTTTTGAGTGTTGGAATGTAAGGACTGTTTCTCTGATGACTTTATTGATTATTCATGTTATTGATGATTTGTTATTTCTGCACATTGCCTAATTTGTCCGTAACAGAGTTGACAAACAGTACCATAAAGACATCGGTTTTTTCATTAAAAGTAAAAAAAAAAGGAAGTAATTTGTGTTTGGCAAGCACTGAATTATTAAAATTTAATATGTTTTCAATAAGGTACTGGAAAGAATATGTTAGTGAACAGTTTTTTTCTTAACTTTCTGAAATGCCAAATGTATCTCCAATTATAGAATCACCCATATACTACATTCTTCTCATGTTTCTGCTTTTCTCTCCTCATCTTGTGTGCACTCAAGAGATTTAGTTCACTAATTTTAGTTGATTTAGATTTTTTTTTTTTTTTTTTTTTTAGGAAATCTGGCAACACTGCATCCATTCCCTTAAGAAATTAACCATGGTTTTACTACAAATAAAACCAAAAACACACTGTTACTATAGTTAAACCATGGTAACCACAAATTTACCAGGGATTTGCCACATTGACCATAGTTTAACCATGGCATTTGTAGTAAAACTTTGGTTATACAAATGGTAGTTAACACGAAATTTACTTGCCACTCAGCAACACTAAATTCAATGCTTATTTAGTTAGTTTAAATTAACTCTCTAATGTCACAACTAAGTTTAACCCAAAAATAAAAAAGATGTCATCATTTACTCACCTTCATGTTATTGCAGATCTGTATGACTTTTTTGTTCCTGTTCACTTCCATGGGATTGGAAACCAAAACTGTTTGGTTACCAACATTCATCAAAATATCTCTTTTGTTTTCCTCAGAAGATAAGTCATATATGTTTGGAACGACATGAGGGTGAGCAAAAATGACAGAATTTCCATTTTTGGGTGAACTATCCCTTTAATTCATCCTCTCAATGACTTTCTTTAAAAAAAAAAAAAAAAAAAAAAGATTTTTAACTGTTTTGAAAAACCTGGATATATGAGGTAGCCTGATTTTAAAAGCGTAAATTTTATACCCTTCTAGTCATGTAAATTAATACAATCATTAATACAAATCACATAACTTCAAGGACATTTTTTTTTATAAAGAATACATATTTTTCTAGTTATTTCAAGCTCTAAAATATTGTATCTGTAAGAAACGGAGCAAAAAAAAAAAAAAATCCTTATTCTTAACCCTTGTCCAGTAAATCATGAATAACTGGCTGAGAACCACTGCTCTTCACTATATCTAAAACAGTCTATTCATGTTTCTTGACTTTCTGTTATAAAAAGGTTAATGATTGAAAAAAAAAAAAAAAAGTCACAGGATCTCATAATTGGTTGGCTCTGCTGTATCTAAGAAATTAGGAAAATAAAAAAAAAAAGTCATTTGAAAGTGTAAAAATGTCCTGCTGTAGCACTGTACAATAAACTACATTGGTGTGACGTCTACTTTCATGTGCAATAAACGTTAAGGCCCTTGCCCTGTAGCTCCAGATGTGTTCTATGGCACCGCATCCAGGTGATTCACTGCAACTGCCTCTGTATGGTCACGTGATGTTGCCTGTACTGAAATGTGTTGCTTTTGCTGAAATAACCACAATAATTAACCACAACCATAAACTCAAAACAGTGATTGTGCTGAGACACAACATGTAACATCTTATGAGGCATAGAAGAAAAGCAACATTTAATAGGTATGTAAATCAATACACATCCTCATTCTGATAGGCAACCTCTGTTACTGCATATAAACCCACAGACTCACATCTTCATGGAGCTTTGCTATGATGCACTTTACAACAGTGAAAAAGAAATCTAAGAAATGCCAACAGGCTCCATTAGACTGGCATGAAGCGCACGGTAGAGAACAAACAATTTGAGAGGGCCATGGACACCTCACCTGGATAGGAATCGTAGAGAGGGACACATTAGTGTTAAATGTTTTACTTGGAAAGGCACAAACTATGATTCCCAGGTAACTTAATCTAATGCGAAATACAAAAAAAAAAAAAAGCAGAATTTTGACTGAGAGAATCACTTTTGTCCCTTTGGGAGAGACCAGCCTGCTGTATAAATGATCCCTCGTCTGCCTTTATTTCCTGCTTCTTATGAATTTCAATGCCAGAAATGTCAAACGGTTTGCTTTTTCCCCCCAAAAGTGCAATTCACAGAGGAGAGATCCAATGCATTTCTCTCCGTCTCCCACAGAACCTGAGACCAGCCACTGTGCTACATCATCTTCATCCACATCAACACTGACAGGAAAAAAAAGTAGTAGTAAAAAAGCAAAAGAGGAGAAAATAAAGAAACACTAAGAGCGGTTAAAAAAAAATGTTCACACATTCTACAACATGAGTAAAACTGGGAGAGCAGATCTTCAAAACAACGTTTTAAATTACAAGAACAAAAAGGAACGACAGAATTTACATAGGTTGTCTGAATCCGGTGTACTTTTCTCCATACGTTAGTCAGCAGTCTCTCCCCACTTACTTTGATCCTATAAAAAATAAAAACACCATGGAGCACATCACTCACTCATCCAGCCAGTGTGTCAAAGTGAACGGATGCCTGTGTGTAAGTGTGAGTCTGGTTGCCTTTTAGTTCTCAAATAATGGTTTTGCACGTCATCTAAAATACAAGTTTAAACAGTCCATCTGGGTTTAAGTCACATAACATATATCATCTTATTTCTGACCACTGAGGTCTCTTCTGGTGTCCCGCATTGTACAAATATATTTATTTGTTCCACTGAATTGTTTCCTTACAAAGAGTGTCAGAGCCCAGAGTACTGAGGTGTGTCCTCTGAGCAGATGCCAAAAGTGAGGCAGTGAGTTTCTGTTCTGAGGTGGAGCTCCACGTTTCAGCTCAAGTCCTTTGCTTTTATTTTTTACTTTAAATGCACCAGTGATCTTAACGTTTCAAAGATGTTCCTCCTCACTTGTGCCGCTGGAGCGCTTTCCTCTTCCTCCTCTTGAAAAAACAACAGCACCTGAAAAGAGCGAAGGAGTTGAAGACGGTTTTGCAATCTCCTCCCTTCATTCTCAAACTAGTCAAACACAGTCTAAGTTAGGCAGTTGAAAGCAAATTTACAAATCCCAGCAGGACAAAGAAAGGCCCAAATGTCTCCTAATGTTAGCATGGGATTAGACTGCACAATTGTGCACAACTATATGTAACCAAAACAATGCTGTAACAATGTTTTGAACCATTTAAGCCCATGGCAACTACAGTTTCCACATGCTCCAGCATTCTTTTCTTATTTACCAATATTTTTGGGGCAACTATAGATGGCGTACAAGTACAAAACCTTAGGAAGAGCTTTTGACAGCTTGATTAACTTGTCATGTGGTATTGCATATATTATTTGAAAATACTGAAAAAAATATATAAATGTAAGTGATGTGTGTTATTTTTGTATTATTTATATCTGACTATTATACTATTTATGAATATTTTAAATTATTTAAAATAAAAGTTACTTTTATTTTTAGGTTTCATTTTAATTTTAGTAATTTTATGTGCTTATTTCTTTGGTTTTTTTGGTAGCACTTTACAATATGTCATTTGTTAACATTAGTTAATGTATAAACTAGGGCTGGGCGATTTTTCCGATTTTATCGATTAATTCAAATTTAATGTTTTGCCACGATTTTATTTTTTATAAGTCGAGGAATCACGATTTACCAAACGTTTGAATTAGACACTTTGACAATATGCCAATGATAACAGTAAAGAAAAAAGAATGATCCATGTCGGCACACACGATTAACTGCTCGTGTGACGCGCTCTGTGAAGGACCGTACTTAGAAAACATGGCTAGGTGCCATTCACACAGAATGCGCCTCTGTGTTGACAAAGATGCGTCACAGGCAGTGGAATAGTTGAACTTCTTTTAACTTGAGCGCCACAGTTCTAGAATGCCGTTTCATGCATGAGACGTGAGCACAACAGTCAAACACGTCCATGTTTACATAGAAAAAACAATGGAAAAGCAGCGCAATCAAATAAAAAAAAACAGTAAAGAACTACTACTGTATGTCTGATATTTAATGTTTGTATCGTGGTGACAGGATGAAAGCTGCTGTTCATTGTTTTTACAGAACATTTATAGTTAATAACAGTCTACTGGTGTTATACCTTCAGAAATCAGAAAGAGCTTTATTACCAAGTATGTTTACACACACAAGGAATTTGACTTGGCGACAGGAGCTTCCAGTGCAGAAGAAAGTACGGACATAGTGCAAACATAAATGATAGTGCAGACATACATAGGAATTACACAGTAGAGATTAAATAAATTACTAATATAAGAAAAACAGAAAATTAAATAATGCACTACATACAGAACTAGAAATATATAGAAAAAAAACATGTAACTGTTTAAATGAATCTACATGTGTTATTTACAAGTGCTCAGTTTACAAATGTACAATTTTCAGATTCTATGTATAAAATCAGTCATTTTGAATTACCTTGACTTTTGAGAATTTTTTTAAGCATTTTTCTTGTAGCCTATTATTTCTGAACATATAACATGTATAAGACAAGTTTGTACAATTTGTAGTTGTAGTTCATGCATCTTTTCTGCAAAGATATTTAACAAGTGGTTTTGTTTAATCATGTTGACGACTTCATGTGTGGTGCACTTGGAATAGAATTTTCTTTAACTAGAGGGTTAATAAAGAAAAAAGTTATTTGAATCATGTTGTAGATACATTTCCAAGTTGACTAGTTAAAAATCGAGAATCGGTCAAACGTTCTGAGAGAAAAAAAAATATATATATATTTTTTTTTTGTCATATCGCCCAGCTCCACTATTACCTAACATAAATGAACAATGAACAAGACATTTATACACTATTTATTAATCTTTGTTAATGTTAGTTAATGAAAATAAAGTCATTCACTGTTGTTAGTTCAGTGTGTTAACTAATGTTAACAAACACAATTTGTGATTTTAATAATGCATTAGTAAATGTTGAAATTAACTAAGATTAATAAATGCTGCATAAGTATTGTTCATTATTAGTTCATGTTAACTAATTTAGTTAACTAATGTTAACTAACGAACCTTTTTGTGAAGTGTTATCTTTTTTTATATATGGTTTCAATTTATTTCATTTTTAGTAATTTTACTCACGCTTATTACTTAAGCTTATTGTACTTGCCAAGGAAACATTTTAAATTATTTAAAACCTTTTTAAAGATTTTTTTTTTAAATCTAATATTTATATTTCAATTACAAAAAAATAGTTGCAGTTAACAATAAAAACACTGATTTAATATAAGAATTAATAAACAAATAATTGATTCCTAGCAATGAAACCAAAACCTATAATTTCTTTGACTGTACACTGCAACCTTGGTGGCTGGTGGTCAAATCTTTGCAGTTTCTTTACCTTTATTGAATACACTAAAAATAGGCAAAGAAAACTGCAAGTGTAGAATACCGTTTAAATAATTAAAAAGAAAATTAATGTTTGTTTTTTATTTATTTATTTTTTAAAAACTGTACTTACTTTGTATCATCGGCCACCTCTACCTCAGCAGGGGCAGTTATGGGAGCGTTGGAATGTCCCGCCGTGGGATCATCTGTATTCACTTCTCCGTTGGTTGAGCTCATAACCTGAACATTAATTTAAAGAAGCACGCAATGAGTTTTTAATACAGATTGGCAAAGATGAATAACAACACAAAACCACGGTACACACTGGAATTTATCTTAACTCGCACTTCATATTTAACAGTTTATGTAACTGGGGTTGGGGCTTAGTAACCTATTAAGGACACTTTTTTAAATAATTTAAATGTTCAAAAATCAGGCTGCTTAGCACCAACCAGGGAAGGTTAAGAAGAATGTAGGGAAATGGAAAATGAAAGAACAGTGCTTAGTTAGATAATGGAAATATGCTAACACAGAAAATGAGTTTAGTTGGAAATCTTGGGACTAATATATTTCAAATGAAAATTTACACCCTGCATAACTAGAAGTACACAAACAAACATCCATTTGTCTTGCTTAGCTACTTATATACAATACAAGCAGTATTTTCACACTGAAGTCACCAGATCCCAAGCCTAACCATCAAGAGCGTGCAAGTGATGTGTGATGTGTGTTAGACAGGCAAGAGAGGAAAAGACCATTTAAGTGTTCACAGCTGGAAAATGGATAGAGGTGTCTTGAGTGAGAGGATGAAAGGAACAGAAAGACAAGAACAGAGAAAGGAAGAGGTCGACACCAACGGCATGCAGTACTGCGCAAACACCCAGTACCTGGACAGAGCCCCCCAGCCTATCGGCCGTGAGGTGCGACCCCAGGAGCTCCCTGTTGGTCACGGGAGTGGGCTGGGACTCACTTCCTTTAGGTTCTGGAGACTGGCATGACAGCGATGGGGGGAAGGGGGTGGGGGGTGGCAAAGGGCATAAGAGATGGTTTTGAAAAGAGATGAGGGTGTAAAGAAAAAAAGAACAGAACGAGTTTAAAGAGGAACGCCTTCCATGCACAAGCAGACTACTCTAGCTAACAGGATAGAGGTGGAAATAAAAGTGAGTGAAAAAACAAGAGAGCACACGACATGCAGAGATGGCGAGGGAAGCTAAGCTCTTATCTTTCACAAATAGCTCTAGCCAATCATATCAAACTTAGAATGTAATGGACTTCATTTATCTAAGGGACTGTGACCAAGACATGGAAATACCACCGTCTAAAAGAATGACAGCTTTTGAGGAAATGGCAGATCTTCAGACTAGCAAAAACTACTCTGGCTACAGGAAGTTGTCTTGGGATTGATGAGTGAAACAAAAAGATACTTTTTACATGGTTTAGAGAATCATAAAACATTGAGATAACATTTAAAAAATTACATTGCATAAAGCAATGTTTCTCCAGAAATAACCAAAAGAAAATAAAATAAAAGGGAAGCTGGTACTTAGAAGTAATAACTGTGGCCCATTCTTCCTCTTTTACATCAACAAGGATTTGACTGTAAAACTGAAAGTGAAATGTCAAATATAATAAATATCATATAAAATAAAGAAGTCAATAATAAAATGTAAACAAAGTATTTTGTCAAATTAACAAATAAATACATTTCAATTAATGTTTAAAAAAAAGTGAAATTAACAATACATTAATAAATAATTGTTAAATGACTGAAGTAACGGAGTTTAAAAAATGCCAATGTGCAGTTCACACATTCATTACAAAATAATGGTTAAATTAACAGTTTTAAATATGGATATTAGTCAGTTTGAACAATCTTGTTTCATTAATTAAAAAAATTATAATAATTATTAATTATTACATAATTAATTCCTTCATTTTATTTTCAAGTGGCACTCAAAGCAATTGAACTGCAACTTAACAATTGACCATATACTATGAAATTGCACAAAAAAGGAATGTGCATAATTTCTAAAAGCATTAAGAGTATAGTGACTTTTATCCCACCTGGTTTTTGGTCTGTGGTTGTGCTTTGTCTCTGCTGCTGGGCTGCAGAGGTGTGTCACTAGGCATGGGTCCTATTGGAGTCGGCTGTGTAGACACATAGGAAACTCAACATCCATGTACTTGGTTATATCATATATAAGTGGTTTATGATATGACATCTAATTAGACTCACCAGCGGCTTGCCGACCCAGTCATATTCATAGTCAAATACATAGCCATTTCTGTCAAAAAGGTCTGTAAAGAGTTTTCTCAAGTAGTCGTAATCTGGTTTTTCAAAGAAATCCAGTCTCCGCACATAGCGCAGGTAGGTGGCCATTTCTTCTGTGAAAGAATGTTAAAGTTAAGGCAATGCACTGGAGATGAGAACACAAGATATGTGGCCATTTGAAAAAGAACAGGCTTACCAGGGAAACTCTCACAGAGCACTTCTATAGGGGTTGCCCTTTTGGTATCTCCAATTTTCTGATAGCGCTCCTTCAGTGTGTCAGCCTTAATGAATGAAACAGGACATTTGTTCAGTAAATTGCTATCTTTTATAGTATTAGCATTAGCACTTATTTCACAGTCCTGTTCAGCATGTACATGTACTTAATATAGTAATTGCAATAACTGGGTAATAAATAGGTACTACCCCTGAACCTAACATTAAACCCATGTAGTTACCATGTAGTACACTGAAAGTAGGGCTGCGCGATAAAATGAAAATTGTGACTTAATTTTCCTCGATAAAACGAAAACGAATTCAATAAATGTTCAATATAAAGTTTATGAGCCAAAAGTGGAATGAAACAGCGGTACTCATTTAAACCACGCCACAAGGACCATTTATCTGCTCGGCTAAAAGTTCAAACGGCAGCGCAACACGAGCGCACTAGGAGCAGATGCGTTTACTCGCTGATACTGTAACTCTCAGTCACGTGACCTCTAAACAGCGCTGTGAGATCCAATGTGCAGTGCTTTAATTCAGCAAAGATAACAAATGACTCCGTGATTTAATCTAGTTTAAAGCCGGATAAAACAGCGCTGACAAACAGGAGAAACACTGTGCGCAACAATATAGTCAGAAGGGTTTTTAATCTACAAATCGCCATCATTTACCATAGATTTACTGTAGTAACACTAACTGCACTATGGTATTGTGGCAGAAATGTGGGATATTCAAATTAAATTTTATTATATTATTAATATAAATGTTTTAAAGGAGTAATAGAATATAATTACAGTATTTTCTGTGAATAAGCTACAGTGTTTGTGCATTTAATGTATACTAAATGTATTTAGATTACTGTTTATCATACAAATATTTAGAAACCATATAGTTACATTTTTACCATGGCACTGAGGTGCTATATGTGTGGTTTTAACTGGTTATCATGATCTAAATGTATGCTACTATGGAAGACCAATGATTAATTTTAATAAAACTCAAACAGTCAGAATAATTACACTTAAGTTTGACACATGCGCAGAACTACCTAGTAGTCTGTGCTGTTGTACTGTGACACTTTTGATGATGAAAATTGCATAATGAAGAAAGCTTTCTTTGTGACGCAATTTTCGACATCAAAAGTATACTTTGGGATTTAAATGGAACCCTTGGAAAACTTCATTTAAAGTTCTTATCCTATAAAGACTGAGCTCAGAATTTCTAGCCAACAGAATATTTTAGAACCGACACTTACATGAAATTTACTTTAGAATTAATAAGACTACTTTTTCATATATGATTCTTCCTTGATATTTCCATATTTTCCATTATAGTTGGAACCCTGTAATAAGCTGGATTATGATTAGTATGTGTCATTCAACAGGAAAGAAACAAGGATTTCAGTCTCTTTTTTTTCTCCTATAAACCAGAAAAAGCTGTAAACAAACATTTTAAAGATATGTTTTTTAGTCTTCTAAATAGGTCAGCTTATCAAGGCTGTATAGCTAATGGTTATTCTGCTGACTTTCCATGATAGTGACAGATAGTGGGCTCATCACTGTTTCAGACCTTAGCTGAGTGAGATAAGACTCTAAAACATGAAAGATAGCATCAAAACACAGTTAAGGGAACGAGACAATTGAATGGAGGGGAAACTCTAACCATAGATTTTTATTTTACTTTATTTTGAGTCTCAATGATTATTTGCAGAACTGATACTCTCCCATATATACCATAAACTGTCCTTTAAGATATTCAAAGAAATGTAACAGAATAAAACAAACTGCATTTTTCTAAAATGGTATAATTTTCACAGTTAACATTTGTTTTCGAAACAAACTCCTAAATCAAAATGCATGAAGGCAGCAAACCACCTACAACAATACCTTTAAACCTTGCCAGGGAAGACTGCCTCGTAGAAAGTACATAAACATATGACCCAGCGCCTCCAAGTCGTCCCGCCTGCTTTGCTCTGCAAGATAAAAAGACATGCAAAATTATGAAACCACTAGCTACACTAGAATCTGTCTTCAGTCAGTCACAAGTCTTAATTCACTGCACAAAATGATTGTATGCATTTAGTATTAAAATCAAAACCAGTGCAAAATCCTGAGCCAAAAAGAGCACCTGCATCTCACCAATGCATGATTAAATCTAAGTTCTGTGGCTGAGCATGTAGAGATTTGTGTCACTAACAGCTAAGCTAGGTTTTAAGGCGTACTTTAGTCTTTATCCCCATGAAATTCGAATAACCCTTCCTAAGCCCTAACAGAGCGAATCTTTCCACACTTTCTGTGTGTGGCTCTTACCCTTCCCCAGGTGTGTGTTGATGCTCATGTAGCGAGCTGTCCCTGTTAAGCTCTTGTGCTCCCTGTAAGGGATGTGTTTTTTGGTCTCAGGGTCGATGTATTCTTTGGCAAGCCCAAAGTCGATGATGTGGATCGTATGTTGCCTCTTGGTCCCTGGCCGACCCACCAAAAAATTCTCGGGCTTAACGTCCCTGTAGATCAGACTTCTTGTGTGCACATACTCCATCCGTGTGATCTATGATAGATGTAGGGTATACGTTGGAACCAATATTTTTTTTTTGTTGTAACGTCTTTGTCTCATATGAGTGAGAGATCACACTGACCAGCTGAATTGCGATCATCAGGACGGTCTTGAGGGAAAAGGTTCTGTCGCAGAGGTCAAACAGGTCCTCCAGACTGGGGCCCAGCAGCTCCAGCACCATGGCATTGTATTTCCCACAAGGCCCAAAGTAGTACACCTGAGGAACACCCTCTGAACACACACGAATATATGCAGTTAGAAAACAGATCCACAGAGTTCTGAAATTTAAGTACAAACTGGCAATTTAGTACAGCATTAGATTACATAATCAGATTACATAAAGACAAGGAACAATCATCTTTTGTTATGTGGTGTTTGGCATTCTTATATGTTTTAGGAGTAATCTAATCATATGAGGCAGACATGAATCTATTTTAAGACATCTTGATACACGCTACATTTTTGTGTATGATAGGTATTGGGCTGGGAAATCTATTAGGCACATATGAACATTGTGAATACTTTATGTGTTTCTTGCACACTAGTTTCACGCACACTTTTTGTGCTTCATGACTACAGCATGACTGCTGTAGCTATTTAAATTAGAAGTTGAGCGGACCTCAGTTGATCCGTGATCCTAACGAAGAAACCCCCACAGCTCGGCACACATGTGATCCGCAGATTAATTGCAAAATTTAACCATAACAGAATGAAAGTTTATCATTTGTACTTGTTTACACACTGTGATGAAGACGAGCCCACCAGCTCGCCTTCGGGGAAAAATGTGAGTCCGTGAAGGGATGTAAAAACGATGGCTCACTCGCAAAAGCACTTTTGTGCAAGGTGGAATTTATTTACAGTGCCAGAAAGATTGTCCACAGTGAAGAATATATACAAGTGCACCTAAAAATGACAAAAATCCAAAGTACCAAATAAACAACAAAAGGGAAAAATAAACCAGAAAATAATCCAACAATGATATAATCAGGTAGCAAACAGGTATCCACAATATACGAAGGAGTTTTTGCTTGAGGCACCGCAGTAGCACTCTTGCATCGACTTGGTAAACAAGTAACGTCTTTCTGTTTGGCCTCGGCTTATATAGGCCAAACCCCGCCCCTTTTTTGGGCTATACCATTCACCGGTAAAAATAACATTTAACACACACACAAATACCACATCTATTGGTCATCTGTAATACTTAATCAACAATAATCACTTCCGATCTATATATATATACAAATAAACAATCCATTAACACATAATACATTTAACACATAATTTCCACACTTAAATGCACACAGAAACACCTATTCATACTAGACAATGGTTTCGCCAGCTTCCGGTTGCGCTGTGTGGCGCGACTAAGCCCGTGATGTTATAATCGACTGCCGCTTGTTCGTTCGGTTTGGCCGGCGCGGTGTTTCCTGCCGGAAGACTGACTACGCCCACACAGACAAACATTACAGAGATGAAACGACACAACAAGTGCAGTGTAAGTGTATGAAATGACCGGGAATTGGATATGGACAGGGGAGAGTGCTGCAATGGGAAAATGTCCATGTGCTATCAGGATCGCGTGTGCACCCGCTACTCCGATAGCGGCGGCGGCGGCAGGGAGGAACGGTACGGAGGATGAATGAGGTAAGTAGGCGAGTATGTATGTGTGTGTGTGTGTGTGTGTGTGTGTGTGTGTGTGTGTGTGTGTGTGTGTGTGTGTGTGTGTGTGTGTGTGTGTCAGTGCTGCTTCCCCAGCGGTGGCAGCTAATGTGACTTTATCACATCACCTTCCCCCTCTCCAAGCCGCGTACTGGCCGGAAATCTGGACAGGTAGTCGGCTACGACATTGAGTCTGCCAGGTCGATGCCGTATCTTGAAGTGGTACGGCTGCAGGGCGAGGTACCACCGTGTGACTCTGGCATTGTGGTCCTTCATGGACTGGATCCAGGTTAGAGCCCGGTGGTCAGTTTCTAGATCGAACTCTCGACCAAGGAGGTAATAGCGCAAGCTGTCCAGGGACCACTTGATGGCGAGACCTTCCTTCTCGACCGTCGAATATCTTGTCTCCCTGGGGAGTAGCTTGCGGCTGAGGTAGACAATTGGCCTCTCTTCACCTGCACTTCCCTGGGCAAGGACCACTCCAATCCCTGTTGCGGACGCATCTACTTGCACCAGGAATCTCTGAGAGAAGTCTGGACTCTGCAGGACTGGGCTGGAGCACATCTTTTCTTTTAGGGTCTTAAAAGCTGTCTCACAGTCATCGGTCCAGGGAATAGGGTTTTTCACCGTCTTGGACAGCAGGTTGGTCAGAGGAGCCGCGATGGAGGCGAAATTTGGCACAAACCTCCTGTACCAGCCCACCAGTCCTAGGAACGACCTCACTTCCTTCTTGGTCTTTGGTTGTGGGCTCCTTCGAATTGCCTCCAATTTGTCCACCTGTGGTCTCAGCTGTCCGTTGCCCAGGTGATACCCCAGGTAGTTCGCCTCTTGCTTTGCCCACTCACACTTTGAAATGTTTAATGTCAATCCTGCTTCCTCTATCCTCTTTAGAGTTTGCTGAAGATGTTGTAGATGCTCTGCCCAAGAGTTGCTGTGGATTACCACGTCATCCAGGTACGCTGCAGACCAGTCTTCACAGCCTTGGAGTACTCGGTCCATCAGCCTCTGGAATGTGGCTGGTGCCCCGTGAAGGCCAAAAGGAAGGACCGTGAATTGGAACAATCCTAGAGGTGTTCGGAACGCGGTATAGGGTCTGGACTCAGGGTTGAGGGGTACCTGCCAATACCCCTTACACAGGTCTAACGTGGTGATGTACTGGGCTCTTCCAATCTTCTCCAGCAGATCATCCACTCTTGGCATGGGGTATGCATCAAACTTAGATTGGGCGTTGAGCTTGCGAAAGTCGATGCAGACACGCAGGGAACCGTCTTTCTTGGGTACGATCACCATTGGGCTGCTCCACTCGCTCATTGAAGGTTCGATCACTCCTAGCTCCTTCATCATCTTGATCTCCTCCTTCAAGGGTTCCACCAGCCTTTCAGGCACCCGGTAAGGACGTTGACGTGATGGTGATGGATTGGAAAGGTGGATGGTGTGTTGGGACAGCTCAGTCCGTCCAGGCCTCTGACAGAACAAAGCAGGAAACTGGTTCAGGAGGTGCTGCAGTTCTTTCCTTTTGGAGTCTTCTATGTGAGTTAGACTCACCACAGACGGCTGTCGCTTTGCATCCTCCGATTCCTCTTCCTCTTCCACCTCCACCTTCCTTACCAGCAGTGATGTTTCTGGTCCCTTACCGGGTGGCACCTTCCATTCCTTTAGCAGGTTCACGTGGTAGGTCTGCCTGGCCTTGCCCTTGTCCGGGTGATGAACTTCATAAGTGACTGGCCCCATCTTGCGGACCACGGTGTACGGCCCTTGCCATTTAGCCAGTAGCTTGCTCGTTGAAGTTGGCAACAGGAGTAATACCTTCTGCCCAGGTTGAAACTGTCGTAGCCTGGCGTGTTCGTCATACCATCTTTTCTGCGCTTGTTGTTTCTCTTGTAGGTTCTCTTTAGCTTGTTCTCTGTACTGCTCCAGTCGATCTCGCATCTCTAGCACATACTGCACGACGCCTTTCTCCTCCTTCTTGGATGCAGGTTCCTCCTCCCAGCCTTTCTTCAGCAGGTCCAGGGGTCCTTGTACCTGCCATCCATAGAGGAGCTCGAACGGTGAGAATCCCGTTGACGCTTGGGGTACCTCTCGGTAAGCGAAGAGAACAAATGGTAGCCACTTGTCCCAGTCTCGTCCTGTGTCTGCAACGAACTTCCGCAACATATTCTTGAGAGTTTGGTTGAATCTCTCCACCAGACCATCCGTCTGCGGGTGGTAGGGAGTTGTTCGGAGGGCGGTAATGCCCAACTGTTTATTCAGCTGCCCCATCAGCCTTGACGTGAAGTTCGTTCCCTGGTCCGTGAGTATCTCCTCAGGTATGCCGACTCTGGAGAAAAGCTGAACCAGGGTATGAATGATCTTAGGAGTGGTGATGGAACGGAGTGGGAAGGCCTCAGGATACCTTGTGGCGTAGTCGCTGACTACCAGGATGTAGCGATGTCCAGCACTGCTCTTTTCCAACGGCCCCACAATGTCCATGGCGATCCGCCTAAAAGGTGCAGAAATGACAGGGAGAGGTTGCAGGGGTGCTCTGCCCCGCTGGGACACAGCACTTGTCTTTTGGCAGATGGCACATGTGTTACAGTGTGTTTGTACATCAGTGTATAGTGTGGGCCAGTAAAATCGTGAGCTAATGCGTGCATATGTTTTCTGCTGGCCCAGGTGGCCAGCCCATGGAACAGTGTGTGCAAGGTGCAGAACAAGAGGACGACAACAAGATGGTACAATTAGACGCATCACATCATTGGTTCGCACATACAACACATCATTCATCACTACATATTCTTCATTGCACAGATTTGATGGTTTGTCACACTCAGCTTTGACAAATAAAGGTTTCAGAGTTTCGTCTCCCCTTTGAAGTTGTGCTATGTTCCCTGGGACCTTCCAGCCATTGACTTCAAGACCCTCCACTGAGGCCTCAGAGGCTGGGGTACCCAGGTACTTCTCAAGCCGCCGTTGGCGTCGTGACTTTTTAGGGCCTTTAGTCCCGCCCTGCAGCAGACTACCATCCAAGTCTGGCAGCGGCTGCAGACCTGCCCTGGCTTGAGCTCTAGTAAGAGCAGGACATGACATTGCAGTGGCAACAGAATGTTCAGAGTCCTTGATGGTGGGTTGCAAGAGTTCATGTAATACTGGCAAGTCTCTTCCTAGAATCATATCAGCTGGTAAATTGTCAACTACGGCAACATTCAGTAAGTACATTTGTTCCTGTACCTCCACCATTACCTCAGCTCGGGGATACTGCTTTACGTCCCCATGCACGCATTGAACAGAGGTAGTATTTACATAATTGACATTATTTGCAAAGCATGATTTCAACATTGACAGAGAACTTCCAGTATTACATGAACTCTTGCAACCCACCATCAAGGACTCTGAACATTCTGTTTACAATCTTTCTGGCACTGTAAATAAATCCCACCGCTGCCACCAAATGTGATGAAGACGAGCCCACCAGCTCGCCTTCGGGGAAAAATGTGAGTCCGTGAAGGGATGTAAAAACGATGGCTCACTCGCAAAAGCACTTTTGTGCAAGGTGGAATTTATTTACAGTGCCAGAAAGATTGTCCACAGTGAAGAATATATACAAGTGCACCTAAAAATGACAAAAATCCAAAGTACCAAATAAACAACAAAAGGGAAAAATAAACCAGAAAATAATCCAACAATGATATAATCAGGTAGCAAACAGGTATCCACAATATACGAAGGAGTTTTTGCTTGAGGCACCGCAGTAGCACTCTTGCATCGACTTGGTAAACAAGTAACGTCTTTCTGTTTGGCCTCGGCTTATATAGGCCAAACCCCGCCCCTTTTTTGGGCTATACCATTCACCGGTAAAAATAACATTTAACACACACACAAATACCACATCTATTGGTCATCTGTAATACTTAATCAACAATAATCACTTCCGATCTATATATATATACAAATAAACAATCCATTAACACATAATACATTTAACACATAATTTCCACACTTAAATGCACACAGAAACACCTATTCATACTAGACAATGGTTTCGCCAGCTTCCGGTTGCGCTGTGTGGCGCGACTAAGCCCGTGATGTTATAATCGACTGCCGCTTGTTCGTTCGGTTTGGCCGGCGCGGTGTTTCCTGCCGGAAGACTGACTACGCCCACACAGACAAACATTACAGAGATGAAACGACACAACAAGTGCAGTGTAAGTGTATGAAATGACCGGGAATTGGATATGGACAGGGGAGAGTGCTGCAATGGGAAAATGTCCATGTGCTATCAGGATCGCGTGTGCACCCGCTACTCCGATAGCGGCGGCGGCGGCAGGGAGGAACGGTACGGAGGATGAATGAGGTAAGTAGGCAAGTATGTATGTGTGTGTGTGTGTGTGTGTGTGTGTGTGTGTGTGTGTGTGTGTGTCAGTGCTGCTTCCCCAGCGGTGGCAGCTAATGTGACTTTATCACACACACACACATGATTTTAAACCATTCTAGCGAAAGAAAAGGCAAAACGGAACTTGTTTTGTTACTTGCGCACTGTTTTCTATGCACACAGCAGCGCACATGCAGAGAAGCGCGTTTTAGAGAAACTGAGTTCTCTTTCATATCTCCTTGCGTTTGAACAGACACATAAGCCATGTTTACATGTAAACTTTTTTGTCATTCCGATTAAAATCATTCCGATTGAAAGATTCGATCAACTGTTAACATGAGACGTTATCTAATCCGAATGACAACAAATAGCCTACAAATCACCAGAGGAAAAAACGCCCCCGTTTTTTGCATTAATATTTTTAATAGCCGCTTATGCTTGTTTAGAATAAACGGACTAATATTTGAATCCCTTGCATTCATTTGAGCGCTCAGTCATGTGGCCAGAACACATAGGCATTCACATTCATAGAAATCATACGGCCATCTTTGATCGTACCACACAAAAAACAAATTTGATTTCTCGTTTGCAGTTTCTAATAACTAAGTTGCACATATATATATATATATATATCTATCAGATAAAATACTAAATACAATATAACTTGATCTCAGCCAGTTGATCAACACTCATCACATCGCCATAATTTCTTAATGTAAAGCATTGCGGGTTAAAATAACAGTATGACCCTCTGTAATGCAGCTCTGAAATGAATTGTATTGTGATACTAAAAAGTTTTACTGTACTTAAATAGAACAAATAAACGATTTCTTACCAAGAGCATTGGTTTATGAACATGGAGAGTGATCGCAACGAGCTGTATCACAACTAACATTTCCAAGCGTTTAATCGTACATTATTTATGGCGTGAGCACTTATAAATTCAAGCCGATTGGAAATTATGAATCTGTAATAAATAAATAAATGACAAAGGCAAATTTTGGCCAAGTTGTTTATTTTCTTTGAGTTATACTGTCACCACTGTGTTTTTTCTAAGCTGAAAAGCTGAAAATTGCGCTTCATTTCAGATCCGTTTTCCACTCCGGTCATGAGAGCAGATATAGCAGTTCATTACACAGCAAGCGTTCTCCATTCTAATGTGTTTTTAACTGTATGATTAAAATTTGCACCTCTACCTCCACTATTTCCCAGTCTCTACTGTAGTGTCAGTGTCCCCAAATTCCAGAATGCCGCAAAGTAATTGGTTTAACACATTTACATGGCAGAATTTAAATTTTGCTCGGTTTATAGAAAGGTTTATCCCACCCCACTCAAACCGATTACAATTTCATTCTGTTTGGGCATTTTTATTCCGATTGAGATGTTTACATGGAGCATTTTGTGTGTAAACGTACCTATTTACATATAAAATTGACAAAATACTGATCTCGACAATCATTCTGGTAAATGCAGTCGGTTACGTCTTAAGTGAACGAGAACAGCTGAGAAAGAAATCAAATGTATATCATTATATTGGATCCCTGCATCAAGTCTCAAAGGGACAACAGCTTATAAATACCTGCTGCTGTCATTAATGTTCATCAAACAACAAAACACAGATTTGACAAAGATTATTCTATTTAATTTATACAGTGAACGCTATGCAGTGTTATTTTACACTTTATTATTAAATTTCTTTACCTGAATACCGACCTTATTTTATATGTAACATTGTTCTGTTGTATTTATCAATGCTTGTAATTTGTGTATTTGTTCTCATTTTTACTGGCTGTTTATTTGTCTCTTTAATCACGTTTGAATTTTTTTGTTAGTAGTTGCTAGTAGTTTTTGCTGTGGTATCGAAGAAATACTACTTAGCTTAATAATAAATGGAAAGCAATATTACATTGAAATTTTTGTCTTTTTTTTTGCTGATCCGAAAAACAATCCAATCTGTGGCTCAAAAACCGTAATATGATCCAACCCGTGAGATTTGTGATCCACTGAACCACTAATTTAAATCTCTCTCATTTACTTCAGGAGCAAAAACAGAGTTGGGAAGTTTAAGTGGAAGTCGGGGAAGTCGTGGCCTAATGGTTAGAGAGTCGGACTCGTACCCTAAAGGTTGCGGGTTCGAGTCTCGGGCCGGCAGGAATTGTAGGTGGGGGGAGTGAGTGTACAGCGCTCTCTCCACCCTCAATACCACGACTGAGGTGCCCTTGAGCAAGGCACCGAACCCCCAACTGCTCCCCGGGCGCCGCAGCATAAAAATGGCTGCCCACTGCTCCGGGTGTGTGTTCACTGCTGTGTGTGTGTGCACTTTGGATGGGTTAATTGCAGAGCACAAATTCCGAGTATGGGTCACCATACTTGGCCATATGTCACTTCACTTCACTTCACTTTAAATTGTTTGAGCTAACCAGTTCTTCCAAACTGTCCATTTCAATTAATCAGTTGAACGCACAATTTGCATCAACAATCAATAATGTTCACAGAAGAAGGGAAGAAAACATTACCTAATAAATTCAATAGCATTAAACATTGTAAATCTACTTTAAAATGAAATCTAGCTTACAACGATGGCTGTTTGGTAAAAAATTATGGCTCCTTTAAAAAAAAAAGAACTCTGTGTAAACAGATACATATCAAACATTGTTAGAACACTGAAAAATATCAAGACACATAATTTTTATCAATCTCTCCAAGCCCTAGTCTGGCTTAAGACTCCAATCAATCTCACAGTACCTTTGACAACAATCACAAAAACACTACCTGAGAAACCACAAACACAACAATCACAAAAACACTACCTGAGAAACCACAAACACACACAGTAATATATTCACATACAACTTCAGCTCAGAAGAAAGAGTGAATATGACAGTGTACAGTGTCATGTTTTTCTAAAGCTCCCCTCCCTATATATATGAAAAATTTATAGCAGAATAAAAAAGGGTCTGAGGCCTTAATGCTGGGAACAGAGATGTCTGGCTCATCAGCAGTGAGAGATGAATGCTTCAACCAGCAACTGTAGGCTTTATTTCATCTGAGCCTTAACAGGCATTCTTTGATTGTTGAAATAAGCTATAGGTTAACCTTTCACATCTTTGAATACATGTTAGCATCCTGTCCTGCAAGTCTTATCAAAAGTTGTCTGAAAAGAACAGAGCAAATAGAGCAATCGATGCACAGGAACCACAGTTTGTGCTGATTAAACTTGTCATCTGTGCTGAAAAGAGGATGTGGACAGGATGGGCTAAAAGCAACTCACAATTGTAAATAGGATGTGGACAGCATAAGCTCTACAACAAAGAAAATGGCCCCAAACTGTGGTGTGAATATGGATGCAAAACAGAAAGTTTTAAAGTAATGTGTGGTGGATAACATGAGAAAAATAGACAGAGGTACAGCTTATTGCTTACCTGAGTTCCCCAACTGTTTATAAAACCTGTACTCGAGATGGAGCTGGGGTGCTCTGGATTTGATTGGCTCCTATGAAAAAGCAAAATTAACATAATTAGTATTTGTAACCATATTAAGTATCAATAAAAAGCCAGTTATTAACGTTGCTTCAGCATTAAAGCAGTAAATCATAGATGGATAACTGACGTGCTACTAATTCGGTGTATATATATTGTTGTGAATCCTTATATTTAAGCAAATATTCTTTTAAGGGAGTGGCAAAGACAACTAATATGTGACTTCTATCATTAGGATATTGCTAGGCATGGAAGACTCAGGTTATGCCATCACTAAGCGATCAATATGAGGTGGTCCATTTAGCTGAAAGCTGAAAGTTAAGTGCAGGATCCAGGGTTGAGTCATCTGTGGCACCAGCAGCTCTGAACATGCAGAGGAAAGCACTACTAAGCAGGAGGCAGAATGGAAGAGCCATATAAATAAATAAAAACAAACAGATTGCATAAAGGCCACAGGATGTATTAAATACCCAGCAGTGGAGAGTGAGGAGTACAACAGGTTTACTCTATTATATATCGTGTGTTTCCAGCATGAGTTTTCACTAATAAATAGTCAAATCAGAGCAACATCAAGACACCCTCTATTTAGTACCAGTAATTGGGTAATGCAGCCTTAATGCAGCTTCTTCAGAGAGGATATTTGTCTTGTTTAACAGAATCAACACCACTAGGCAGACATGTACCTCGATCTTCACAACATAGCAGAATGAAGAGCTGAAATCAGTGCTGTAGCATCCCTATGAAGCGGTTTTCAACAGACCCATACATCACTTGCTTCACTCTTATCACCAAATGTAAGTGTGATTAAGGATCTCATTTAAGGATTAAATTAAGGATTTGTAAAGGTGAGACCAAGGAGCTAATGACATAAAAGTGACAAATTCACAGAATACATCTTACACACTGAAAATTGAGGCCAGCATTGTTCACGAACAATGTGGGTGGCTACTAAAATGTCCCTAGATAATATTCTAATCACTAACTCATCTTTCCCTGTGTATTTTGGATATGCAGGCTTGAAACCAAATCCAATTAAAATATTGATATGGAGGAAGAGTTTTTAAATAGTTTTTGCATGGCCTGCACAGCAACTAACCAGAAAAAAACTGGACATTTTTCCAACCGAGAGGGTAAGACACCATTTCCACACTACGACATTGACCAATCAAAAAACAAATATGTACACTAGCATTCAAAAGGTTGGGACCTGTAAGATTTTTAAAAGAAATCTCATACGCTTGCCAAGGCTACATTTATTTGATCTAAAAAAGTAAAAAACCTAATATTGTGAAATATAATGACAACTTAAAATAATTATTTTATTTTAACATATAATTTATATATTTTTATAAAGTAGTATTCATAACCCCAATGTTTTAAATGGTTGTTTTATATGTAAAATATATATTTCTATAATTTATTCAAATCTATTTTTAGTGTTTATTAAATCTAATTTGGTATAGAATTTCATCTACCAATAGGGGTGTAGTACTAATTCATGGCATACAGTACACATTTTACTACATTTAAGTCCATTCCACAAATTTTCGCCAAAAAATACTGCAGAAAATACATTTGGGCCTACAAATCACTGATCAGACGTGATTAGGAAAGGAGAAATACATCTTGCAGCATAAAAGTATGTTACAGAAGTAAAAGTAGGTGAAGTCATAGGATTCCTGTTCAGCACATTGTTTTTACATGCATATTTGCATGTTCATACACTTGTAAAGATAAACTGCTATAGCATGGAAATATGTATATTATCTCAAAGTGTCAATATTTTGTTCATTAAGAGTACATTCCTCACCACAGGTTAGGAAAGAATTGTGTGTTGTGAAGAAAATATATTATGATTTCAGCATATAGGTTTTAGAGGTTATATCTGTGCTAGGATTAAACAGTACAAGTACATCAATTACATGGAGATATGCGAGTGTAAAAAGGAACTGGGTGAACAACAGAGAACACAAGCACTGCAAATTAATCTAATGTGGTTTAGATGTTATGAACTACTGTGTGTTTATGTTCTTATGAAACTGTTTAACAGCACACGCACTACAAGCAGCAGCTGAAGTTCAGTGACCATTAACTGCTAATATCAACTGGTTTTGTGAGGAACTTACCAGTTTAATGGCCACATATTCATTGGTGTAAAGATTTTTCCCGAGTCGAAGCTCGCCGAAGTTCCCGCAGCCAATCTTCTTTCCCACTCGGAAGTTAGGGCCAACCATAAGCACCCCAGAGTTGGTCCCAGAGCCTCGGCCGCCCCCATGCCCTGTCCTGCTCCCACCAGTCTTAGACATTCTCTTTCCTTCCTCTGCCTCTCCTTTTCCTCCTCCTCCTCCTCCTCTCTTATCAAAATCCATAAGCTTGTGATACCCCGGCCTCTCCACGATTACTCCACTGCCATAAAATCACAGAGCCACCAAAACAACTAACAACAGGGGCACGGGGAATGGGATGGAGGAGAGGAATTTAGAGAGAAAGAGAGTGAAGGGAATGGCTTATCCACAACACAGCTCTACACATGTAGATTAAACTAGACATTAACTGCTTTTATAGATGGGGAAGGTATAGCAGACAATCCAAGGGCAATATGATTCAGTGCAAAGACATCATATGGAATATTCCTTAAATCCGACCATAGAGAAGAACGTTCCTTGGGAGAAGGACAGAGACACACGACCCTAGCTGGTAAAAGTGAGGCGGTGTCTAGCATTGGTTTCCATCCTTAGCATCCCCTCCAGGTGGTTTTCCAGAGATGTGTAAGGCATTCCTTGAGTCCAAGTATGAACGCAGAGCATATCAAAGTTTTTGTCGAGAGGAAACTGGTGGAACATCAGCAGCTTAACACTTTAGAATATCTGGGGCAAAGAAAAGGCACAATTAGCACTAAACAGACTGCTTAAAAGTACACACAGAGAACTGAACCTGGCATATGTTCCACTATGATGGAAAGAAATACACATTGCAATACAGATTTAAAGGGACTTTTCAGTCAAAAATAAAAATTCTCTCATTATTTAGTCACCTTCATGTTGTTCCAAACCTGTATGACCTTAGTTCTTCTGCAGAACACAAATAAAGATATTCTGAAGAATTATTTTGCTGGTTGACTTCTATTTTATGGACAAAAAACAGACATTTCTCAAAATATCTTATGTTGCACAGAAAAAGGTAAGTCATACAGGGAGGGGTTGCAAAGGGATGGAAAATTTCCAGAAAATTTTCAGCAACTTTCCTAAAGTTTCTGAAATATTCCAAAAAAATCCCGTAAAGTTTCAGGAATTTTCCGCCTTTTTGCAACCCTACATACAGATTTGGAAAGAAATATCATTCCCAGGTGAACTATGCCAATGAATATATTAATGATTTAAAAGACAGTTTAACAATTCTTAAACAGAAATATATTGAAAGAAACCCACAAAATAACCTAAAATGATTGTTTTTTTGTTTTTTTTTTATCTCAGGGCTAAAGAAGAAAGCTTTCTTGTGTTACCAATTACAACTTTATAAATCTATTACAGTTACTACCACAGCAGCTTTTAACACTTTGTGGTAATACAATGGATTACAACATTTATACATAAAAGTCCAACTTAAACACAATTTGCTTTGATTTAAAGCCTCAATCTCTTGTAAGACCTTAAATAAAACAGAACATACAATAAAAAGTGTCGCAAGAAAACATCAGCACTGCACCATCACCGTCTCTATGAAACACACAATTTAGAGTCTAAACGTTTGAGGGACACGAAACCAGAGACCATCTCCCTACAGGAAATGTTATCTAGCGTTTCTAACTTCCAGCTCTAAAAATACATCCCTCAGGAGCTCGAGATGAGGCCAGAGGTCGTGTGAAGACGAGCAGGAGTCATCTTGGATCGAGAGTCTCGGTTATGTTGTTAGCGGAGAGAGGCACCTCGCCAGATGTTAGATGACGCCGTCCATGGTTTTATTTTTCCTAGCCACACAACCTGTATTATCTTATAGCTATATACTACTGCCATATGGATATTACTCTGACACACTCATCTCTGACCAATAACAGATTATATGCTGATTGTACCACCGAAAACCATTTGATAGCATTAATACACTTTCAGCAAAGCTGCTTTGAAAGAATATGTATTGTGAAATGCACTATACAAATAAAATTGAATTGTATTTTTAACAACAGAGAATGTCCCTTAAAATCAAACTTGAAAGAATTCATGCCTAGTAAGCTTATTCTCAATATTAAAATAGAACAATCGATACATAGATAGATAGATACATAGATAGATAATTGACATGTTACATCTTGTGACAAAAAAAGAAAACTGGTCTTTACATCAAGCCATTTTGTTATGATGCACAAAATTTGATATCAGTCTATAAAAAAAACAGTCTTTATTTTCTGCCTGTGGATTTGTAGCATTCATTGCACTTTCAATAGCAAGGTATCAGTATCAGAAACTATGATTAAATGCTATCAGATCTATAAAGTTAACCATCCAGCTAAGACTATAATCCATCGTCTCATGTCGGATCAGGCCTGATCTACATGCATGGACAACAAAACTGTTTTACAATGCTAACAAATGTGATATCAGGCCTGCACAATGGCCCTCCCTCTAGATTCAGCAGCCTGTCTTATGAAATGAAATGAAAAATTGCTCGAGAAATGAAAACGCGCTACACTGTCAAATACTTATTTCGAAAAGACATCTTAAAGGGCTAACTTGCGGGAAATAAACCAGACGAATGTGCCTGCTAGCCTAATTCAGCTCGCCACCAAAGTATGAGAAAGAAACTTGAGTCAACAGTTACTAAGATAAACTCCGAACATATTTTGGTACATCATGTTCTCCATGTAAAAGTACATTATATGGACGTAAAGACAGCAAAAAAGGGACGTTCTTGTGAATCCTCGAGTGCTGAAGAGCTAATGTTGTCAGTTAGCCACTGAGTTGCCAACTAAGCAGCAGAAATGAGTGAAAACAGGCTAACGCGCTAACTAGCCCAAACAAGCTAACGATATGTGGCCTGCGCTTCAGCGAGCTAACGAGAGTTACTAAATCAACATAACAACACCAGCGGGTTATGGGAAATCAAAGACAGCTTGTTATTGTCTACAAACACATTATACATACGTCAAAGCAATATTTGTTGACAAGCACACAGATTTTGTTGCCAGCCATTAACCGGGCAACTCCTTAATCCCGAGCAGTCGAAATTGGTCTAAATTACGCACACGGAATATTCCGTACATCGTTCAGGAAGGAAGACGTATCAACAGACTAGACACTTTTACCTACATCTCTGCATTATAAATCGATGACAGTTCCCATTTTGTCGGTTTTAATGCTCATTCCTTGAAGCCATTATCATTTTTTTCTCCCTCTTCGTTGATGTCTCTTTAAGCCTCTCCGTACAGCTGGCGGTTTCCTCCGCTGTCGTCCATCACATTACTAGGGCTAAGTTGAAAATCTTGCGTAGTTGTGTTTGGAGAATACCGGGTCACACAATTCCGCGCTCTTCTGAAAAATAATGCGCAGTTTCATTCAACGTAAAACTACGTGAGAAACTGAACCGGATGACGTAGAAACTGGTGTCGACCGCTTTTACAAAATTAATAATGTTTCTTATTTTTATGATTGTTCTTTGTTGGAATATATTCATGTCTCGCATGTCTCGCTATGTTTCTATAAGTTTTGCAATATATATATAAAAAAAAAAAACTGATAATGTATTATGACTACATTTTCAAGTCTCCAACATTTTGTCTTAGTATACTAGATAAAATACTTAACACATTTAAATTATGTTAGTTTGGAGAAGGGTTTTAATATTATTTATTTGTAAATTTAATCTTTTATTTAGAATGCATCAAATTAATCAAAAGTGACAGTAAAGTCCTTAATTAATTAAACAGGTGTTTAATTTTAATATTTTTGGTTGTCCTTTAAACATGAAAACACTGAAGCAATTTGCTCAATATATTTTTGAAATCTGGCTATACCTTTTTAGAAGTACTTCCTTACAACACAGAGATATTCATTTTAAAAGTTTACAAAGCATAAATACTGTATAACAGGGATGACCCAAGGCTATATAAGATGAGATTCTATTATAAATAAAAAGTTAAAAAGAACAGCATTTATTCAAAATAGTAATCTTTTAAATGAGTCTTTACTATCACTTTTTATCAATTTAACACATCCTTGCTGAATAATATATATATATATATATATATGTGTGTGTGTGTGTGTGTGTGTGTGTGTGTGTGTGTGTGTGTGACTACCCTGCTGCGTAGAGTTTGTGTCATAAAAATATTAAATTGTTTGTATATATTTTGTATATATGTGTTTTAATGAGTTTGCACTGGACAGTCCAGCTGTATTTGGCAACCACTAACTCTTGTCTCTCTCTCTCGTTCATTGTTAAGGTTAGTTAAATTTATTAAAATTTCATGCCAAACTACAGTTTACATGCTTTAATGTGTTAATAATTTGTTTCAATTCATCATTTGTGTAATTGTGTAATTTTATAATACTTGTATCATAGAGAAGTCCATTAATGTATCATTTAACCGGAGTCATTTTTGTATCACCTGTCACTCTTAAAAATAAAGGTGCTTAGAAGGTTCTTCAAGCGATGCCATAGAAGAACCATTTTTGGTTCCACAAAGAATCATTCAGTCAAAGGTTCTTTAAAGAACCATCTCTTTCTTACCTTTTTATAATCTGAAGAACCTTCTTTCACCACAAAAAAACCTTTTGTGAAACAGAAAGGCTCTTCAGATGTTAAAGGTTCTTTATGGAACCATTTAGACAAAAAGAGTGTACTTTTCTTTTTTAAGAGTGTACTTACCTGAAATACTTACCTAAGTTGTTGATCTGAGATATTTATGAGTAAATCCAGATGTGTGGAAGATCTAGAAGATTTCTGTATATATGATTGATTATTTATTTATTTACTGTGATTTGATTTAAGTATCTATATGTATGACTACTATGATTCAAACTGTTCTTTTTTTATTTTTTTATTTCAAAGATAAATGCTGTTATTTGTACAGAGATTGTATTTTTTACATTTTCAACCCCTCCCCAACTACCCCTGAACAAACGTCCTTAGATGATGATAATTAAACAGTTATAGTACAAACAATAGTGAAAATAAATAGTAATACTAATAGTATGATATTAAGGGTTGCCAGACATAAGAGAATTTATGAGAACCTCTAATTGAATATTTAATCTTTTCTTAAGTATAACATCAAATCCTGAAGCCAATGCGATGCTTTGGGTGGGTTTACAGATTTCCAATGTAATAAAACCCGTCTGCGAGCCAAAAAGGATGCAAAGGCAATAATGTTTAGTTGTCTTTGAGTCCGACTTGATTCATCACCTGTGGCACCAAAAATAGCAAATTTAGCACATGGCTTCAGTTGTACTTCACATACTTTAGAAAGTGTGTCAAATATGGTTGACCAGTAAATAGTAAGTTTGGGGCACGTCCAAAACATATGAGTTAGATCTGCATCCCCATTGTGACATCTTATACAGGTCTTGTCGAAAGTAGGATTAAAAAAAAAGCAATCCGTGTTCTGCTTAGGTGCACACGGTGCAGAACCTTGAACTGTATTAAATTCAATCGGGCACAGGAGGTACTACCATTCACTCTACGTAGGGCACTGCTCCAAAATTCCTCTGAAAATACTGTTTCAAGCTCTTTCTCCCAACTACTTTTATTCTTGTCTGTTCCTACACTTTTTAAGGACATGAGAATTGTATATATCCTTGAAATAAAACCTTGTAGATGGAGGGGAGCTTCAAACAAAGAGCCTGCAGGAGACTTGGATGGAATGTATGGAAATGATGGGCTTTGGGCATTCACAAAATGACGTATCTGAAAATAACGAAAAAGGTCAGCTTGATTAAGATTGAATTTGAAACACAGATCGTTGAAACTTGCAAAAAGATCGTCAATATAAAGATCACTAAACTGAGCAATGCTCTTGTCTAGTTGTCTAGTTTGGCAGGGAGGAATTTGTGATTATTGCATATTGGACTCTGAGACAGGAGTGCTTGTCTTAATTGCAAGTTCTGGTGTAACTGAGTTCATATTTTAAGAGTAGAATGAACAACCGGATTCAATGTATATTGTGCTATTTTAATAGGTAAGCTAGATGTTACTAGGGCTTGTAATGAGGTCGCTGTGCAGGATTTATATTCTGTTTCACACCAATCATTGGTGCCTGATGAGTGCATCCAATAGACAATTTTTTTAACTTGAGCCGCCCCATAATAATATACAAAATTAGGGAGAGCTAACCCTCCAAAGTGTTCTAATGAAATACAATGTTTATAAAAGAGGTAACTAACTCTTGTCTCTGTCTCTCTCATTCATTGTTAAGAGAGTACTATATATATATATATATATATATATATATATATATATGCTGTATATATATATTTTCTTTAAAAAAAAGAAAGAAAATATTGCTGATCCCCAATTTTGAATGGTAGCATATATTGTTACAGAAGATTTCTATTTTGAATAAATGCTGTTCTTTTTAACTTTTTATTCATCAAAGAATCCTGAAAAAAGTAACGTTATCACAGATTCCAAAAGAAATATTAAGCAGCATAACTATTTCCAACACTGATAATAAATCAACATATTAGAATGATTTTTGAAGGATCATGTGACACTGAAGACTGGAGTATGGCTGATGAAAATTCAGCATCACAGGAATAAATTATATTTTAAAGTATATTAAAATAGAAAAACATTATTTTGAATTAATATTTTGCAATATTAATGTTTTTTTCTGTATTTTTGATTAAATAAATGCAGCCTTGATGAGTAAGAACTTCTTTAAAAACATTAAAATGTATACTGCATTTTTTTTTTTCAAAATTATTTTATGAACAATCCTATTAAAGAAAAATTATAGAATGATAAATGTGAGGATATTGATCTGGAGGAAATGGGGCCATTCATCAGTGGTTCTTTGAAGAACCTTTAAAAAGAGTTCTTTGTAGTACAGAAAAAGGCTCTTTATGGCACCAAGAAGAACACCGGTTCTTTAAAGAACCTTTCACAATACGGTTCCTCTATGACATCGCCGCGACACCCCCTTTTTGGTTCTTCCTGGCACCTTTTTTTTAAGAGTGTAAGAACTTCTTTAAAAACATTAAAAAATCTTACTGATGCAAACATCCGAAAGGCAGTGTAAGCCTAGGCTTATATAGTATGTCTGCATAACAATAATTAGTCATTAGTAGCCTAAATTTTGTCATCACAGTTGGTAGGTGACAAGATGTTTTGATTGAATTGTGAAGTCTGTTTGAATTCCTATACCATAATTGCTGTAAAAAAAAATAATAATAATAAAAATAAAAAAGCAAATTACGCAAAAATCATTTAGATGCTTGTTTGATGTGTGAGATAGAGATGACCTTTTCATTAAAACCTGCAAAATATTTTTCATTTGAGGGATTTTTATTGCTTAGCCTTATCTTATTGCTCATCAGCTGATAAAGCCACAACTTGGGTAATTTGTTCATGACCTGTGAGTTCCTGTCTCTCTGCAGAGTTAGTCCTACTCAAACCTCAATGGTTGGTCACATTTCAGTTCAAACATGTGCTTTCTGAAATTCGTTTTGCTGCTGCTCATTTCATCACATATAAGTGGTAAGTTTCAAAAAAGGTACGTAGTAACTTTTTTACTCAGACATATTTAGAGAGCTATATGTTTATCATTATTTCTTTTAGGTGGCTGTCAGCCCAGAATCAGTGTGACAGGAGGACCAAGTGTTTGCTCCGGTCAGGACTTTACCCTCACATGTCAGTTAGATTGTGATGGACCATCAAGCCATGTAAAACTGGTGAAAGAAGAAGAAATTCAGCGTAGTCTTGAGTCTTCGAATAACAATCTCTCCATACACGTTCACAGTGCAAATAAGAATCATTCAGGAATATATAGCTGCCAAACAGAGAATGGTTCAAAGAGCAGGGTTTATGTGACAGTGAAAGGTAAGTGTGAAATCCTCTTGGCTCTTTAAAAATACTCAATTTTGAAAACTTCATAACTTAAGAAAGTTTGTTTGTTTGTGTGTGTGTGTGTGTGTGTGTGTGTGTGTGTGTGTGTGTGTGTGTGTGTGTGATTCAGACTGTCGTTTTTCTTCTACTTACATATCAGAATACTTACCCACTGTAAATACAACATCATCCTCTCTGACTAATACCACATACCAAGGCCACACACAATCAAGTAAGTTTCTCCATTAACTTCTTAATTTCTGAGACTTAATCCATCAGTATACAGAATCTAGATTATTGAAATAAATCATTAAAGTAGCATTTATGTTAAAGGAAAAGTTCACACAAAAATCAAAATTTGTTGAAAATTACTCACTCTCAGGCCATCCAAAATATAGATGAGTTTGTTTCTTCATCAGAACAGAGATTTGGAGAAAGTTAGCATTATGTCACTTGCTCACCAGTGGATCCTCTACAGTGAATGGGTGCCGTCAGAATGTGAGTCCAAACAGCTGATAAAAACATCACAATAATCCACAAGGAATCCACGACTCCTGTGAAAAGCTTGTTTGTAAAAAAAAAACAAATCCATTATTAAGGCATTTTAACTTTAAACTGTCGGTTCTGTCCAAAATATGACAAGTTTTCACTGAAGAAAGCAATATTATAGATAGAGAGCTCGTTTGAATGGATCGTTTGTCTTAATGACGGATTTATGTCTTACAAACACAGCTTTTCACTTCACAAGATGTTAACTGGACTGGAGTTTTGTGGATTATTTGTGGATTATTATGATTTTTGTGATTATTGTGTTTCAGCTGTTTGGACTTTCATTCTGACGGCACCCATTCACTGCAGAAGATCCATTGGTGAGCAAGTGATGTAATGCTAAATTTATCCAATTCTGATCCGGTAAATCCGGTTTGTGAATAAACAAACTCATCTACATCTTGGATGGCCTGAAGGTGAATAATATTTTCTCTAGATTTTTGGGTGAACTATTCCTTTAAAGTTGGTTGATTGGCTTCATCCAGGAATGCAATGGTACAACATTTACAGGACGAGCAAAATATAACTTTTGTTGATAAGTGTAATGCAATATCATTTAACTCTTCTGTTGTCCTGTTAAGAAATTGCTCTGATCTATGAAACATAACAAGCATCAGAAAAATTTTGTGAAATACAATGCAACATATTAAAAGTTTTTATACGGTCCCAAAATGAATTACAATTGAAAAAATAATTTAATTGTATATTGATAGCACAATTTGCACAAAGAAAAGTTAAAAAGTTCTGCAACAGTTGTCCCTTTTCCTTATAACTTCAATCTCAATTTAATAATTTCAATTTCATAATATCTCACATAAAAACTTTTGTATTATTTTGCTATGTGAACTCTTTGAATCTTAGAGCTACAACTTTAGTTCTAATGCATTTCATGTAACTGAATGTGTGTGTGTGTGTGTGTTTCTCTGTCTCCGTAAGGGGTCTTGGAGTCAGTGCTGAAATGGTACATGCTGTTCAAGACAGGGGTTTTCTTCATCATATCAATAACTGCAGCACTGATAATTGTGTGCCAGAAGCACTGAAAAATGACTTGACTTTCTGTCACGTAAATGAAAACCTATGCTTCTAATAAATCATGTTCTCCATATCTTCTCTTGCATGTTATACGGAATTCAATTTTCTTCTTAGGCTGAATCTGTAAATGTCATATAGATGCTCTGTGTTGCTCATCTAATGTCTAATGTCCGATGCTCTTGTGGATCCTGACCTTCTTTCTGCACTAGTTCTTGATTTCTGAACAGTTACAGAAGATGATGATGTAAATGAACACTTTTTTCCCCAGGTAAAGCTTTGTGTTTGACAATATCCTCTCAGCATTTTTACTAACAAATAACTAACTAGCTAAATAAAGCCATGTTTATCAATTTTCACAAGTCTCATCTCAAGGAAAGTCTTTCATATTGATCAATTAGCCTATATCCTCTCCATGATTCTTTTCAACAACTCCCATCTGGTTAAAAAGAGTTTGTATAAGAAAATATTTAGCTCATTTGCTAATTGTGTCTTAAATAAGAAGATTTGTTGTTGTTTTCGTATATGTAAACTATATTTGTTTTGTATAAGGATTTGTTAAAGACAATTGTCCAGCAGTCTAAAAGACAATAAAGCTTTTTTAAATTTGGATTTTGAGTTGAACATAAATGACCGCATCTCACATTTTCAGGGGAAAAAAAATGTAAAATGTTGTTCTTTACCAGAGGTGTAAAGAGTACCTGAAAACCAAACTTGAGTAAAAGTACAGATACCTTACAGAGAAAATTACTCCACTACAAGTTACAAGTCACCAATTCCAAAACAACTTGAGTAAAAGTATTAGAGTATCTGATTTTAACAGTACTTAAGTATTTTACTTGTACTAAATATAGGCTCAAAGACGCACTAGTCAAAGGCTTAGTTCACACTGCAGGCTAAAGTGGCCCAAATCCGACTTTTTTGCCCAAATGTGACCCATATCTGATTTTCTTATGACAGTCTGAACAGCACAAATCCGATTTTTTTCAAATCAGGCCCAGGCCACTTTCATATGTATCCAATTTAGGACCACGTATCCGATGTTTTGCAATGAGACTTCAGTCTGAACGGCCATGTAGCATTTCATGCGATTTTTACGTCATTAAAATGCGACAGACGTCACAATTCTGCGCTGGAGGAAATCGTGCTCTCCTTCTTCTTAATATTCTTCTTCTTATCACTTTGTTATTTAGGCTCCAATTGCACATTAACTTAAAAATTGCTAAACACACGCTAACATGAGCAGCATCCATTTTTATTTCCGCAAACACAGTGCGCTGCGTCTGACGTCACGTCTTCTTCTGCGCATGCGGGTCACTTCAGGGCCGTATACGGGTCACACATGAGACTGATGGCAGTCGCATTTAAATGACAGCACAAAAAAAATCGGATTTCAGCAAAAAATCCGATCTGAGCATTAAGACCTGCAGTGTGAACTAACTCAAAGAGACATGCCAGTGAAAAACTGTAATGTTGTGGAGAAGCTGGGGAAAACAGGCAGAGGTAAGGATCTACATATGTGCAGCAGAGTATGTGAGCGGAGTGGAGGGCAACAATTTCCCCTCCGTGCTCCGAGCATTTAATAATCACTCCCCTCCACCTCCGCTCCGGGTTCACCATTTCCCACTCCTACTCCACTCCTCGCTCACTGATATCAGAAACATCGCTCCACATCTAAAGCATTTCAGTATGTTTGAAATACCACAGTTCTGTTCATAATGTATATTAAAAGAAGAAAGTAAAATAAATAAATAAAATAACAGGAGAGTTTCAAAGTGGCTTGTTGGAACACTAGTGTGCAAACTTTTTTTCCTACCTCATGCCAAGCTAACATGGTTGTCAGCATTAAAAGGTACAATTGCTGCTTTTTGCAGTGCAAATGTTTGCGAAGAAAATAACAGTACGTTTTCGTCAGTTATTTTACCTATGGATCGCTGCATTTCTTACAGATTTCTTCTCATTCGAAATCAGATACAGATGAAGTAGCACTGTAAGTTTACATTTGTTAGAATGCATTATTGAGAGAGCGATTGCATGTGAATGTGTTGTACCTGTTTAAATCATGCTTTCACCTGAAAATATTCAGTATCTAGAAGGAACAAACTACAACTTCCCACTCATGTCATGTCCATTGCCGTCATCCTAGTCTTCACATTCTTTCTGATTTGAGTGACCCATCTCTATCAAGCTAGCTAAACAGGCTATGTCTAACACGTGAATTCTTGCTAAATATGCAGTTGGCATGAATTGTACTCGTGGTGGAGTGATCATGGAGCGAGTGAAAACCACAACGCACCGACTTTTAAAAAATCTGCTCCTCCTTCCATTCAAAATCACACCGCTCCACTCACATACTCTGATGTGCAGATATTTCATAGAAAAGCTAGAACAAACAATAAGCCAAAAACCACATGGAACAAAGAACAGAATGACGGGCAAACAGACAACCATTACATTCAAAACTCACAAAGAACTAAAGAAACACTAGGGCTGTATATATACAGGAGGCTAACAAGCTGATCAAGATAAGATATAAACTGACTACAAACACCACGGGAGACAGGAAGTGACATAAAAGTCCAAGACAAGGCACAGAAAACGCAAAAAAACAAGAAAGAGCTGATTTGTGAGGGGAGCAATCACGCTTATTTTCTAAAACCAAAATAAAACTGAACATCTCAATATTGCAAAAACAAAACAAACAAAAAACAATATCCTTCAAAAAGGTCTCTTCAGTACAACGGATAAATAAAATAATGTTAAGAAATCTCATCTCATTTATAAAACACCTGTGATTCACAACTACTGGCTAAAGAACTCACATTCACGTAAAGTAGTCTTGTTGACAAGTTTGGGTAAGGGCAAAATGCACAAGATAGAGTACTTTCAGTGCCATGTAGTTGGCGACATCACATCTTTTGTAGCATAAATAAACTGCTGCAGAAAAGCTAGGTGCCATGCAAAATGTAATGTGTAACTGCAACACTCATTTCAAATGTAGTGGAGTAAAGAGTACAGATACTCGTTCAAAAATGTAGTGAAGTAGAGAGTAAAAGCTGCTAATATCTTTGATACTCAGTAAAACTACAAAGTATCTGAAAATATACTTAAGTACAGTAATTAGTTACACTCAAGTACTTTACACCTCTGTTCTTTACGTTGCTGTAAATTATCATAAATTAGCTGTGTAGACAAAATAATGACGGGATTTCAACACTTGGGGGAGCTCGTGTTTATTTTCAACCCTGCCGTTTCCCAATACAGATTAACCCTATCTAGAGCTGTTTATTCCTGTTCAAAACCCCCTGGTTTCACAGACAAGATTTAGTCCTAGACTAATATCTAAGTCTAAGCTGTTTCAACTGAAAGAAACTTGCACTGATTGATCTTAAAATATATCAGTGCCTTTGTTTTGTCCCAAGATGCACACCAGTAGCCTAATGTTTTTTTCTAAGCACGTTTATAAAAATTGCTTATGTCCCACTATGATCTAATCCTGGTTTAGCCTAAACCCTGTCTGTGAAACCGGGCCAAATGCTTTTTTATTGTCAGCCATATTTATCATATTATCCTTTTTTTATATATATCTCTGATCAACATGAGGACATAATATTAGCTATTCTGACACACAAGTCGTTCATCCTTACGAAATATTCAGGTAAATCACATTCTTGTCAGCACGGCCTGCAGTATGGGGGAAAATATTTTAAAAACATTCTATACAATTCATTTTTGTAACACCATAATATACTACAAAATAATCACCATTGAGACTATGACCCAAAAATAAAAGTAAAACATTTGGATATATTATTATACCCAACAGTAAATAAATCCACGTGCACTGAAAGGCGTATTATCTCAACGTATTTGTCTAGGTGAAGGTCTCGCTGATATGCAGGCAGTAAGCATTTAGCCTACATGTGAAAGTATGTGACCTGCATGTTCTTAATGCATGTGAACTATGTTATGGGATAATGAAAAGTTTACCAAAGCTGTGACATGAGTATCTTATCCACACAGACACGTACAAATGACGTCCGAGAGCATTTGTGAAGGACAGAAGTTCAGTGAAAGAGACAACTGAGCACAAGCAATTTGTGTGAATATTTTTGTATTTTTTTTAAGAGAAAAAAAAAAAAGGTAAAAGAAAAATAATGGCCATAGCTTCTGCTATGGCCATTCCAGTCCTCTGACCTGAACCCTATAGAACAGTAGTTTTTAAACCCAGGGTCGCGAGACTTAAAAAAATGGGTCGCACGAATGATTTGAGGAAAACGTATATATGTAAGAATTATGTTCAAGACTCAGGAAAGAACCAACTGAATAAACATAACCAACAAAACGAAAGTAAGCGGCAGCTCCTCACAGCAGAATCAAATGTGTATTTGTGTTTGCGCTCTGTTTTCGCAGCGTTCAACATTGTAACAACTCTCAGTCATATCTGTTGATTTCTATATCGCAATGGCCAATCAGAGGAGTTTTAGAATCCACTCACCGCTCAGAACGCGAGTGTTCTTGTTCAGTCCAGAATCCAGAGTTCTGGAAGTTCGCGAATCCTCTCATTATAATGAACAAAGTGTAGAGGTTATGTAAATAAGAGATTAATTGTGTCGTGTAGACAGATTCATTGATTATAGCTGAATTTTCTGAGATCGCGATAAACTGAAATGAGAGACAGCTTTTCAGTGATTAAGGGAGCGCTCTTTTCGCGCTTTCTTTGCTGTATTCTCCATTCATAATTTGAATAAAAGTTTCGTTTTTCATGCTTGTAAGAGGACCAATGCGGCGTATTTGCAACAAAGTTTTCAAAGGGAGTGACATCGCCATATTCTCTCAAAATCGCAATGACTGACATAGTGATACTAAATATATCTATGGACTGGACAAAATATGGTAAGTCAAAATAGATGTGCATGAAGGCAAAGCACCCTCACTAATTTCAGTGATTTGATTTTGGAACAACATTCTTCCTGAGCTCTACGGTGGGACTCGCGACCAATCTGTGTATACACACACACACACACACACACATATATATATATATATATATATATATACATACACACACACACACACACACACACACATATATATATATACACACACACACACACACACACACACATACATACATATATATATATATATATATATATATATATATATATATATATATATATATATATATATATATATATAAATGGGTCGCGTCAATTTAAAAAGAAAAAAATAGGGTCGCTCTTAAAAAAGTTTGAACCCCACTGCTATAGAAAATGAGTGGGGTGAACTGAAGAGAAGAAGCACCAACATGGAACTGGGAATCTAAAGGGTCTGGAGTGTTTCTGGATGAAAAAAAAAAAGTCTCTGATCTCTTGTCAGGTGTTTTCTAACCTCATCAGGCATTATAGGAAAATTTAGAGCTGTTAAACTGGCAAATGGAGGTTTCAAAAAAGTGTATCGTTAATTGTGACCAATGTGTATTAGAGAAAAACATTTCATAATGATATTTCCCCCCATTTTAAATTCTTATTCTCCAATGAAAGGTTAGGTTTTTGTGGGGGTCCTATTATGCTCTTTTACAAAGTCTTGATTTTGTTTTGGGGGTGTACTAGAACATGTTCTCATGCTTGGTGGTTCGAAAATCGCATTATTTTTCACATAATTTACATCATTACAATACCTTCCTCCCCAGCCTGGCTCGATTAGTTCCGGGTTTGATGAAGGCCCGCCTTCCGAAAAACAAAATGTCTTGTGATTGGTTAGCTGTCCCAGTGCGTTGTGATTGGCGAACAGCTTAGACGGTGTTTCAGTACTGCCCCGCCCCTTGACAAAACAGCAAGTTCGTCAATATTGCCATATCAGTTCAGACCCCGAGAATATTGAACAAGAGGATCGCGCAGAACCTTTGCACGCACAGATATTGCAAGACATATCAAAGTGGTAATGATGTTGTTTTTTTGGCTAAATCATGTTTTAGATAGGATATCAACAACAGCTTAAAAATAACGCTCCGGTTACTGACGTAACCTCGGTTCCCTGAGATAAGGGAACGAGCGTTATGTATGGGAAAACTCCTCTTTTACTCTGTACTGAAGCCTGATTTGTTCACGTTTGTGTAACTGCACAAACCAATGGCACTTTAGCTTGCCAGAAAGGGCGGAGCCGACCACTATATAAGTCAGCTCGCAGCGCCATACATCATATCATTCGACTGAAGCGACAGTCATCGATTCACTCAGCTTATAGTGCGGCAAGTGACATAACGCTCGTTCCCTTATCTCAGGGAACCAAGGTTATGTCAGTAACCGGAGCGTTCTCCTTCGAACATCCACTTCACGTTATGTATGGGGAACGTATCCAATCATGCCGCACTATGAGCAGACACAGGACATCCTGTTCTGCGAGCCCAGTCTCGAGGCAGGGACGTCTAAGTTATAAAATCTGGCAAATGTGGACGGCGACGACCAGCCGGTGGCCGCACAGATCTCACTGATAGATATTCCATTGGACCACGCCCAGGAGGAGGCCATTCCCCTTGTGGAGTGGGCCCTCACACCAATGGGGCATTCCAAACCTTCTGATGCATAAGCCAAGGCTATCGCATCAACGATCCAGCGAGAGAGTCTCTGCTTTGTAGCCGGCAGTTGCTTCTGGTGGCCTCCAAAGCAAACAAACAGCTGCTCAGACTGCCTAAACAGCCTAGAGAGTTCCAGGTACACTCTCAGAACCCTGACAGGGCAGAGCGTGTTCGGTCCCTGCTCGCCGTCTGCAATGGGGAGCGCCAATAGGGAGATCACTTGAGCTCTAAAAGGAGTTGAAAGTACCTTAGGAACATAGCCGTGCCTTGGTTTCAGAATGACCTTACAGTCATTAGGTCCGAAATCAAAACATGAGGCACTGACTGACAGCGCTTGCAAGTCGCCTACTCGCTTAACCGACGCCAGAGCAAGGAGAAGGGCCGTTTTAAGCGATAAGGGCCGCAGGTCGGTTGAGCTGAGCGGCTCAAAATGGGGGCCTCTCAAGGCTCGCAGGACTAACGACAAGGATGGCACAGTCTGAGGGCGAGGAGGATTCAGCCTCCTTGCGCCCTACAGAAATTTAACGACCAAGTCGTTTTTGCCTATTGAATGGCCAGCCTCAGGAGAATGATTCGCCGCAATGGCTCCCACGTATACTTTGAGCATGGAGGGGGCGCGCCCCTTATCCAGCAGCTCTTGTAGAAAAGTCAGCACGTAGGACAGGTCACACGAAACCAGGTCCAATTGCCGTGCAGAGCACCAATGAAGGAAGACTGACCATTTTTGGCTGTAGAGCCGTCTCGTGGACGGCGCTCTCGCCTCTAAAATGGTACTGCTTACTCTCGCTGGGAGCCGAATAGACTCCCGTCGAGGAACCAGACATGAAGGTTCCACAGCTCCGGCCGGGGATGACAAATCAAGCCCTTCGCCTGCGAGAGAAGGTCCCTCCTTAGTGGAATGGGCCACGGGGCTGCTATTGAGAGCTGCATTAGCTCTGGAAACCAAGCCTGGTTTCTCCAGAGTGGGGCCACCAGGAGGAGGGAACACTTGGTCTCCCTGACCCGCCCAATGAGCTGAGGAATCAGGGCGATCGGGGGAAACGCATACAAGCGAGCTCTGGGCTAGTCATGGACCAGAGCATCTCGCTGTATCGAGAAAAATGTTGGGCAGTGAGAATTGTCTTTTGAGGCGAAGAGGTCGACCTCTGCCCTCTCGAAGACTGTCCAGATCTTCTGAACCATCTGAGGATGTAGCGCCCACTCGCCCGGGGCTACATTGCCTCTGGACAGCATGTCTACACCAAGGTTCAGTTTGCCTGGCACATGAACCGCCCTTAGCGAGAGGAGTTCTTTCTGTGCCCAGAAAAGGAGGCAACGAACCATCCTGTAAAGAGTGAGATCTCTAGGCAGTTGATGTGTAGGCACCGCTGCTGAACTGACCAGGAGCCAAGTGCCGGATTGCCCTCCAACAGCGCGCCCCAACCCGAGTTTGACGCATCTGTTGTGATCACTTTCCTTCTGGAGGCCAGGCCTAACCTCACTCCTGTTTGGAACAGACGAAAGGTCTTCCAGGGGGCCACGGCCTTGATACAGCGGTGGTCTAACCTGACAGGAAACCGCCCCAGGTGCCAGGCGTGGGGCAGGATACGGACTTTTAGCCAAAACTGAAGGGGCCGCATGTGAAGCAGGCCCAGAGAAATCACAGAGGCAGCGGCCACCATAAGGCTGAGCAGCCTCTGAAAAACCCTCAGGGGGCTTGACGTCTCCGGTTTGAGGGAAGCCGCCAATCGCTGAATCATCAGGGTTCGTTCCGGCGTAAGCCACATCCGCATTTTGGCAGAGTCTAAAATCGTCCCCAGAAAGACATCTCGCTGTCTGGGTAACAACTGACTCTTGTGTGGGTTGATGATCAACCCGAGGTGTTCTAAGTGGCTGAGTAATAGCTCTCTGTGAGCTATTAGTTCCCGTTCTGATCTGGCTAGAACCAGCCAGTCGTCGAGGTAATTTAACACACGGATTCCCACCTGTCTCAGAGGGGAGAGAGCCGCGTCTATGCACTTCGTAAAAGTGCGTGGGGCCAGGGATAGTCCAATGGAAGGACTGTATACTGATAGGCCACTCCCTCGAATGTGAATCTCAAGAACGGTCTGTGACAGGGGCCTATGTGGATGTGAAAGTACGCGTCTTTCAGATCCAGAGTCAAAAACCAGTCCTCGGGGCAAATGTGCACGAGAATCTGTTTGATAGTCATCATCTTGAACGACTGGCGCATAAGCGAGTGGTTCAGATGTCTGAGATCCAAAATGGGTCTGAGCCCGCCGTCTTTCTTTGGAACGAGAAAGTAGCAGCTGAAAAGCCTGACTCACTGTTCGCCGGGGGCACTACTACCACAGCGCCTTTTGCAAGCAGCGTCAGCACCTCCTGGCGGAGAACAATAGCATCGTTGTCCGGAACAGAAGTTTGAACGACGCCTCTGAAGCGAGGGAGCCTGCGAGCGAACTGTAGCGAGTATCCTCGTTGAATTGTTTTTAAAACCCAACTCGACACTCCTGGAATGGCTGCCCAGGCCGAGAAATGGGAGGCGAGAGGATTTATTCTCTCGAACGCGAGCTCGCCTTGAGAAGACGGGGAGCTTGCGTTCGTGTGAGAGCGTGCGAGACTATGAAGAGGAAATTTGCTCTTTAATGTATGTGGGTCCGCTATCACAGTGGTAAAACATTCGGGTACGAGCTGCACCTGCAGGACGAGACCCGCTGGAAACAAAACTCCATCGCTCGGAGGGATGGAGAGTGAAAGCGAGCTGTTTTTTGGGGCGTTCCAGCCGAGGCGAGAACGGGAGCCCTCCTCTTCCTCTCTAGCGCATCAGGACGGCTTCGGCGGCTAGGGGTCCAGCACAACTCGTGGGCGGGGACCCTGGCGCTTCGGGAAAGGGAAGCGTTTCGTCGACCGAGAGCGCTGTTGCAGCCCAGGCTCTGATCTTTGTTGGGGCTGAGGCTGCGCTGGTTTTGCAGGCTGTGCAGCGGGATTCTTCTCGCGTCCCGCAGCCGCGGGGCCAGGGCATTTAGGGAGGAAGTGACGCAGCGCCTGCGACGTCTTCTGAGACATTTGTGGCGTGACATTTGCAACAACGTGCGCTGAAATTTGCTCTTTAGAAATTTGCTCTAGTCTGCTCCGAGGTGCCAGATGCCACAGGGATCATGTCGCGTCACGTCGCTGCTTCGGTGTCTTCAACGGCAGCAACCAGAGCTGGAGCTTCTTCCAAGGCTTCTTCCCGGCTTCTTCCAGAGTCAGCGAAGAGATGATCCTCGTCGCTGAAGGAGAATGATCTGATGAATGGCGCTGCGAGCCGACTTATATAGTGGTCGGGTCCGCCCTTTCTGGTGGGCTAAAGCGCCAATGGTTTGTGCAGCTACACAAACGTGAACAAATCAGGCTTCAGTACAGAGTAAAACAGGAGTTTTCCCATACATAACGTGGAGTGGACGTTCGAAGGGGAGCTGCATTTACTATGTACAGATAAGTGCAACGGTAATATGTATTATATTTATTGTTCTTTAATTCTAACATTATAACATGAATTGCAGTGAAACTGTTATACAGTTGAATACGGGTGACGATTTTTGATCGTGGACGATAAAAATGTCTCCACGATCTGCTTTTGAAGAAATGTAGTATCGTGCTACAGCGCACATATTCTATCAATTACAGCTCTGGCGCCTCCGTCTCTATATACTGTACAACACGACATACAGCGGTAGAGTTACTCTGACAGGACACTGCACTTATTCGCGATCGCAAAAGTACATTATTTGCATACAAGCCTTGCCGGTTAAATGTTTCATTCGCGCGCTGGTCTGACGTGCGCTTTTTCTGAGCGCATACACCAGAAGCGCGCATGCTAAAAAGCCTGTCTAACAGCGCCTGATTACTCAACTAAGTTATCTTTTGCGCTAATATTGTCAAAACACACAAGGGGTACATATAGACTCAGTTAGTTATGTCTAAAATGAAAGTAAACAGATGAGAGATAAACGGATGCGTGACTGTATATTAGATGCGTGCAGGTCTTAAAGGGACAGACTAAACATGCTGTCGACTGCCATTAAAGGGATAGTTCACTCTAAAATTTAATTTGTCATTATTTACTCACTCACATGTTGTCCCAAAACTGTATTAATTTCTTTCTTGTGCTGAACACAAAAGAAGATATTTTGAAGAATGTGGGTAACCAAACAGTCGCTGGTCCACATTGAATTTGATAGAAGGAAAAAATTCCTATGTAAGTCACTGTGGACCTACTGTTTGGTTTTCCACGTTCTTCAAAATAGCATTTATGTTTAGCAGAAGAAAGAAACTCACTCAGGTTTAAAACAACTTTTGAGTAAATGGTGGTATAAAAATAAAACACTATGACAGGATTGACAGACAGATGACAGAATTTTTATTTTTGGGTGAACTATTCCTTTAACATTAATAAAACAACAAAACGCAAAGAGAAAAATCGCTCACTACTCTTGACTGAAAAACTTTAATACAGTTGCTTTAGGAATCAGTTTATAGTTTTTTATTTTTATATTTGTTCATTCATGCTAAATACACCTATTGTACCTGAAAATAAAGCACTGTTTGTTTTATTTGTATTTCATGTGTATTTGTAATGTGTATCTTTGTTCTTATTTTTTAATAAGAAAGATAAAATAATGACAAAGATTTTTTATCTTCTCCCACTTTGCCCTAAATATCTGCCAATTCTTTTTCTTCTTTTTTTTTTTTTTTAACCTTGAAAGGCTTTGTCTTTATAATAGGGAAATTAGTTTGGCTGTAATGCAAAATAGTAAAACCAACATGACAGAATCGTGGTAAAATCGGGAATCGTGATATTTCTAAAAAAACAAGAAAAAACACGTGATATATTTTTTCCATATCGCCCACCCCTACAGTTGACTTTACTTATACCATAGTCCCACAGAGTTAGACTATTTGTGGTAGCATATATATATGCAAATTAATTCTCTGCCAGCGGGAGGCGCTGTTGGAGCGGGAGAGAGCGAGCTTTCCCCGGTAACGCTGTACACAAAGCAGAGCTCCGCTCACAAACCTGCTTTATCAGACAGTACATGAAAGATGAAATGAAAATGACATCCAAAATTTTCTGAAGACAGTTGGTTTCCTTCAGAAATGCAGTGATATAAAAACACCAGGTTTAGATTTTGAAATGTGCATTAGAATTTCCGGAGGCAGGATTTATTTTAATGATATTCTAATAGACCAATTTGTGATGTCACAAATACAGGAAAACAACTTTGTAGTCCAAACGAGCCGTTCGTTGTAGTTCTTGAAAAGGGATTTTTAAAAATGAAATATTTCCCTTTGGAGTGGACTTTTAGATTTGTAACATTGTACATCTTTTTATGCTCAAACATACACACTACACACTGACTAAAATTCAAAAAGTGAAAAAGCATAATAGGACCCCTTCAAATAAAAGATCAAAAGGATTAACAATGCAGATTAATTTTCACAGCCTTCTTTGATCATATTTACCAAGGGTACCAACAATTCTGACCACGTGTAATAATAATAATAATAATAATAATAATAATAATAATAATAATAATCCCCTGAGTTAAGGTATATGGTCAATTATGAGAGTTCTTACAAGAAAACTGTAACCATTGTAGTTGAACAATTCTCCATGTTCTTTATTTTGGCCCCCCTGGGTCAGATGAGAAATAAAAATGGTACAACCACATGAAAATACAAGATAAACATGAAAGCTACACCACTGGTCCCTAAAATAAGTGTAGACTAGTAATTTTCATGTATGAGGGGGTTCAAAAATTCAATGCAAATGGCAAGTAAAAAAAAAACAAAAAAAAAACAAAAAAAAAACAATGAGGACGTTCTCAGAAAGAAAGACTAAACTCCGCATATTCCAAGGTGGTTTCCATCAGAAAAAGAGGAAATCAACCGTGTAAGCATTTCAAGAACAAAATGCTTACCAAAAAACAAAAAAACAAAAAACAAAAAAAAACCCCTTTGCTTCACTCACAGTGAGTAGGAGCACTTGGTTTTGTTCCTGGTTGATCTGCATATTTGCTGATGACACTATTCAAGAAACTTTGATAAAACATTAAAGTGATCAAACAGTAAAGTTGCGGAACAACAGTAACAAGTAGTATTTAAGAACAATTTGAGCTGGTCTATGCTTAACTGAGGAACCAAAAAAAGGGGGGGGGATCCTCTCACACTCTCTCATACAAGTTCAACATCCTTATTTTTAAAAACAAATAAATTGACACTTTAAAAAAGGAAGATAAAAATCTACCTTTCCAACACACAAACAATAAATAAAAAAAGAGGGCGGGGCGAGGGAATGGGCAAAGTAATATAGCAGCATGGCACATTGGTATGTCTGGAGGTTTCTTGCGTATCTGAGCTTCACCTTTTCATTAGATATCAGTCTACAAGTACAAAATGAAGGCTAACAGAGGACTTATGGTCTTTTCATGGAATAATCACCTTTATTCAAACAGTGAATGGAGTCATTGACAGAGCCTGTGTGTTCACGAAATGTTCAATGACTAACTGAATGAATGGTGAAAATGGAGTTGGAAATGAAAATGGTAGAGAATTTCTCTAAATTCGCTACAGAACCTTGAAATGGACCTCTGGCAGTTCCTTATATTGCAGGTCAAAGGGGGATGAAACATGAGGAAATGAAAAGGGGGAGGAAATATGATTATGCAACTAATTCCTGTTTTCCTGAGAGGCCAAGTACAAAAGTTGTGTTGCACTGCTCCGTCTCCCTGAAAAAGGCTAAACTTTCCAGTGCGAGGACAAAACGGAAATGTAAAACACCAATGAACTGACATAGAATGAGTCTTTCTGCTTTAAAATATGATTTGATTTCTCATTCGGAAAGAGATCCTGAGGTTTCTGCTGAAAACACTGCTGAGATTTGCATTTGGCAGAAAATAAGTGTTACACAGTGGAGTGAAATTGGTAAATCAGGTCCTTGATAAATAAATTCAGACTAGAAAAACCCCACACAACATGGCTGCAATTTCTGCCCTGGATAACTTGAATAATAAATCATTTGTCACTTGAGTCCCAGCAACACTTACATAGTCTCAGTCTGCCATCAATATCACTTTGGGAGTGAGAAATAAGTCTCAAATATGGCATAAGTACAAATTGAATGATTCGGCCACTGGGGTCCCATGTGAGCTCAAAGGCAAAGAGCAGAATGTTTTTCCTGATGCTTAGAAATTTAATGGCTTAGGTGGGGTACAGCTTTAGATGAATGAAAGCAACTTGAGTCCTTTGGTTTCCAAGGTTTTTCGTAAACTGTTATATTGACAGATTCCAGGGACTCAGACGTCAACAAGTTTTTTTCCTGGCCACAACAAGCTTTTTACCCAATCAAAACTGTTTGCAGGGGCATTTGAGGTGCTTTAAGTGCTACAAACATGAGAGTCCTTCTCACAAGAGCTTAGAGCCCACAAAGTAAGCGGGCAGAGAGGTCAAGATGTCAACGCACTGCCTAGCTGAAGATTCTGATAGCGTGTCATCAATAGTCGTCAGTGGAGAGCGGAGGCTGGAAAACATGGTAGAGATCAGGCACAGTCACCAACGATCACAAGCGGGGCGAGGAGCTGGCGTAGTTCAGCAGCGCACACCGGCCCTCGGTGCTGGCTGCCTGCGGTCTTCCTGCGGAGGGCCAACTTGGACCTGGAGGAAGGAGACAGCAGCATGGAGCCGGAGCTGGAGGGGAGGATAAGCGGGGAGGAAAGCTCCTTCTCTAGCTGCTGCTGCTCCTCGCTCTCTTCCCTCTCAGCCAGCTGCCGGTTCATGGCTATGGCCTGCCCCGCAAAGAACGTCAGGTCTTGAGCGCTACCACCCCTGGAGAAAGAACACAGAATGTAAGGACGGCATGATTAAAGGTGTGCTATTCTCAGTTAGGCCTGTCGTAATAATCAATATATCGACTTATCGCACAACACATGTACATGACCTCAATATATTTTGGTGACGCAATATATCGCCCATTATATTTACTTAAAAATTAATGTCACCATGTTTTTTGCATTCCACTTGTGCCTGTGTCTTTTGCAGCTTCTCGTACATAATGTGGTGGTGTCATGAGGTGCTCGTTCAGATTTAAAAAGTGCTTCTACAAAAAAATGATATGGCCTTGTTTAGGGATCTGTGCCTTTGTGCATACGGACATCTGACTGCTAAGTAGTGATTCTGTTTTTCAGCAACAGTGTGCACCCTTAATTTACAGAGAAAAGAAGGTCAGGGGAAAATCTGTACATGGAAAAATCTCCATACAAGTTCTTTGAGCATTTTTCTTTTTTCTCCTAATTGTTACTTTGCACTTTTTGTTAGAAAATGTTTATTTAATATTTATTAAATTTAAGGTATCTAATATTTTGATACTTAATTTCCATGATCTAAATATTCTTAAGAATTAAAAGTTTGTTGTCATTTGGAAGTGTGTAGGCCTTCTTGCATTATTATGCTGTTACATTATGATTATATATTCAGTGGCATAAAATGGTCTTTAAAAATGACAATAATACCGCTTATCGCACAACAAAAAGTTGTTATCGTGACAGGCCTATTCTCAGTCAAAACTATTGCTGCTGGAATTTATAAATGTATCACTAAGCCCCCAATATACTTCAAACAAAATTGAAAAACAAACTGGCATGGAGTCATTTCCAACAACATCAAGGTAAAACAAGCAAACTTTCAGAAAAGTTTGTTCTGGCTGGTAAACAACTTTAAACTGCAGTTCCATTACTCCATGGCAATTACTTAAAGGGACAGTTCACCCAAAAAAATTAAATTACTCACCCTCATATCATTCCAAACCCATAAGACCTTCGTTCATCTTTGGAACATAAATTAAGATATTTTTGATGAAATCCAAGAGCTTTCTGACCCTGCATAGACCGCAACGCAACTACCACGTTCAAGGCCCAGAAACGTTGTAAGGACATCTTTAAAATATGACATCAGCGTTGTGGTACTCTCGTGAATGGCGGCGGACGGTGATGCGGAGGAGAAGAATTGTTGAATAAAGTTATTTGTTTTCTTTGCACACAAAAAGCATTCAACCGTAGCTCCATAAAATTACGGTTGAACCACTGATGTCACATGGACTATTTTAATGATGTCCTTACTACCTTTCTGGGCCTTGAACGTGGTAGTTGCGTTGCGGTCTATGCAAGGTCAGAAAGCTCTCAAATTTCATCAAAAATCTTAAATTGTGTTCCAAAGATGAATGAAGGTCTTACAGGTTTTGAAGGACATGAGGGTGAGTAATTAAATGACAGAATTTTCATTTTTGGGTGAAATAACCCTTTAATCGGTACAGTGGGGGAAAAAAAAAACAAACAAAAACAACACATTAATAAAAAAATTAATTAATTTTTTTGATCCCCTGCTGATTTTGTACGTTTGCCCACTGACAAAGAAATAATCAGTCTATAATTTTAATGGTAGGTTTATTTGAACAGTGAGAGACAGAATAACAACAAAAAAATCCAGAAAAATGCATTTCAAAAAAGTCATAAATTGATTTGCATTTTAAGGAGTCAAATAATTATTTGATCCCCTAATCAATCAGCAAGATTTCTGACTCCCAGGTGTCTTTTATACAGGTAAGGAGCTGAGATTAGGAGCACTCTCTTAAAGGGAGTGCTCCTAATCTCAGCTTGTTACCTGTATAAAAAGACACCTGTCCACAGAAGCAATCAATCAATCAGATTCCAAACTCTCCACAATGGTCAAGACCAAAGAGCTGTCCAAGGATGTCAGGGACAAGATTGTAGACTTACACAAGGCTGGAATGGGCTACAAGACCATCGCCAAGCAGCTTGGTGAGAAGGTGACAACAGTTGGTGCGATTATTTGCAAATGGAAGAAACACAAAATAACTTTCAATCTTCCTCGGTCTGGAGCTCCATGCAAGATCTCACCTCGTGGAGTTTCAATGATCGTGAGAATCAGCCCAGAACTACACGGGAGGATCTTGTCAATGATCTCAAGGCAACTGGGACCATAGTCACCAAGAAAACAATTAGTAACACTACGCCGTGAAGGACTGAAATCCTGCAGCGCCCGCAAGGTCCCCCTGCTCAAGAAAGCACATGTACAGGCCCGTCTGAAGTTTGCCAATGATTCAGAGGAGAACTGGGTGAAAGTGTTGTGGTCAGGTGAGACCAAAATCGATCTCTTTGGCATCAACTCAACTCGCCGTGATGCCTATGACCCCAAGAACACCATCCCCACCATCAAACATGGAGGTGGAAACATAATGCTTTGGGGGTGTTTTTCTGCTAAGGGAACAGGACAACTGCACCACATCAAAGGGATGATGGACGGGGCCATGTACCGTCACAGGGCCAGGGCATTGATGCTAGGCAGGGCATTGAAAATGGGTCGTGGATGGGAATTCCAGCATGACAATGACCCAAAACACACGGCCAAGCCAACAAAGGAGTAACTCAAGAAGAAGCACATTAAGGTCCTGGAGTGGCCTAGCCAGTCTCCAGATCTTAATCCCATAGAAAATCTGTGGAGGGAGCTGAAGGTTCAAGTTGCCAAACGTCAGCCTCGAAACCTTAATGACTTGGGAGAGGATCTGCAAAGAGGAGTGGGACAAAATCCCTCCTGAGATGTGTGCAAACCTGGTGGCCAACTACAAGAAACGTCTGACCTCTGTGATTGCCAACAAGGGTTTTGACACCAAGTGCTAAGTCATGTTTTGCGAAGGGGTCAAATACTTATGACTCATTAAAATGCTAAATTTTTTAAATGCGTTTTTCTGGATTTTTTTTGTTATTCTGTCTCTCACTGTTCAAATAAACCTACCATTAAAATTATAGACTGATCATTTCTTTGTCAGTGGGCAAATGTACAAAATCAGCAGAGGATCAAATAATTTTTTTCCCCACTGTAGGTGTGCTCAGGTATTTCAAACTTCTTTTGATCCTCCAAACGAAGGATGAAAAAGAACTTTGCTGTGAGTATATCAGGACATTTAGTATGCAATATACTCACCTCTGATGTAATATGGATGCAGACACGGTGTTGGGTGCACACTAAGGTGAAGAACAACAGAAATGGGTCACAAAACATGATTTCCAGCCCAAGAAGCAAATAATTAATTGGTGTTAAATAGAGTCTCAGGCATCCTAGAGATGGTAGGGAATGGACATACCCCCTTGACCCAAGGGTGCTGCAGAACCTGGGCAGCACCGAGACGGTCTTTGGCATCCCGCACCAACAGCTTGGTGATGAGGTCTTTGGCTGCAGGAGAGATGTGTGCCCAGTCCTTCTCTGGAAACTCGTACTTGCCTTCCTGAATACTCTCAAACAGCATGCTCTGTGGACGCATTGTGAGGAAAGGTATTAAATATCTTTTTGCAGAAGCAATAAATCACTATTCAGACTCAACCCTAAGGTTTTTTTTCCCTTTTTAAATTGGAAAATGTATGTAAATAAACAACACAGCCCAATAGGGCTAGTGACGATTTAGTCGGGCAGTCCTTATTGTCAAACTCTGACTACGAAACCAGGTGGCTAGACCTGCTACAATTTCATGGAAAGTTTTGAACTTTCACTGCTTTCGAAACTGAACGCTTTCCCAGAAAACCATGTATCTTGTCCAAGTATGAGGTGTACCTGGCAGGCTTGGCAGGGTTCTCCCCAGTCCCAACCACAGTCTGTTCCACAGCGACCCACAAAGGGTGGGTATCCACTCAGCATGATGTAGAGGATGACGCCAAGGCTCCACAGGTCACAGCGCTTGTCGTAGATGCTAGCTTCCTCATTAAAGGCCTCCACCACTTCAGGGGCCATGTATTCAGCTGAGCCACACTGTAAGAATAAAAGAAACTGTTTAGTACGTACTAGAAAAGTCCTCATACACACAAGGAAAAGTCCACAAATTTCCCACATGGGTTTTAAAGGCCACAAGAACTCAGTGGGTAGAGCAGAGAGGAACAATTCTGGTTTCACTTCATGTTTACTATTACTGTCTCATCAGTAGGTCACTTGGTTGGGACAACAAATTCAAAAGTATGATAAATTACAAGGCGAGCTATCTAGAGCTACAACATTTATCAGAGCTACCAGCACTCCCTCGGCTTGGCCTCTCCTGTTTGTTTTCACCTGCAGGGCATTATCAAGTTCATTGTTCTGAGTTAAGCTGGGGTGGCCTGATCCGATTCAGACCTGGACGCGTCAGCGGACAACTGTTCCAGCAGGGCCCACAGGCTGCTGCTGCTGTCTGCACTGCGTCATGTGGAAACTAGGCCAAAAGGTTTCTGCTCGGGGGGAAAAAAAAGAAAAAAGATTTAAGCCGCTCTACACCGGCTGGGGATAAACAAGTCCCAACCCTGCTCGAGTGTTACACAACACACACACGAATGGACATTCTGAATGGTGCACTAATACTTAATGCAACGAACAGAGACATTCAGGGGGAGCAAACAGAGGAGGATAGCAGTTTAACGGGACAGCAAATTCATTTATTTTTATTGAAGTGCAGCTGTCTGGTAAAAGATCGTTACACAACTACTGTATGAGTCACTGATGCAAACGGAGGAAGCTGAAGACGTTATACTGATGTTTCTGTGCAGGCCGAGGGGGAGGAGACTACATGTCCTCAGAGGACACTCCAAAAAAAAAAAAAAAATAAATAAATAAAGGACTGCCATCTCTCTGACCTTGACAAATCCATGCCTAAGCCTCAGTAAACGTGTCAGGAGCATCACTTTCAAGGAAACGATAGCCGACAAAAATAAAGTGTGCCATGATAAAATGTGACTTGTGGTTTTACTGAAAGAGGCCCTTGGAATCTGAAGTAAGAGCTCTTGGCTAACCAATCTAAGTTAATAAAAGATCACCTAATTGCGGGAGCACAGTTAAAGTACTTGTCCCACATCAGGAATAGAAGTATATTGTGATTCAACAAATCACAGACAGTCCAGCAATGATCTCCAATTGTCAGTTTATTGCCCGGTTGGTTTTGCTTTCGGCATTGCTGGGCTCTTACATAACGCTCCTCTGTGCACGAGGAATCTTAGGATTTGCTGTCGCTTATGAGCAGCCCCACCCACTTCCTCTCATCATTAAAAAGAAAAAATGGTGTTTCCAGACAACATGTACATTACAGAGTAAGGGTTTGCATATAGTTTGCTGAGTTCAAGAGTGTAATGGCGCACAGAGCAAAAGAGGGCAAGCCTGAATGTACACAGAGATGATAAATAAGTCATCCTGTTTATGTCGGTGACCTCAGCCACTGAAAGTTAGCACTGCCATTGCGTCAGTCTCAATAACTGTATGTTCTTGGATGTTTATGAAGGGAATGTTATCATGGCAAGACAGGACTTCAGCTCTGGCAAAACCAGGGAGTTTCCCTGGTCACTATTCTAGCAAGAAAAACCACAGTTGTGGACGAAAAATCCAACTGTGTTTAAAGTGATAGCTCACCAAATGAAAACTGTCATCATCCGTTATTCAATGTTCAAAACCCAGAAGATTTATCAAGCACTTTTGAGCTTCCATTTACCATACTTGATGTGTTGATCAATTTTTAAATAGGAGTAAACGGCTATATTAAATAGGTTCATCACAAAGTGAGTGCAAGTCTTCCGAAGGCTTGGATTAAACTTCTCAGCTCATTTAGATTACTTTAAAGATGTCTTCATAAACTTTATGATCAGTTTTAGTGGTAATAACTTCATGGAGAAACAAAACTGTTTTAATTAAAAAAAAATAAAAAATACCTTTGCATGTTTTGAAGATGAATAAATGTCTTTGTTTGGAATGACATGATTGTTTTTGTTTTTGGGTGAACTAAAACGGTTATGCTACAAAGAGAAGAGTCAATGCTTGAAATGAGTTGAAAATGAAAAGGTAAAATGCCATGTAGGACTGTGCCATGGATTTGTTCTTGAACATCCTGATGCAGCTATGCTCAAATCAAAAAGGTAAATTGAGAGGGTTCACCATCCAAGTTCTGACCTTCCTCCTTACAGGTGCAGAGGAAACTCTTTATGAAAAAGGAGAAACTCGGAAAGAACAGACCATACAAAACCACAAGCCTCTAGTAACCCAGTCTGAACACTTGAAAAGCATCTGAAAACCCCAGAGTGTGGTGAGAAGATTGAGGTATGGGTGAAAGGATTTCCATGAGGAATTTTGTTTATGCTCTCTGTACATGAAGACATTCACATTAAAAGACCTTTGGCAGTTCCCTTCAGTCTCAGAGAGCTAATAAAACCTCTGTTAGACTACGGTGTTCCTTGATCTGTAATCTTGACAATTCTGTGACCCAAGGTAACGAGTCACATCAAAACAGATGTTCAACCCTCACAAAACTCGGTTACTGGAGGTGATCACTTGGAGGTTTATTGGCTGTGGCTTTAAATCAATAACCTTTATCTCTGCTCTTCTTATTTTGATATCTAGAAGACCAATGCAGTGAAGTGGTAATAAAAATGGCATTTAAAACACTGGCTAGATTTAGTGGCTTGATTTATGTAACACCAAATTAAATGTAAGTGACAATATGTCCATATGGAAACATAATTGTGAATAAATCTTAAAAAAAAAAAAAAATCTTTAAATCAAAATGCAAAAAATTTCCCCTTACTTTTTCCTTCTACGATTACCTGTCCTATAGGTCTGCTATTCATGTTTTTAAAATTTTTATAAATGAAAAATTCTATCATTTCATAAATATTATGTTTAAATACAATTTCATTGCAGCACGTGTTATTTACCATTTATTCTAATTTAATAATGTGATATCATATATGTCATTGGCCACCCTGCTGTCTAAGATATGGACTTTTTGATTGCTGATATCAGTCAACCATTAATATACGTGTTAAACTCACCGGAGTCAAGAGCTCAGGGGTGGAGATGGGAGAGCTGTCACTATTCAGTTTGATCCCACTACCCAAATCAAAATCGCAGATCTTCACAGGAGAGATCTACAGAAAAGAAAAAGTTAAATTCAATGAAAAGATAAATTCAACTATGAAATGAGTTAAGAGTGGCCACTGAGTATTCCTAAACAAATAACCGGGTCAATTCACGTTTTCGTTCAAGAGCACAAAAAGCACATAAAATGTTACTGTACCCAACAGATTTGTCAAAAATCTGGTCAGAAATGCAGTGCATGTGTGTTCTCCTCAGATGTCTCATGTCTCCTCATGTACAGAGAGAGACTCACCCTGTCACTATGTTCACAGAGGATGTTCTCTGGCTTTAGGTCTCGATGTGCCATCCCTATAACAAGACATAACATGAACAATCATCTATATCGATAATATATAGAATGCATGATAACATGTTGTATCAACACTAAAGGTCCCAACCTTTGTTGTGTAGGAAGTCCAGAGCACTGGCGATGTCCTGCACCACTATGCTGGCTTCCTGCTCATTGAAGTGTTGTCTTCTGTGTATGTGAGTCAAGATAGAACCTGGGAATATAAATGAATGCATGAAGATTTAGGACTACAGATTCTTCACAAAATGAATACACACAAAACCAGTTTTAAGGTAGGTAAGAATTTATTTATTTATTTATTTTTAAATGTTTCTCTGGTGTCTTATGCTCACTAAGACTGCATTTATTTTATGAAAAATACACAAAAAAAAGTAATATTGAGAATTACTACAACTACTATTTAAAGTAAAGTAATAGTTCACCCAAAAATGAAAATTGTTATCATTTACTCAACCTCATGTCGTTCCAAACCTGTATAAGTTTCTCTTATATTGAACACAAATGAACATAATAATTGAAGTTGAAAAAGTAAGAATTGAAGAATTTTGAACCAAACAGTTGTTAGTCTCCATTGACTTCCATAGTACGTATGTATGTATGTATGTATGTGTGTGTGTGTGTATATATATATATATATTTTTTATTTTTGGTTCAACAAGAAAGAAACTCATACAGGTTTGTAACAACATGAGGGTGAGGAAATGACAATTTTCATTTTTGGGTGAACTATACCTATAACTTAGTACGTAAATACAATATCAGTAGTAATCACACACACACACAAACTTACCGCCTCTCAGTTTCTCAAAGACTAAATAAAATTTATCCTCTTCCTCAAAGTATTCAACCAGTTCCAAAATGTTTCTGTAGTGAGAAAGGACAATAACATTAGCCATTAATTATACACACGGAAAGGAAGCTTAAAGGAATCTTTTTCAATTAATCTTCATGAGCTTCTCAAGCCTTGTTCCAAAACCTTGTCTTGCAATCTATGCAGGCAGCAGTCTAAGGTGGCATCCTGACAGTTATAAGACTGATTTCGATACGGTTTTCATTAAGCTAAACTATATGCATGACACTTCAAACAAAGATGCATAAATAATCACTAATTATATCAGTAATCAGCATTACTAATTACATCAGCAACTTTTAAATCAGTACTTTAGTTTAGTTTGGAGTATTAAATAAATTTCTCTCCCCTTGACCACTATGTTGGATTTATTTTTTCCCCCCAGAGTTTGTCACAATGCACTTTGGAATTTCTGGGACCATTACATACAATTTTCCCTTATAGAGGTTTCGAACTGAATCAGTAGTGTCACACAGAGCTTCCCGTACCTGTGGCCCTGGCACTGGTACAGCATTTCCACCTCCCTGAAAACACGGCTACGACTGTGGCCCGGCCTCTTCTCAATTATCTGTATAACATTGAAACATCATATTAGTGACCTAATACACACTCTAGGAAGGACACATTGTGTTCCGACCTTGAATTACAGAACTCTGAGTCCGTTTTGACGGGATCTTCTGCTACCTGGACAAAAATCTTAAAGTACACATTTGTTTTTAAGTGGCAAAAGCCTCAGACATGTCCACGTCATCTCAGTTTCGAGCTCGAGTCGACAGATCTGCGTGTCCCTTTGTGGATCACCCTTACTCGGCGTGTGGGAGATTAGCAAGCACACAGATGACACGCCACTGCCTGCCTTCAAAAGAACATCTCAGACCACTGATTCAGCAGGTCACCACATGGTCATCAGGCTTTACAAGCTGGCGGACTAGACAGCCGATCAGGTTTCACAACATTCAGGGCATCCAGATTATGTGTGCAGTACAGACGTTGCAGTGAACTCACACCAAAAAAAAGGGTTGACTAAATGACAGTTAAATAATACAAACAGATCCAACAATGCCACCAATTTTCTGGTTTCATTTACTAGGTGCACAGCCATCGAAAGGCCATCAAAAGCTGGGAATGTTGTAATAAGTAGTGTATAGCAGTGAACTTAAATAGAATTTAAATAGCAGAACTTGTCTATTGAATTTTACACTGATGTTTTGGGTTTGCCTGTTTTTCAAAAAGGAATCTCTTATGCTCACCGAGCCTGCATTTGATCAAAAATACAGTATAAACAGTAATATTGTAAAATAATAATTTAAAATAAATGTTTTCCATTTTAATATTTTAAAACGTGATTTATTTCTGTGATTGCAAAGCTGAAACTGCAGTAGCCATTAACCCAGTCCCATGATCCTTCAGAAATCTTTTTAATATGCTGATTTGCTGCCAAGAAACATTTCTTATCAATGTTGAAAACAGTTGTGCTCCTTAATATTTTGGAGGAAACCAAACTGTTTAATGAATAGAAAGACCAGCATTTGTTTAACAAGTCTTTTGTAACAATATAAATGTCTTTAAAATCACTTTCAATCAATTTAATGCAACCTTGCTTAGTAAAAGTATTAATATTTCAAAACAAACAGAAATTCTTACTGTGCCCAAACTTTTGAACTGTAGTGCATGTTTCTAAAGGGCTCGGGCTTACAAAATGTGTTTCCTCTCTTAATTCAATCCATGTGCTGGTTTATCTGCCACCTGTCCCTTTGACTGTACCAAATAAAATCCATTTACATTGGCATAAGACTATTATTCCATGTAATTCATACAGTGTCCATTCATTTTAATGTGTAGATGAGCATTGCTACAGTATCCCAAAAGGTTAAGCATTAGCCAAACATTTCACCCTAATTATACAGTTCACAGCAAATGAGATGTAAATTACAAAATTCATCTTTCTCCAGCTTCCATAAGAGCACCAGCTCATAAGACTCTTGGAATCTGACAATATTCCATGACGTCAGCAATGTGGAGAACCTGCTGTTTTCAATTTTACATTCCCTTTGGCAAGTTACAGAACATTTGCTATGAAATGCCACATGAACATCCCGCGCACGCTTCATTTAGCACCCACAGCTTCCTTTATATATTACCATTCCATCTACTAGAGGTCAAACCAATGTAGCGAGAGACACCACACTGCTTTTTCAAAGATTACATGTCCTGCTACACAACTGAAAAGAGGAAGTTTCTGTGCTGAGCAGGCACTGTGGTCATTTATATTTTGTTCCACAGCTGCAGCAGCACAGTAGCTGGAAGGCCTTTGTTCCAGAGAGAAGTACACATAACACAACACAACATAACAAATAAATTGGACACAGCTCAAATGACCATGAATGAAAGCTAGAGTCCTGTATTTCCTGAAGAGGGCTGAAACACTGATACAGAGCCATCTGTCCCAGCATAAACCCCCTTCTATTCTTATGTAACACTCTACATTGAAGGCAGGACACATAACTAAGAGCCAAAGTTTGCTTCCCTCAATTCATATTCCTAGTGTCAAACACTTGGAGCGTTCACTAATAAACATCATTGAAGCTCTGAAATGAAGTCACTTAAGAGAACATACTAACAATGTCCTCCTGCTACTCAAATTTAGATTTAGAGTTTTGCAGAAGAATCCACTCTTGTTCCCCTTCTGCTGTTCAGATTGCACAATATTATTTCTATTAATCAGTCACATTTTTGTTGTAGCAGAAATAGCTACTATTATTTCCATTAAAGGGATAGTTCACACAAATATGAAAACTGTCATGATTGACTCACTCTCATGTCGTTAAAACCTGTATGAGGTTTTAACGACATGAGAGTCGTTAAATAAAAAAAGATGATATTATGAAGAATGCTGGTTGGTCAAACAGTTGATGGTCCCCACTGAATTCCAAAGTATTTCTTTCCCTACTATGGAAGTCAATTGGGACCAATAACTGTTCGATTCTTCAAAATATTTTCTTTTGTGTTCAACATAAGAAAGAAACTTGTACAGATTTGGAACAACATGATGGTGAGTAAACAACAATTTTCATTTAAGGGGCAACTAAGGGGCAAATAAATAAAAAATATTATAATAATAATAATAATAGTATTAAAATACATAGTATTGCATTACATTTTAGCATATTTTATAATATACTCAATTTTCCCTATACATCAGAATATTAAAACATATTATAAATTTTTTTTTTTTAACCCCGGTTCAAATGTTTCAGCACTTCTGTAATTTTTTGTAATTTAAAAAAAAAAAAAAAAAAAAAAAATTAAATACTTTTAAAATTCGCCATCTCCTTTAAGCCTCTTATTTTCTCATTGGTTGAAGCACATTATCCATGTATCACTCATTTTACGAAATGCTGCAATAATATAGAACTTGCTTGAAAACAGTGTCATCAGTGACATCACAAGATCAGCTCAAATCACATTGCTAACGCTTATAATTAACACACAATTACAGCAAGCTCCAATTACGGTCTGGGACTCTGTGACAGCAAAATCAGAGCAATCATAAAGAGAGTATGGCCCAAGAGGGTAGTATGTTATTGCAACTGGAGTTTAACCTGAACATAGATAAGACACTGATTATTTGATAGTTGTATGAGCACTAACAACAGTTTGTTTGGCAATATGCTGCTTTATATAAAAGAGGGTGCGGATACTTGCCTTTACTGCATATTCTTTATTGGTGATCAGATTGATGCAGGTCTGAACAACAGCATAAGCCCCTTCTCCAAGAATCTCATTTTGCAGTTTGTAAACATCTAAAAAGGAAAAAAACTGAATATTTACCCTCTGCAGACAGCGAACCTCTACTCCAGGCTCAAGCATTTACAAAAGATAAACAAAAAGGGCTTGCCTTCAAAACGTCCGGAGAAGCTGTCAGTGGCTCTGCATCGTTTTTTCTTTTTATTTCTCTTCTTGGCATCAGGGATATCGATGGGCTGGCTGGATGGCATGTCTTTAAAAAAAACACAATTAAGATAAACAATGTGTGCCAAGTCCATCACTCTAATCTGCTATGAACTTTGCCTAACATAGCATGAGAGATAAGCAATATCTCCTCAATAAGTATCTCACCAGGGTTTACGTCAACCTCAAAGACTGATAATGACAATATTAATGAAGATGTAGGCAAAATAGCTGTACCAGGCCTTGGCAAGCGGTCTAACTTGAAGGATGAGTCAACATGGGGTTCCGAATCTATGAATCCATCAGTCTTGAAAGGGTTTTGCCCCTGGGAACAGGAGAAAAATTAAAGTCTGCCATTTCACATAAAACACTTTCTGGTAAATCACAAGTCGTTACCAACCTTGAAGGAGCGATGGAATCCTGTGACCTCTGGGATTTTGTTTTGCACCATGTTTTCAAATGGTCAGATAATGGTATGCAGCTTGATGCCTTAATCACAGTGAAGTGGCTCCTTTCAATCAAATACTGATCACCTCTGATCTGATCACCTCAAGGTGGTCGTGCAACAGATGACTCCTGCTTACACAGACAGACAGAAACAGCATCAATATGGCCCTGAACAGATGCTCTTGAGAGACTAAGAGTCATGTGCAGACTTGACATTTTTTTTTACATTGCAAGAGGCAAAAAAGTCAGGAAATTTGACAAAAAACAAACAAATGAATAAACTTGCTATTAAAATTGAGAAATATATCAACTGAGAAGTCTTATGCAAGTAGTTAACAATCTGTTTAATCTTAGTTTACAAGCTGTCAATAGCTATTTTTAATCAGGATGACCGAGTAACCTCTGGGCTGCATGCGGTTGCAGTCAAAAAGAGTTCCAGGAATCATTTTATAGGTAGGTTAGTGGAAAGGGAGTCATCTCTTACCCCGTTACTAACCGTGAGACGCCAGCGTTCACGCCGTTGCTCAACCCACCGTGTAATAGCTTACTACTCTGTGTTTGTCAATTGTAAATTGAAGTTGAGAGCTCCACGCATATATAAGGTCGTATCTTGTACTCCGCCCACTCTGCATTCCACATCCAATCAAAATGATAGCTTTGAGAGTCAGCCTCAAGAACTCAGAAGACTATTGGACGTTTCAGTTACAGGGGCGGAGCATCTCGTTCCTGAACAGGCGCTTTAGTTACAATGGACTTGTTTGTTGCCCCATCTACTGGGCAGGGGAAAATTAGTACAGTTTTAAAATGAACACACTTCAGGAAACATGAAAATAATATATAAAATATTTAATACATAATATACATGCTTAATTGTTGTTTATAAATATATGGATAGGTTGATGAAAATATTGTCGGGAACAGCTAGGGGTTTCAAACTGTGTTCAAGTCATAAGTTAAGTATCTAAACTTAATCGCAGTTTTATTGTTACGCATTCTCAGTCTCTTTCTTGGCTATATAATCCATTCAGAATTTGCATCTTGTTCACACAGTAAAGTTTCGGGTGTGACATTTAAATCCCTCATCATCACTCATATACAAGTGGGGTTCAGTTTAAACAGGAGAAAATATAATTTATCAAAACAGATGTGCAATAAGCAATGTAAATGCAGACTAACGATTAATACAAAAAAAAAAAAAATTAATTTTCTTATCAAAACATTTATTTCCACGACTGCAACTTTATTTTTTTTAAACATAATTTTTATGATAAAAACAGTCCAAACTATATATAGCTGAGATAAACTTCAGTTAAATAAATAAATCAATAAATTAAATAAATAAATAAATTTGATCGCAAGCACAAGGTTAAACAACATCAAAACTTAAAATATGTACAGGATTCTGTAACAGAATTGTACTTGTCTCATTTATGTCTACAGGCTGTCTCAACAATTTTAAGATTTCACTATGTCGTGTGGATAACAAATGACCTAAAGCTAAAATCTATTACAAAAATAACTGTGTGCTGCGTAAAATTTTGATTAATGCAATTACCTTTTATGTTATCATCAGTCAAGAAGACTAGCTGAAAACGGGAACTTATGTTCTCGCGATATTTCATGACGAACGTAACGCACGTAGACAGGGTGGAAATACGGTGTAGCTAGAAAACCGCTTTCATTTGGTGTCTGTTTAAAAAGAATCTTTGAAAACTTTGAGAAATCCATTCAAAGTAAGTGCACTATAAATAATTGCTCACGAACACAAGTATTCTAAGCAGATAATGCGAGGTTTTGTTGTTGTCTGCTGGCTGTCTGCGCACGTCCCTGTTTGTTTACGTTGGTGAGATGTTCTGTTAGTTTTATCAGTAAAATCAATGGATTGCTTATTGTTTAAACACTATGGATCATGTGCATATTATTCTACTAATTGCTTTTACGTCTACTGTATTGTTCCTCTTTGCACACACACACATTAGAATTTACTAACTTGTTACGTGCCATTCACTGAAAGTGTGTATGAGCAGTACTGAACTATATCATATTTTGTCACATTTATCTAGTCTAAACTGAGGCAAGCGTTATCCTTGGGTGCAGGTCTGCCTGGAACAGGAACCATCCCTCTACCTCAACTACAATCAATCACCATGGAGGGTAACATATGCCATTATTAGCGCTATGCTTTAAATTGCTGTTTCAATGTTCATGCATATTAAAGCCCAGTATAAGTAGAACTAGTATGCAATGTTCCACCAGGCTGTCAAATGTCCTGCACGTTTTTTGGGTGCAAGAGGACCTACAATAGCCCAGAAGCACTGAATAGTCATCTTCAGGACCATCAAAAGAACACTGCCCAGTCTCTTCCAGGTATAACATCAACGTGCCGTTTTTTTTTTTTTTTTTTTTTTTTTTTTACTAGTGCACTTGGTGAATGAAATGCTGTTTGCAAACATTTAATCAATTACTTTATAATCAGAAACGGTGTCATGTCAGAAATTTGGTATCTAATGCAATGTCCTTTATTATTTAGGGAAAACCTTCCTATGCTCTCATATAGGATGTGATGGTTCATTCAACAACATGCAGCAACTAATGGAACATATGAGGCACCACCACAAGCCAAATATTTTTTTCCTGTGAGTTCTTATAGATTTGCTTTTAGGTTTCTTTTTTAATAAGGTTATTTAATTTTACTCTTTCTTGCCAGTCCATAATTTCTCATAGAGGCACTCTGATTTGGAAACATATTCGTTGAATGTCTCAATGAAAAGAAGTGGGGCATACACCACCAAAGAAAAGTCTGTTATCACACAGGAAGATCAAGTTCTGATGTTTTTTTTGTTTTGTTTTGTTTTTTTATAAAAAATTATGAGGTAAACAAACAAATGATGCAATGTCATAGTTAAAACATCCGGTAGTATGAGTTTTTGTAAATATTACCATGTATTGTGCACGTTTTTTGACAGACAAAATCTTACATTCAGTTGTTGCCGAATTATTACTTTTTCTTTAATTTGAACTTTTCTAGCAGTTATGTTCTGCTCTAATGTTTGTTTCAGCTTTATGCTTGTTCATTATCATCATTTTTATGTCCTTCAGGTGCGAGAGCTGCAGGGCCAAACTGCGTTCTTACCGCACTCTTCTCAAACACCTGCAGACCTGTGCTAAAGTTGCTAAGAACAAGGCTGCAAAAATAGAGTCTGGAACGGCACCTGACGCAGATCCCACCAATGTTCCGCCCACTTCTGCTGACATGGAATCATCTGGACCCCTCTTAGCCCCAAATGCACCTGAGGAGATGGAGTCTATGCCATCTATGCCCTCTTTGCCCATAAATCCAACACTGGCAAGCATGCCAGTAACCCAGCGGCCCCCAGAAAACAACGCATTCACTAACCCCATACCTGCAGGGCCTGTAACTGTGCCCCTTGCCACTCTAAATCCTGCCTCGATCCAAAATCTTCCTTGCCAACCAGAATCTCCCTACAGCTCCTTTCCACCTACTCTGTCTCCTGTTAACCTAGCCTTCCAGGCAGATCTGGGCCTACAGCAGCAGCAGAGGTCTCCTAGGTCTGGTCCTCCCAGTCTGCCTGCTTCACCGCCCCTCCCGTCACCACCAGGATCAAACGCAGTCTGGAGGAAGAACCAAGGTGACTGGATCTCATAAAGCTTTCCTCTGTGAGTGAGGAAAGGCAACTTAAAGCAAGTGTCATTGCTCACAATGGGTCTCATTCAAGTATTAAAACATTCTAAATTATTGGAAAAATGTCAGTATAAAAAATGCAGAACATGTTAGTATGACATTGATTAAATAGATACTCTACTGGTCAAAAGTTTGGAATAATTAAAAAGAAAAATAAGAACTTTGGATTTTTTTAATGTTCTCCAAGGCTGCTTTTATTTGATCAAAAATACAGTAAAATACAGTATCAAAAATACAATAAAACTTTGAAAATATAAAGAAATATTACAGGTTTTTATTTTTAACATTTATAATAATACATGTTGCAAATCAGCGTATTACAATGATTTCTGAAGGATCACATGACTCTAAAGACTGGAGTAACTGCTGCTGAAAATTCAGCTTTTCCATCACAGGAATATTAAAATATATTCAAATAAAAAATATGTATTTTAAATTGTAATGATATTTCAAAATATTACTGTTTTTACTCTATTTTTGATTTAAAATGCAGTCTTGGTGAGCATAAGAGATTTTTAATAAACAATTATTATTCCAAACTTAATTTTGCCTAATGACTTCGGGCATGCTTTCAGTCATTTAGAATAATCCAAATTCACTCAACAAGGTTAAGATCAAATTCATGTGCGTATGCACTTGTTGTGAACTAGGCAGACAATTTTCATGAGAAGTTCTCCTGTCTGCATAAATGCAAATCCACACAGTTATTATAGAATGAGACCCTGTGTTCCTTAAATCATCCTACATTTTAGACCCTGTTCACCTGTGTATTTTCCAGTTTGCTCAACTGATCTCACCTGCTTATCAACAGGTGTGAGTCCTAATGAAAGGGAATTTGTAAGTCACTTGGGGGGGAAATGCCTAAGCCTTGGCCATGGCCGCTTTGAGTGAACTGTGTTTTGTCGTGTTGCACTGTCCTGCCAGACCCGACCGGGCCCCTTTTGCACAGATGGAACTCTCCGAGCAGTCAGAGTTTAAATAGAGATGAAGTCCAGGTGAGGCACAGAGAATCCACACACACATTGCTTGAGGGAACAATCAGATCTTCCCTCAAATGATGCTTTAGATGCTAATCCTCCTCCCCTTCCCCTGCTCTAACCGGGCTCAGTGTTTCCCTGGGTGTGCCATCTAGCTGTACGACTCAGTCCACTCCCATCTGATCCTAAACGCATATGTCCGGGTGCTTCACTAACATGCAGTAAAACATCAGAGAGTGTGCTTTCAGGGCCGGTGTTCCTTTACTTCACTTTTTCCCCTTCCCATTAGCATTTTGCAAAAATCAGGTGGTCATTTCTGGCAAGAGATGGTGCTGTGTCATAATAATTGACCATGTGTGGAGAAGTTGACAGTGCTTGCTAATTCCAACACCTTTGTGCCCACGTTCATCTGTCTAAACTGGGTTTTTAATTTTGTTGCTCTTGTATATATGAGCCGATGTCATTGATCACTTGGTTCTTTTTCCAGCTCCATCTGATACTTTTACTGGTGAAGGTTTTTCTGTCTGTCTACAAACATTCTCAGTGCACGTATAACCATGAGTATAATAGTCTTTGAGTTAATTTTGATTTTAATGATTCCCCATTAATTAAATCTGTCAGGTCAGTCCTTCAACTGCCGCATCCTGTGGGAACACACAAGAGGTCGGTACAGTTGCCTACAGTGCGGCCACTGCACCCCAGACCGGGGTGAGATGACCGCTCACATTGAGGGCCAACACAAGAATCCGGGGGGCAAAGTGAACACTGATCATGGTATGACTTCTCTACTTCATTGTTTAATTGAATAAAGTGCACTTTTTATTTTATTTCATTGGGTTACAGGGATAGGCCAAAAATGAAAATTCTCTCATCGTTTACTCAAAACCTGCTGTGATTGCTCCAAACCTGTATGAATTTCAGTCAATGGCTACCGTCAACTGTTTGGTTGAATTTTCATTTTTGGGTGAACTATCCCTTTAAGGCTGGAATACACTACATGATTTTGCATAGATTTTTGCCCCAATTTCCAGTCTATATGAGTCAATGTTAGTTGCCAGAAGTCAGAGCCAGTCTGCAAGTTTTTGTTTGTAAGAGTTCACAGATTTCACAGAATACACACAGTGTATGATGACTTTTTTTAGTTTCAGACAATGAATCTATCCAGCCAGTGGATATCATACGTATTTTCAACCAATTTTAGAACACATATTGTTTTCATTTGTCATGTGTCTAGGGTTAGGGGCAAATGTTTCTGCATGGGTTTTTTTGTTTTTGGAAGGATTTGAATATTGAATATCCTTAGTTGTTTAGTGTAAAATGTCCAGTTTTTCGCTGTAACCATTTACAAAGTTGGCCTAGTGTTTTAAAATATGTTCCAATATTAAAAATCGTGTAGTGCATTTCAGTCTTGAAGGAATGGGAATTGTGCACATGAGAAAATTCTAGTAAAGGCTGGAATACATTGTAAAAAAAAAAAATTGGTCTGATATTTTGAGCCAACTTTAGAACACATTGTTTTCATATTGTGTCTCCTAATAACAAGGCACATGTTCCTGTGTGAGTTTGTTGTATTTGGAGCAGCTTTTAAGTCTATTGTGTAGTCTACTTTTAAGTGTATGTTGCTCAGTTTTTCTCTGTAACCAAAGTCAACAAGTGTATGGTGCCTAGTGTTTTAAACGCACTTTAGATTAGAAAAGTCCTGTAGTGCATTGTATTCCAGCCTTTAGACTTTTGAAAGTAAGTACACAATATAGGGATGTTGTCTCACCAGACTGAACCTTCTGTGTATTTTACAGATACAGAGATTACCACTGCATCTTTACTGGCTAAGACTTCACTAAACTCTGAGAACTCAACTTATACACAGCTTTAACATGAAATGAGATGCTAAACCTGCTGATTGACAGAATTTTTGTAGTAGCATTTTATACAGGGGGAGATACTCAATTTTCATTTCACCGACAGTGTGGACTTCAAGCATCTGTGGTGTGGATCTGTCAATATCACTATGTACTAAGTTCTGCATGCCTTATCTTCAGTGAGCATATGAGTCATCCAGACTAAGAAAATGTCTTGTTAGGTTTCATTAAATAATTTGGAATGGCATATAAATAAACTCAGTAATGTTTTAATATTATGTCACCTGCATTTTTATCTGTAAATCTGCGATAGAGAACAGTAATCATGTTAAAAAAATTAATGTCAGAATTAAAAACGTATAAAATGATGCCAAATGTTCAGTCTATTTCAGTTTATTCAAGAATAAACTATTTAGTTTTTAACATCAGTTGTTTCTGTACTGTCCGCTACCTGCAAATAAAGCCTGAAGTGAAGTGAGTTTCTCACCTTATTGTGAAATCTACATGAATTTCTGTGGAGGAATTTGTGTTTTTAAGTATTTCATAATAGTCTATGTAATGTTTATAAATTGTATAGTTGCATTTCATTATACATATTGTAATTAAATAGATATAAATTGAAAGAAATGCATGAAAGAAAGTGATTGAAAAACTTACGTAAAATGCAGTAATAGGTGGAGTAACTTTAAGTATGTGTATAGTGTATAAGCAAATAAAAAAAGTATGTGGAAGAGACACAGGGAGATGAGAGCCATTCTGCTTTTATTTTAAAATCTGTCAGTGTCGCGGCCATTTGTTTAAACTCTTCAGTTTCTCCCTTCACACTCCATCAGATGTGTAACAGCGAGGATGCACATTCAATCTACTTCAACGCTTTTGTAAATAGACTAAACAACCGGAACATAGGCAACAATGGAGAACATGGTAATAAGACTTTACTGACACTGCCGAAACAGCCAATAGTGAGGAATATGCATGGTTTTTATCACTAAAACAGTTATACTGAGAGATCAGGCCAGCGTTTCTGTGAAGATGGTTAGGATGCTAACTTAACCAGCTAATCTTTCTTACGAGGCTTAAAGCAGGAAACCGGCGGAATTACATTAGTGTTTTATGTAAATTTATGTCGAGACGAAGATATGCTTATAGCAACCAATATGTCCTTTTTTAAACCTCAGCATTTGGCTTATAGGACAGATGGACTCTTGAGTTCCAGCACTCATTAGCTGTCCAGCTAGCCTGGACCTGTCTCAAAACCTAGTGAACTGCCTACATAGAGAGCATTTTGTGCGCCCTAGGAGCGCGCGAGCTTTCGAACGCTTCCGCGACTAAACACGCTGTCTAGACAGGGTGCTCACTTAGGATTTGAGACAGTCATCAGGAGAAAATTCTTCTATTTCAAGGTTGGACGCATGAGGAATGTTGGCTTGTATATTAAAAGCAAAGCTTAGATTATAAATATTGAGTGATTGAATATTAAATCTGCTGTGTGCATCTTTAAATGATTAAAGTCAAACCTCTTTTTTTATTTTACATGGAACTAGAAGTGTGAAATGAAATTCTGCTATGTCTTTGAAGTTTAAGTAACTACATGGATATAAATAATCACAATTAATTAATTAAACAACATATGACAAATTTCAATAGAAATAAATACTTCAGAGGTCTGGTCAGTACTGAATAACAGTCTATGCAAAATTCCATAGCTTTGACTTGATTTAGCTAATCAAGTGTTACACTGTAGACTGTTTGACTTCAGTCCAGTTATAATAGCTATTTCATTAGACATTATTGTTCGATTAAAAAAAATATATATATATAGAAATAATAATTAAAATATAGTATATGTTACATATATTAATATACTATAGGATGTTGATAGCTATCTATCTGTCTGTCTGATAGACTTTGAAACATCAAGCTTTTAAATCTACTTGCCAGGCTTTCTCAAGCCAACATCAATTATGAATTGACAAACTTTTTATCTAGTTATTTTTGACATGCACTGCTTGTGTAGTTTTGTGTTATGCAGTCACTGTAAAAATGTTTTAGGCACAGATAGGATGCAAACTCAGTCAACTCTGGCAAGGAATTTATTAACCATTGAGCTAACGCATACAAGCCTATCAAGTCATTTTTTTCCATACCAAGAAAAGCTGTAAACAGTAAACCATCACGTGCATGTAGAATGTCACAGAACTGTGAATTTCCGTCTCTAGATGTCAGAGAGCAAAAGCTGGTTGATTTCTCACAGATATAACAGTGGTGTCGAGAAGTTGGCCAAGAGCTTATTTTAGTCCTTTTTAGTCTAACTCTGAGTTATACATGTCACTCACTGATGAAGTATTGCAGTTTTTTTTCCATTTCAACAGTACTACTGTTGTAGGACTCATGTTCAGAATAGAGAAGACTTACAGATGACTGCTGTTTTCCTCTTATTTCAGTGCACTGTGCAGGTGAAACTGGAGCTGGGACACAGAGCCCAGTTAAGGAAGAAAGTCACTACCGAGGGCTTCACACATGACTGGATGGTGTTTGTTCGAGGCCCAGAGGCATGTGACATCCAGCACTTTGTGGAGAGAGTTGTCTTCCACCTTCACGACAGCTTCCCAAAACCCAAGAGAGGCAGGTTTTAATTTGAGTCAACGTCGTTACACTGTAACTTTATACAGTACTCGCAGCCATTCAGGTTAAAGTCCCTTTCAATCAGGATTAATTAAAGAAACCATTTGTGTGTATGCCCATTTTCTTCTGTTGAGTTATCATGATTAATCCTGCCCGTTTAGCTCATGCTGTTGCCCAAACTAATATACTTTGTGTAGTTCCAGCATATGACTATATATCTGTCTCTATTATAGATCAGTGATTTAGATGTAAATAAAAAAATTCCATTTATTTGGATTACAGTTTTAACATAGGTTTAATGTGATGCATATTTGTCAGTCATACATAAATTAAACAGGTAAGATTTCTATTCTTTTTATTAACTATTTGCATATATTTTATTTAAATAATAATATTTTAAAAAATGCATTTATTCAAATTACTTAGAATTAGCATAAATCTGTCAAATTATTGAGTTAAAAAGTATGAATGTGGTTAAAATATGGCTAGCTCTGGAACAATCAATATTTAGCTAAATTGTATGCGATTGAAACAATTTGGATTGATTGATGATATTGTTCTGGTTATTGTGTTTTTAAAACACATTCAGTTTAATAGTATTATATATTAGAATTCATACCTGTTTCATTTTTGTAAGACAGACAATATGTGATTTCAAACCCAGAGTTTGGTTAATAATTAAGATATTTTTAATGCAACCTAGGTTTCTGTCCCTCTATTGAAAGTCCAGGTAACCAAAATTAAAAGATCAAAAAAAGTTAAAAAGGTGTAATAAAATTAATACAAATTAATTGAGTCATTTAATTCAAGTCTTGTAAAGAGATATGATTGTTCTATATGATAAACAGAATTAATGTAGGCTTTTATTTACATCTAAACAATGTTGAACTATCCCTTCAATTTCTTTTAGGAATGTTTCACAAATAAATGTTCAGCTATTAAACATTTTTTGTGTCATATCTGTGATTTGTTTATTTTCCACAAAGTAAAAAAGCTGGACAAACATCCTTTAAGTATGATTTCTTGATTTTTTCCAGGTGTTGTATTTGAAGGTGAAGTGTGTCATTTTTTAATGTTACTTTCTCCTATCCATGTTAAATGTGCAGAGACAACCATAAGTAAGCCATTTGTAGTTTGACTTCCCAAAATGTGTAAACACTGTGTCTCTGGAGTGCTTTCAAAGTATCTCCCTGTGTGTTTGAGTGGTCTGATATGTCAAACTCTGGCTAAACCAATGGTGTGATTTGGGGGAGTGTTGTGGAAACCTGTTCGGAAAAAATGGTTATTTTTGCAATTGCATCGTGTCAGTAGTGGCAAAGAAATAGCACACTTCATCATATTGTAGTATGTACGTGTACATAGTGCATTCTAGTTTCATATTTCTGTTTCAGTGTGAACTATTAATGTTTAGCAATACATTTTTTCACAATATTTTTCTTGTTTCACAGTTTGTAAAGAACCCCCGTATAAAGTGGAAGAGTCAGGCTATGCTGGTTTTCTCATGCCTATAGAGGTCTATTTCAAAAACAAGGTGAGCACATCCCATATCTACAGCAATATCTGCATTTATTTTGTCTTTTTTATGAATAACCGTCACGTAAGAAAAGTTCAGCAGTGTTGCGCTCAATCTTTTTAGATGTGTGAGGCTGTGTTATTTTGCCAGTATTGGAAAAATGTTGTGATGAGGAGTTTTGCAATTCAGTAAAGGTAAAGGTCACACAACTAGGTGAACTCAGTATTTGCAGTGGGAGCTTACAGACACGCTAACAGAGAATTGACATGAAGCTATTGAACGGCAGAGAACTTGGTAATGGTAAGAATATGTGAATTTGTATTTCACTTTAAGACTTGCTTCCGTTTCATATCATTATCATTTTGCATATTTACTTTTCCAGAATACGTAGTGGAATATTTATGGGAGTTTTCCATTTTCTCTCTTGTTCCCTGAAACGTTATCTACCAAAGACTTTATTTTGACCTAACGTTACTGTACTGACGTTCATACTTTTATCAACACATTTTCTTTAAAGTTTGTTTTTATCTATAAAGCCTGAACATGCTTGACTCTTCTGTCACAGGAGGAGCCTAAAAAGGTGTGCTTTAATTATGACCTTTTCTTGAACCTGGAGGGCAACCCACCTGTCAACCACCTGCGCTGTGAGAAGCTCACATTTAACAACCCCACACACGAGTTTCGACGCAAGCTGGTCAAGGCCGGTGGGGTGAGTGGGACTGTTTGTCTTTGCTTTTTCTTTACCTCTATAATCAGCTCTTTTCAACGGATTCTCACTCTCTCTTACTATTGGGATGTTATTCTTGTCCCAGGCTGTAGTTATTCCTGAGGGAGCGGAGATGATGCCTAGGCCCAGTCCAGATTATCCAATGCTGCCTACTATCCCACTCTCTGCCTTCTCAGACCCCAAGAAGATCAAGTCCTCTCATGCGGTAAAGGTTTGTAATAAAGTCCTTCTTTGGTCAGTAAATTATTTAAATGATTCAAAATATTTATTTAAAGTCTTTTCTAAATATATTTAAAGTGTTTAAGATATTCAATATCTTATATCTTTTTGCTTGAAATGAAAATTCTATCATTTACTTGTTTATGTTATTCCAAAGCTATATGACTTTCCCTTTATATTTGAAACACAAATGAAGATATTTTTTAAGAAACTGAGAGATTCATGACCTTCCGTTGAAAGGCCATTCCAAAGAAACTGAAGAGATCATTAAACAGATAAATTGAGCAGTTTAATGATAGTCTTCTCTAGAGATACAATTGCTTTATATGATGATCAGATTTAATTTAGGCTTTTAATTGCATATAAACACTGATCAGCGCACATATATAGAGCACATCAAATATGCATGCTTGACTTGTAAAACCAAAGAGGTTTGTTCGGAGTGTAATGCAAACACATTTGAACTAGAGGTTTAAATTTTTCAGTCCTGCTCCTGCAACATTTTGACTTGCTTCTGCTAAAAATAGGTTATATTTCTTCCCACTTCCTCTTTTATGTTTTGTCCCACTCGTGCCTTCAAAGTCCCGTAGTTAAATTTTTACGTTATGCAGATTTTTCAGTCCCGTTCCAATATGATTCTGTTCCACTCCAGTGTCATAGGCTATATTTTCCAATTCCCACACATGACACAGCAGAAAAAGAAAGGTGCTTTCCCTGGCTGTCACATACAAATGAAAAACATAGAGAATATCCAAGCCTGTGGCAGTAAACAGTTTTTTAGCACAGTAGACGAATAGCATTCTGTACCTTAAAACATGAAATAAATTTGAGTAACCGTTCATTTATTTTTGGATAGTTATATTTTGTGGGGGGTCCTAAGAGTCATTTTCTGACATCTGCTTCCCGCACACACATCGATATCTTCCCTCCTGCACCCATACTCAGCAATTCAAAAACTGTCCCGTGCCGCATCGGGTTGCAAAAAATGCAGACTTCTAATTTGAGCTTCAGTCAACCATATCTTATAATTAAACCATTAAATTCATATGTATTACTTTTATAGTGTCTTTACAAATTTTGGAAGCGTCAAAGTTTTGGTGGGACTTTCAGTGGAGGGACATAAATCGCTCAGGTTTTGTTAAAAATATCTTCATTTGTGTTTCGGAAATGAACAAAAGTTTAATGGGATTGGAATGACATGAAAGTGAGTAAATGGTGACAGAATTTTCATTTCATTTCATTCATCACTTGAAGTTTCAGTGAATCAGCTCATTTATTCTGGGTGGATATGTGGTTGCTTCTGAGTATGTACTGAATGATAAGTCATTTCAAAACTTTTATTGTAGGAGTCAAGTAAAGATGGAGGAAGTGGGAGCAGCAAAGCCCTCAAAGCCCATAAGGCAACCAAAGAGCACCGAGAGCGCACACGAAAGGATTCAGAGAGCAAAGCCACATCCAGAGAGAGCGACCGCGAGAGTGGCAAGTCCTCACGAGACCAGTCGTCATCCTCTTTTTCAAAGAAAGCCCCAGACGGCAGAGGAAAAGATGAGGGGAAAACTGTGCCCAAAGCAGCCTTCAAAGAGCCCAAACTCACAGTCAGAGAGTCCAAGATGGATGGCATGTCTCCAAAAGGCGGAGGAGCGGTGACGGGCGGAGGGGGACAGCTGGACACTCGTACCCCGAGCAAGAGGCCCTCGTCCGCCACCGAGTCTCCAAAGCTGAGTACTAAGAAACAGAAGAAGATGGGCTCTGAGGGCATGAAGGGGCCTGTGAGTGGAAGCTACAGCAGCAACTCTCCCCGCATTACCTCAACAACACCCTCCACATACCCCGAGAAGAAAACCCCTAAAGATAAAGGCCACTGGGCAAAGATGAAACCAGAGGTGCAGGAAGTGAAAAGGCAGCCAGAATCCGACGAATCCAACTCTGAGGATGAAGCCTCTTCCAAATCAGAGGTATGTTTTGGTATGTCCATCAGGAGAACATGGATTTGAATGTATTTGAATGTAGGGAAGCTCAAGGATGTTGTTTATTTAGCAGTCGGCTCCATCCAGTCCATCTAGTTCCAGCTCCAGCTCCAGCTCTGATTCTGACTTTGAGCCTTCGCAGAAGCAAGGCCAAGGTACGGAGTTTAATCATGAATTGTACGATCAGGAGTGTGTCACCTCATTGAGTTTGGTTGAACGTGATGATTGTGTCCAGGGCCGCTCCGTTCTATGGTAGAGGATATGCGCTCTGAAGGCTCTGATGATGACAGCAGCTCTGAGGTTGAGACGCCCATGAAGGCGACTCCACCTAACCAGGACTCTCGGTTTGTGCCAAGGACTTTGTATTTGATCTAATTTGGTCTTGTTTGAATTTCAGTTCAATTTTGTTAAAAAGGAAACATAAAAAATCGAAAGCAAATGTCCACACATTAATGTTACCGTAGTCATGTTGCACACTGAATTTAATTTATATTCCTTTCACAAGTTCATTTTTCTGTTTTCAGTTTAAGCATGGACAGTGAGAGTGATGGTAATGAGGAGTCCCGTCCTCCCAGTCAGGAAGCCCCCTCACCTCTACCCAAACTCAGCTCAGCAAACCTCAAGGTAAGATTGGCATTGTATTGCAATGAAATTTGGACTGGTTTATGCACTGAATATAAATTGGTGCAGGATTTACTTTGAAACAATTTTCACTCAGAAATTGCTAGTAAATTTCACAAATAATTACAAAGAATTGGCAAGTAATGTACCTAATTGAACATGGAATTTACAGACTGAAATAATATTGTTCTGTAAAATATGCTCTAATAACATTTTATTTACAACCTAGAAAAATAATTTTTACAGTGAATCAGGTTTACAGTCAAATCAAAATTTATTCAGACACCTTCAACATTTCTCACATTATCACAGTTTATTTGCTATAGTTTAGAAAATGGTAATAAAATATGGCAAGAACTCAGAGTTAAACTGTGTCAGAACAAATTCATCTTGATAATGTCAGACAACTTTGATAGAAAGGTATGTAATGAATTAGGTTGAATAGCTGCCAGCTGTTAAATTTAAGTACACAATTAGATAATACCAATTTAGGTCAACCAATTACCAAGCAATGCTTAATTTTGTTCAGTCTGTGGTGTAAAAATGGTCGCATTAGTAATTAAAGAAAAACGCTTGGTCAGGTCAGAGTGTCTGAATAATTTTTGGCCCTAATTTTTATCCATTTAACTAGTAGTCCACTGTATGAAGAATTTTTGGGTATAATATTTTACTTTATTTTGCTATCCTCACTTACATAAATGAACTATAGTGCCCTGCACCCACTGGTAAAAAGATATCAAAAACTATATCTGGTGTCTGAATAATTTTTGGTTTGACTGTATATTTGAATTTGATTTTAAATCGTTTTGTCCTTTGTCAGATGTTAGGAAAAAAGAGCCCAGATTCTTGCACCCGCGAGAAAGTGCTCAAGAGGGGATACGACAAGGTAGGAAGGGTAAATAACTCATCATCATACTCATCAGTGACTGAAATACAGACTTTTATTGCACATAAAACTACAATGAAGCTTTTAAATGATTGATCTGATTGCAGGCTTATACAGAGGAGCTTGTGGACCTCCATCGCAGACTGATGGCTTTGAGAGAGAGGAACATTTTACAGCAGGTAACAATAACTTTTTTCTTTATTTGGATGAGTTTTAGGTGATCCTTGAGTTAGGGGAATGTTTCCATCTCTAGCATGTTTTTAAAAAAAGTTCAAATGTTAGTCATCTAAGAAGTTTGTAAAAATTACTCTTTAATGAATGAATTTAATAAAGTGTCCTTTAATAAATTTTTATACAAAACAAAAATGCCAATATCATCACACATTATATCAAAATTCCCTTTGAATATTGATTAATGCATTAAAAAGTATTACCATACACTACGGTTCAAAGGTTTTTTATGTTTTTGAAAGGATTATCTTATGTTCACCGAGGCTGCATTTATGTGATTAGAAATACAGTAAAAACATAAATCTTCTGAAATTGTATTACAATTTAAAATATCTATTTTCTATTTTAATATATTTTAAAATTTTTAATTCTTTTTTTCTTTTGATGGCAAAGCAAAAACCATTACTCCAGTCTTCGGTATCACGTGATCCTTTTGAAATCATTATTTGTGTAATATTTTTGTGGAAACCGTAATATTTTATTTTTTTTCAGTATTCACTAATGAATTAGAAAGTTTAAAATAACAGCATTTATTTAAAATAGTAATCTTCTGAAGCAATGTAAATGTCTTTACTGTTACTTTCAATTTAATGCATCCTTGATTAAGATTTCTGGTAGTGTCTCTCATTGTAGAACAGCTGATTTACGTGTGGTTCATGACACTTTTGTCATCTTTTAGGAGTGATGTTTGCTGCTTTTTGGTTGCCATATGACATGCATTTGTGTCTTTTAGATTGTGAACCTCATAGAAAAGACTGGCCATTTCAACATCACCAATACAACCTTTGACTTTGACCTGTTCTCCTTGGATGAGTCGACTGTACGTAAACTCCAGAGCTACCTGGAAGCCACATCCACATGACACAAGGAAGCTGCTTGGCCGTGATTTTGTGTGAGAGAGGCCTCTAAACTGACTGGGGGCAGAGGAAAAGGTATTGAAAGCAACATATAAATGCACAGGAACAAACAAAAATGAAATGAGCAAACAAAAAAAACTTTATACTGTAATAGAAATAAGCAAAGAAAAGGACCAGGGGCATAAAGGGGCGGTATTCAGGGTTTATCTAATAACAGCACTGCGCATTGCACTAAGAATCAAACTGTTGGCACAATACTGTCCAAAATGGACAAGATGAGATACCGTATTACAAGTAGGTACATTTCAAGACTGGTTTTGCACCAAAGCTATAACACTGGTGGAAAGGATCGTTGGCTTGGGCCTTTATGCAGGGGCGATGACTGAAAGACTGTGTCCCCTCTCTACCCCTTCACTCTGCTGCTCCACGTACATCAACCACTCAGCACAGCGTCGTGGCGTGGAAAGAGCCCAACTAGATCAAACCTTATCGGCATACTGTTTGTGTCTGCATAGCTTTGTAGCCCCATGTGTTGGATAAAGTACATACTCTCAAGCTTTGGTGATAGATGCTCCCTTGGATCAGCTAAAGGGAAAACTATCTGCCTTTGTAGTGCCTTTTTAAAATATCATGTTTTTAATTATAATTGTTTGTGAGTCTCTCATTGGTCTTTGGATGACCAGAAATGATCTGTCAACATTAAAATGCCTGAAATTTACATTCAAAACCCTTTTAAACACGGTTTAATACCTGTCCGGAGAGAACACTTTATGAGAGAACCGTTCTGCATGTGTGATCTGAGAAGGTCTTGTGCATTATTCTATGTTTCTTGATGGTCAGCGACATGAAGTCAATTTGTTACGAATTTGAGGTTCTTTTTGTAGTTTATTTAAGTAACTGTGCACTTTTTCTGGTCACTTCAGTGCTTTGTAATTATCTGATAACTATATTTATGATTATTTTCTTTTTCTTTTTTTTTACACATAATATTGACTTGCAAAAATGTACAGATTTTTGTCAATGTTTTTAAATGCATCTATTGAAGTCATATTATTGATTATTCAATCACTTGAGAGAATATGCACACAGATTGAAAGGGGGATGTTTTGTCTGTATTCCAATGGTGCCATTGGAAAAAGAGTCTTCTGTTCACCTGAAGTATTATACAAGTGAAAATGTATTTGTGTCAGATACGTATTGTCTGATGACATTGCTTTTTTAAAAGCATACCTGCTTGACATGTTATTCTTCATTGTCGATTGCCAGTTACCCTTTTTGATTCTCAATAATGTATGGTTATAAAGTAAACAAACAATGTTTTCAGTGAAACATTTGTGGCAGATGTATGTTACATCATGAGAAAGTTGCAGTGATCTGTGTTTGTGCATGATTGACACATGAATAATCACTTGCAGGAATATGCATACAACATTCACAACCCTATACATTTATCAGCTATCCTCAGGACTATTGCAAATACAATAGATGCTCATAATAAATCCAAAACCATTGAAGTGCATGGTGGAAACGTCTAGTAGGTCTTTTCGCTGTGTTTGCTTCTCTACCATAAGAAGTAGCATATCCATATCAAGGGGAATGGGATCATTTACAGTATTTATGTAAATATGTAATAATGTGCATTATATAGGCTATCGTATATTGAAAGCTGAAATTGTGGAACCATTAAAGCTCATTCTCCACGTTTAGTTTATATCAGTATGTGTGTTTATAAATTTACATTTTATATGATCTTTTTGTTTTGTGCCTACAAAATTAATACATCTCATGCTGATTATTTATAGCAACATTTTAAACACGACTGACTCATTGTCCAGCCTGTTATGAACGTATAATGGCCTAATAGACTTTAAGTAGTGAATTTGTACTTTTTAATTTATAGATAGTGTGCCCCTTAGATAGTGTCCAGCCAATTAAAATTGCAATCGGTTCAAATTTAAAAATATAAAGGTGCATCTCAATAAATTAGAATGTCGTGGAAAAGTTAATTTATTTCAGTAATTCAACTCAAATTGTGAAACTCGTGTATTAAATAAATTCATTGCACACAGACTGAAGTAGTTTAAGTCTTTGGTTCTTTTAATTGTGATGATTTTGGCTCACATTTAACAAAAACCCATCAATTCACTATCTCAACAAATTATAATGCTTTATAAGACCAATTAAAAAAAAAAAAAAAAAAAACATTTTTAGTGAATTGTTGGCCTTCTGGAAAGTATGTTCATTTACTGTATATGTACTCAATATATATATATGTATATGAGCTTCTCCACCCTTCCTCCAGACTCTAGGACCTTGGTTTCCAAATGAAATACAAAACTTGCTCTCATCTGAAAAGAGGACTTTGGACCACTGGGCAACAGTCCAGTTCTTCTTCTCCTTAGCCCAGGTAAGACGCCTCTGACGTTGTCTGTGGTTCAGGAGTGGCTTAACAAGAGGAATACGACAACTGTAGCCAAATTCCTTGACACGTCTGTGTGTGGTGGCTCTTGATGTCTTGACCCCAGCCTCAGTCCATTCCTTGTGAAGTTCACCCAAATTCTTGAATCGATTTTGCTTGACAATCCTCATAAGGCTTGCGGTTCCCTCGGTTGGTTGTGCATCTTTTTCTTCCACGCTTTTTCCTTCCACTCAACTTTCTGTTAACATGCTTGGATACAGCACTCTGTGAACAGCCAGCTTCTTTGGCAATGAATGTTTGTGGCTTACCCTCCTTGTGAAGGGTGTCAATGATTGTCTTCTGGACAACTGTCAGATCAGCAGTCTTCCCCATGATTGTGTAGCCTAGTGAACCAAACTGAGAGACCATTTTGAAAGCTCAGGAAACCTTTGCAGGTGTTTTGAGTTGATTAGCTGATTGGCATGTCACCATATTCTAATTTGTTGAGACAGTGAATTGGTGGGTTTTCGTTAAATGTGAGCCAAAATCATCACAATTAAAAGAACCAAAGACTTAAACTACTTCAGTCTGTGTGCATTGAATTTATTTAATACACGCGTTTCACAATTTGAGTTGAATTACTGAAATAAACTTTTCCACGACATTCTAATTTATTGAGATGCACCTGTAAATGTCATAACTTTTACTTCAGATTTAAAAGGCACCAAATTTGATATTGGAAGGACCTATATGTATACCTATACAAACCAATAACATCTAAACTTATGGAGGAAACTGGAGGAGTGTGTAGTAAAATTGTTTAGGGTCGTTATAAGAAGTGTGATGCGATGAAGGTCATGTGTGGATAGTTCTCAGAACATGAGAACCCTGTCAGGTTCACTGACTCCAATGAAGTGGAATCCGGATTCGAAGACTTTTATTTTGAAATTCAAGACCAGAAGTGACTTACTGCAGCTTGATTCCCGTTGATGCCAATGGTCGATTTGCCGGGATACGAAACGGATGGAGAGTGCAGGCGTCGTGTTTACGGTAAATTTGTGATTTTTCATTTGTAAACACAACAATGCTGATAGGGTAACATTTTCGTCGCTTTCACATTCCTACAGTTGCAGAATTACGACTGTTAATGTGTATCTGAGATAAATGATCATGTCTTGTTGAAATGACTCAAGATCTTTGGGCGACTGTTTTGATTTCTAAAACTCATTCTTTGTTATTTAAAAAACAGAGTATGTGGGTATGAACTGATCTGTATTTTAAATTAGACGACATATGTGTTTTAACATCTATAAGATGAATAGTAACCTCACGAGCCCATCCAGGAACAAAAGCTGCCCGTTTTGTTGTCCTGACAATCGTCAATGTAACATTCACCAGCCTTCAGAAATAACACAGCCAGATTAAATGCGTTTACTTTAATATCAGGTGGTGTTGATTTCGCATTTGTCGTGAAATTGAAGGTTGTCTAACCCTAGTAAACGTATTTCACTGATATGACACTGTTGCGAGAAGAGCATTGCTACTTGATATTTGAGAAATATAACGTTACCTTCACTTGGGATGTTTTGTTGTTTGTTCAACTTAATAGTTCTTGTTTTTGGGGTTATAACATTCTGCATGAAAGAGAACCGACTGAACACAAGATATTGACTGGTTTGGTTCAGCAAGGTACACCATGTCTCTAATGTGAGCTTTCCAGATATCTAGTGATAACCTGCAGACAATGTGATGTAGTCCTTTGTTTGAATTAAACGCATATTTTCTCTACTGAATGCTGCATTGTGTCTTTTTTATCCTCTGATTCTTCAGAAAGAACGTGAGAGGTCGTGAAGATGAGTTCTCAGCAGTATCCACGTCCAGGACTCCCATCTGGCCTAGGACAAGGACAAACACCAGGCAGCAACACTACAGGACTTCCAGGAAGTCAGAAGAACACAGGTTTAAGACACATTGACTATTATAGACTAAAATAAAGAATTAGACCTTTACTCTTAGGCCTCTGTAATGTTAGTGGATGCTTAAAGGGGTAGTTCACCCAAAAATGAAAATTTATGTTTATCTGCTTACCCCCAGGGCGTCCAAGATGTAGGTGAATTTGTTTCTTCAGTAGAACACAAACGAAGATTTTTAACTCAAACCGTTGCAGTCTGTCAGTCATTTAATGGCAGTCAATGGGACCCACGCTTTGAGAGTCAAAAAAAACATACACAGACAAAACCAAATTAAACCCTGCGGCTCGTGACGATACATTGAGGTCTTAAGGCACAAAACAATCAGTCTGTGCAAGAAACTGAACAGTATTTATATTATTTTTTACGTTCACAACATCCGACGCGTGACGCGTCAACGTGATCTGGCATAGTAGATCACGTCACGCGCCGGATGTTGTGAACGTAAAAAATAATATAAATAGAGGTAAAAAAAAAATGATATAAATACTGTTCAGTTTCTTGAACAGACTGATTGTTTCGTGTTTTAAGACCTAGTGATGGGAGAAACTAAGCTTTTCAAAGCTTCGAATCAATTGAACCAATTGTTTCGCAAAATGATTCATTGTTTCGAAGCGCTCGAAACACCACACGCTGGTGACGCCTGCTGGTCAAAAGTGTGTAAATGCAACAAAAACTACATGCATAAAAAAGCTTTTAAAACCCATTGCAAATGTTTTATTGAAAATATACTACGTTAAATGCATTAAAATAATAAAATACCATTAAATATGAAGTGTCTGTATGATATGCGGTTTTTAAAATATTTTACATTAATTTGCTGGCTTGCTTTTTATGTTTTATGGACAGCTTTTATATAGAGGCCAGTAAGAGACTATTACCTACTTCTCATTCTTTTACTCAAATATCTTGTTAAAAATGTCTACAAATTGATGAAACTGATCTGAGATCAGGTAAAAAGTATAGACTCTGGTTCAATGTTTCGCCGTTGGGGGGCGATCTCAATGAACTCGCATGATTCATGGGTTTACAGAGATGCCCCCCCCCCCCCCCCAATTGAAATTTCGAAATGTTTTGAAACAGTTATGACATAATGAAGCCTCATTTGCTGAAATCACATGACTTGCCCAATTTGATACGCGCTCCGAACCACTGATTCGAAACAAAAGATTCGTAAAAGTTTCGAAGCTTCATGAAGCAGTGTTTCAAAAGCGGCCATCACTATTAAGACCTCAATGTATCATCACGAGCCGAAGGGTTTTATTTGGTTTTGTCTGTGTATGTTTTTTTTTTTTGACTCTCAAAGCCGTGGGTCCCATTGACTGCCATTATATGACTGACAGACTGCAACGGTTTGAGTTAAAAATCTTCGTTTGTGTTCTACTGAAGAAACAAAGTCACCTACATCTTGGATGCCTTGGGGGTAAGCAGATAAACATCAAATTTTAATTTTTGGGTGAACTATTCCTTTAATACATCATTAGTAAATGTTTAGTTATATACACTGTTATTCAAAATTTTAGGGTCGGTAAGATTTTTTTAAATGTTTTTTAAAAGAAGTCTCTTATTTTCACCAAGGCTGCATTTATTTGTTCAAAAATGGTTACAAAATTGAAAAAGTATTAAAATTTATAACCATGGTTGTCTATATTTTAAAATGTAATTTATTCGTGCTATGGCAAAGCTGAATTGTCTTTCATTGTCACATGATGCTTCAGAAATCTTTCTAATATGCTGATTTGGTGCTCAAGAAACATGTCTTATTACAATCAAATGCCGAAAACAGTTGTGCTGCTTCATGTTTTTGTGGAATCTAGAATACTTTGATGAATAGAAATCTTTTGTAGCATTATAAATGTCTTAGCTGTCACTTTTGATCATTTTAATCCATCATTGCTGAATAAAAGTATTAATAAAAAAAAAAAAAAAATAAAGCAGACCCAAACTTTTGAACGGTGGTGTAGTTGGAAATAGACAACTGATTGAAAACCCTGCATATCGAATGTGGATGACAACAAACTTGGAAGATGTTGTACTCATTGAGATGATTCTAAAAATACAGTCTTGAATTTACACCATCAATTGACTTAATGTGGTTTCTTTAAGGAGGACATGAAGACTCCAATCATGCTCCACGTGAGCTCATGTCCAGCGGAGCCACAGTGTTCAGAGATGACAAGCAGGAGACGGTAGTGGTGCGACCCTACCCCCAACCCCAGACTCAGCCCCTGCCCCACGGAACAGCTCAGTCTCTGCCCCCTCCTCTCCCTCAGCACCTCCCCATCCAGGCAGGCATGCCTGTCTCTGTGTCAGCACCACCATCCCACCTCCCTCAGGGTCTTTCCCTAGCCTTCACTGAGGGTCCTCTGAAGGTATACTTACTGAAGTACCTTCAGTTTATAAAGCTGATCCCTCTTGTCATCTTCCAGAAAAGTCAAAAGTAAGCAAATGTAAAAAAATATGTCCATGTTTGCTTACATCTCTCTTCTCTTCACTCCAGTCTGCTCTGAAGACGCCCATGCCAAGCCGTGTAATAGCTCCAGCACCTGTGTCAACACCGGGCCACCTCACTCTCCCCCCTAAGGTGTCTGGTCATATCACCGCTACCATGGAGTCTACACAGGCCTCTGGTATTCCTGTGGCGACCATCAGTGGTCAGCAGGTTAGTAATACTTTTTATTTTACTTTTAAGTCATTTGGCTTACATATAAGGGCTTTTTTTAATCAAGTGCACAGTTTTCTGTAATAGTGATTTATCTCACATTACATAAAAATTTGAAATCATTACTATATTTTCACATTGAATCTCCAAATTAATTTCAGAAATAAACATGCTGCTAATTATATATGTGACCCTGGACCCACAAAACCAGTGATAAGATTCATTTTTTTGAAACTGAGATTTATACATCACCTGAAGGCTGAATAAGTAAGCTTTCCATTGATGTATGGTTTGTTAGGATAGGACAATATACCCTAGATACAATGACACACACACACACACACACACACACACACACACACACACACACACACACACACACACACACAAACACATACGCGCGCGCGCACACACACACACACACACACGTTTGTTTTTGTGGTTTACGGGGACTCTCCATAGGCGTAATGGTTTTTATACCGTACAAACTGTATGTGCTATTGCCCTATACCAACCCTACACCTAAACCTATCCCTTACAGGAAACTTTCTTCATTTTTAGATTTTCAAAAAACACCATTTAGTATGTCTTTTAAGCCTTTTGAATTACTGGGACATAGGCAGTGTCCTCATAAACCACCTTCAAATTGTAATACCTCTGTCATACCCATGTCATTATACAAATTTTGTCCCCGTAAACCACAAAAACCAGTACACACACACACATACATGCTCACAGACATATGAATGCAAATACAAGAGTTAATCAGAACGGACTTGTAATGTTGGCCATCAGTATGTTTGTTTGTCCAAGTGGTTCTTTGTCTTATGTGTTATATGTTTGGTCCATGGGGTTATGTATTTGGTACATGTAAACATTGTCACATTCTTTACTTGCATAATAAAAAAAAAGAATAAATAAATTAAAAAAAAAAGGATAGGACAATATTTGGCTGAGATACAACTATTTGAAAATCTGGAATCTAAGGGTGCAAAAAAAATCTAAATATTGAGAAAATCGCCTTTAATTTGTCCAAATGAAGTTCTTAACAATGCATATTATTACTAATCAAAAATTATATTTTGATATATTTACAGTAGGAAATTTACAAAATATCTCCATGTAACATGATCTTTACTTACAGCTGCAGTCTGTAACTTTTTTCTTGGTTAAAAATGATCCGAAATCAATATTTGAGCAAGTACATAACCAGCCAGTGTTCAAAACGATCGCCTTACTTTAGCCCGATTCACAACGGTTAGCTTATAATAATGTTTTCTAATTTGAGTGGTACGGGTAGGTTTTCGTGGGAAATTCGAACATGGCGCTGCGTCATTACGTCACATTTGTAAACGTAAAGAAGTTGTCCCGGCTACTAGGCTATCGCATGTGAGGATCCTGCAGGTGGCGGATCGTTTAGCCTTTTCTCACTGCAACTAGAATAATTAAATGTATCATTTTGATGGCGGATTGTAATCCAGAAAGCATTGTGTTTATGAAACACATGTAAATGAAATTAAATTATATTCCAGTTTTAAATGTGCATCTGATTACAGATAGCCTGCATGGGATTACACAAGATTTGTATTTTAAAGAGGACCAGTTCGAAGGGAGCATAATTTGCTTTTTGGGTTAAAAGAATTTCTTAATATGAAATTCAAATGGTATGACAATTAGAGGTTAGACTGTACAGAAATTGAAATCTACACGCTAATACACACTATACTCATAGTCACACAATGCTGATGTTGTTAACATTAATAATTTGAGAATAAAGTATAACAATAATAATAATTTGCACTGTTTGATGTGATATGAGCTAACCGATCTTTAGATTAAATCACCATTGGTAGCGAGATTTATGGTAATGCTTTTTTCCTCAGTTGGTCAGAACAAACATGGCAGACTTGTTACTTGTTCAGATGGCAATATACGGTGAAAATTCTTGTTTGGGTCATACTTTCAAGACGTAGGCTAGAATCTGTGATTCCTAAGTACTGTATCTACACCGGTGCGATGACTGACAGCCACACATACTCCTCAAACATTAGTTTCATTCATGCTGGAGCCATGCCGATGCACTACCCACGTAAAGAAAATAATTCCTCAAATAACTGCAAGTGCAGGTTTCAAACAGAGATGGTGACAAAGAGGCAAAACTTACGGACTGCAGCTTTAATATATCCTAATGTTTTTTGGCATAAAAGAAAAATCGATAATTTTGACCCATGCAATGTATTTCTGGCTATTCCTACAAATATACCCGTGCTACTTATAAATGGTTTTGTGGTCCAGGGTCACATATATATAAATATGTGTATACATTTATTTTGTTGGAAATTTCCTTTTTTGATGTTGGATATTATATTAAATTCATTAAAGATATTACATTTATTATATAAATTTACTTTGTTGTTTTTATTATGTTGGACACTAATTCATTTTGATTTATATTGTAAAATTTTATTTGCTATTTTATTTTATTTTGTATTTTATTTATTTATTTATTTTTTATTAGCAACAAGTCAAAATTGGAGCCTTTGGGTAAGATGCACTGTGGGAGAAGGCCCAGAGTGGCATGTTGTTGCTGAGTCCTGTCATTATTATTCCTTCATAATTATTTAACTAAATAAAAATGACTACATTTACACAGAATATTTAATCTAGTATTTTACAGTAATGCACCTTTTTCAAAAAATAAATAGTTAAAAATAATACGAGATATATTTTATATATTCTAAAAAAAAAATATGTGAAAGGATTCACCACATGAGCTTCTTGCCCCACAGGTCATATTTCCTCATTAGTAGGTCTTGCTGTGTGTTTGGTTTGGTTTTAATTGTTGTTGTTTTTGGCACAATAAGGGTCACACTGGTAACCTGCATCATCTAATGACCAACGTGCAGATCATCCGCAGCGGAGCCCCTGCGCTGCAGATCGGCTCCACTGCTGCCCCTCAGCATCCATTCACCTCCCATTTACCCAGAGGCAAGTTACAGATTTCAACCAGGTTTCTATTTCAATCAGTTGTAATGGCGCACTGGCTGATTTTGTTCTGTTGTCACAGGAGCGGCTGCTGCGGCTGTGATGTCAAGTTCCAAAGGAACTACAGTGCTGAGACCAGCAGCCTGTCCAAGCTCTGCCACGGGGCAGCCTACAGTCCAGCACATTATCCACCAACCGATTCAGGTTCATACACATGTAAACACATGTTGTCAGTTCTATTGAACACAGATTCATCCTTATGCATTTCATACATATCTGTTTGTATTACAGTCTAGGCCTATAGTCACTACCTCTACAGCAGTGCTGCCTACAGTAGTGGCTCCAGTTAATGCAACCAGACCTCAGTCTCCGGTGATCACTACAGTGGCTGCCCACTCTGGAGACATGGTACACGGGTAAGACGCACTGTAATGAAACATTTTTGGAGGGCTGAAATTATAACGTTTAATTAGCGCTTCTTCGATTGTGCATTTTGACTGTGTCAGCATCTGTTTCGTGGATAAGGTACAACAGGTAAACATGTCAGATGTGTAGACACTAGTGCTGGGTTTCCAATATCAATTTCTCAGTTTTAATCAGTTTACATTTTGATGAAACTTTAGTCTTTGCTATTTTCAGGTAGTACATGAACAAAACTACACTGTAGTAACATTTGTAGCTCACCTATAATCGGAATACGGTTTTCATCATATAATCTCAAGTCTGGCGTTTCAAATTCTGCCAATTTTATTATGAAATTTAAACAATAAATGTAATTTTGATGCTCTTTAATGTGGCAAAACAAACTGTATCTGCCTCAGAACAGGTGGCAGCGCAGAGTACACATGAGCTAAACATCTCTTTCTCTGTACTAGTTATAGCAAGAAATAAATATGAATAAACATAAGAAGATATGTTGAAAGATATAGAACAACTTACTGTATCATCATGTAAATGCTTAATCAGTGTTTCAACCGAAGATATCAATAAATCAGCTTGTAAACTTGTTACGTAAACATATGTTTACATAAGCCATTTATTGTCTTTTTTTTTCCATTTTTAAAAAAAAAAATATATTTTTTTTTATTTATCGGCTAAAATTAATAACCTTAGTGAGGAACATTTTATGCACATTCTAAGCACATACACTATATTGCCAAAAGTATTGGGTCACCCCCTTCTAATGAACAGGTTTGACTACTTTGGTGGTACATTGGTGTTTGGTAAAGAGTTTTTGGCTCAAGATCTGTATTTAAAGTCACACCAGAGGTGTTCAGCTTGGATTAGGACTTGGGTTTCTGCAGACCAGTCAAGTTCTTCCACGCTGACTAAATCAATCATTTCTTTTTGAACCTTGCCTTATACACAGAGGCATTGTCATGTTAGAATAGAAAAGGGTCCTGTCCAAACTGTTGCTTTAAAATTAGAAACACACAATTCCCTAGAATATCATTATATGCTTAAACATTAAGATTTGTACTCATGGAAATTACTAAAGTAGTCAAACCTGTTCATTAGAAGGGGTGACCCAATACTTTTGGCAATATAGTGTATATAAGTACATATAAATTATATTGTTACTTAACTTGGTTTCATGACATTTATTCAAACGTACATTATGTAATGAATAGAATGGTTTGTCACAACCTCTATTTAGATGTTTATATTAATCAAAAAATGAATTGGAGTAGAAAAATCATCATATCATTAAATAGTTGATACTGAGACTGCCTTATGTGCAATGTAAATATTTACAATTCAGTTTTATGTAAGTGTTATTAAATAAACTTTCAGTTTCAGTGTTTCAGAAAAAAAAATCATTTCTGTACATCTCTATATTTATAGTAGTTGAATTGTGGAAAATATTAAACTATCAGGTTTTGTTTTTCTGGATTCCAGTCGCTCGGCAATGACAATCCACCCACCCCAAGCCACCATGAGTATCCAGCGCCCTCCGCCCTCACGGGACACGCCCACACGGATCACCCTGCCCTCTCACCCTGCCATTGCTGCTCAGAAAGCCCTTTCTCACTCTGTTGCACAGGTTTAAATCATTCTGCCTCATCCTTTTGGAAATATTTATAAAAAAAAAAAAAAAAAAAGCAGAAAGTTATACCTCTCTTTTGCTCTGTCGTAGAAGCCCATTTTCAGCACTGTGACACCTGTTGCTGCTGCAACAGTGGCTCCAATTCAGGCAACCAATACTACACTGTCACCCACTACAACAGGTTGGTGATAAATCTACTCTACACACCAGTGATTCAGAGACATCCATGCAAATTGCATAGACTATTATGTTTACATATGTATTACAGTACTTATGACCTGCTGTCATTTTAACACATTTTTAAAGGCTCCACCCCACACACTCAAATATCCAGTAGCAGTATTGTCACTATGACGGTGGCCTCCCACTCCTCTCATGCCACAGCAGTGACCACATCCACCATCCCTGTGGGTAAGTTACCTGTAGCTCATCTGCTCTGGAATTGTTTTTATTTCTAGTAGCACAGACGTATATAGGTTTTATATTGTAGGTATTGTCTAATATTGTAAATACATCAAGTAATGCTAGAGATTCAATTCAATACACGTTTATTTGTATATCGCTTTTCACGATACAAATCATTGCAAAGCAGCTTTACAGAACATTTTAAGTTTCTACATTATATTTAGGAGTAGGTTATTAGTGGTGACTATGGCAGAAATATACAGTAAAAATCAGAGATATGAGATTTGATGTAGAATGATTACCTTATTAAACTTTAAGAATTTATAGTAACAGTTTGAGCAGATTATTATATATTTATTGATTTAAACTATGAAATCTTAATGGTGAAAAGTGATCAATAATATTTCCTAAGGGTAGAATCACAATACACAATACACAAATCGCCATATCGCACAGCCAATTAGCTGTTCGTTTACTCTTGATTACATAAATCACCGTGCTAAAGTTTGCTGTCAGAATTAAAAGATTAATACTTTTATTCAACAAGGAATAAACATTGTTATAAAAAATCTATTTCAAATAGACACTGTTCTTTTGAACTTTCTATTCATCCAAAAGTCCTGAAAAATACTGTATTACAGTTCCCAAAAAAATATTACGCTGCAAAACTGTTTTCAACATTTATAATGGTTTCTTGGGCACCAAATCAGCATATTAGAAGGATCATGTGACACTGAAAACTGGACATTACACTTAAAAATAAACTATAAAATATATATCAAAAAGTCCCATTTTCAGATTACTGTATTTTTTAATAATAACAATTTTGTAATTGGAAAGAGTTTAAACAATGTTTTTCATGTTTGTTTAATGAACCATAAACAATTATTGCAACTGTGGAACAGTCCTTAAGACACTTATGCTGGGAAAACACTGCACAATTTTCAAAGTTGTCAGATCACTGTTGTCATTTTATTCTTGGTTTGAAATATTAAATTGTGATTTATATGGATATCATTCTTTCTGCATTCAGACAGATAGAAGTTGAACTTGCATGGCTGGAAATAGCTGCCTGGAGGTATAACGACTGTATTGGCAGACTGAACAGATTTGCTCTTTGTGCATGCATTCATTTAACAGTCTAACTAAACTGGGAATGCACCTTCACAAAGTTGCAACAGAGCTGTTGTTTTACAAGCAGATTTTCCAGGAAGATTTTGCTTGTATAATAGTAAAAGCTTTAACCGATGGAATTAACTGTCGATTTTGCCCCATCTGTTTTAGCTAAAGTGGTCCCACAGCCCATCACACACATGTCACCACGTATCCAGTCTGAGTACACTGGAGAAAGGGGCAACCTCATCCCTATTTCTGGTCACCGCTCTTCTCCCAACCCCATCACCATGGAGAACCGCACTGACAACAGGTATAAATCCTGTCTATTCAATATGTTAAAGAACATAAGCTTTTTTTTCCACCTACTTCACATCAGGTATAGGATAACCATATGTCTGTTTGCCCTGCTTTTAATAGGATGTTTTATGGCTCTCCACAGACAATCTGTTCCAGTGCAGTTTCAGTACTTCCTGCCCACTTACCCATCAGCACCGTACCCGCTGACCCACACATACACCCCCATCACCAGCTCTGTGTCGTCCATACGCCCTTATCCAGGTACCATGGTGCTACATCAAATTAGATTAATGATTTCCTTCCACCGCAAACTTGATTGACATTGGTGGGTACTAGGGGTGTAACGGTACACGTATTTGTACCGAAAATTTTCAGTCTTTCGGTTAAGTACACATGTGTACCGAACAAATCGTTTTCAGGAAATTTAGACCATAAATGCCGTTTTGACACTCTTTGTGACGCGACATATAACGCCTCTGCGTGGAGCGTGAGTGAGCGTGATCTCCCCTTCCTCTTTATTACTAGTTTTAATGCGAATTACACATGAATGAACATCTCACCCCTCACGTAATTGCTCAATTAGTGTTTCAACCGTGGAAAAACGTCATTAAAACAGCTTGTAAACAAAATGTCACATAGTATTTCATTTACCTCAGGCAAGTCATCAGTGTCTACAGCTCGTTATTTGCTAAAGAAATGAAGTCTAGTGAAGAGCATTTTGCGGAATACTAGACTATACTTCGTTATATTTACTTTACCTGTTAGTGATGTCTTAATTATTTAATGTATATGTTTAAATAAATATTTTATGAAAGTTATGACTCTGTAAATTATTATATTTCAACAACAAATAGAAATTGTATAATTTACAAGTTAATTTAAAAACAATTTACATGTTTTCATACTTTTTTTTTTTTAAATTTGAGTGTTGATTATTATAGTTAAACATATATAGTAAATTAATTTAAGTTTGGGCTCTGTTGTTAATTGTAACCTTATAGTGTAATAAGGCTCTTATAGTGTAATAAGGCTGTGAAAAGGCTCCCTGTAGTTTAGAAAAAATTGAATTATAATTGAATTTATTTAAAGAAAGAGCAGTTTGTTCAGTAAACCATTGTTAAATTATAAAAGCAATTTATGTTTAGTTCTTTCCTCCTGCTGTACCAAACCGAACCGTGAAGTCAAAACCGAGGTGCGTACCGAACCGTCATGTTTGTGTACCGTTACACCCCTAGTGGGTACTAATAAATGTTGGCTTTAAATTATTAACGGTTGTTTGTCATGTGGACACAGTAACTGCTCAGGCGCCCAGTGCAGCCATGCCCACTCAAGCCAGTGTAGGAGTCGCGTCTGCAGTTCATCTGAACTCCATGCAGCTGATGACGGTGGACCGCATTACTCAGATCAACACTCAGAACATCCAACCAGCTGCCATGGCAGCGCAGGGCATCCAACCCACGCCCATCCCAGCCCAGGGCCTTCATACGTCTGCCCAGATCACCGCCCCGAGCATTCAGCCCACACCGGTCAACCAACAACAGCCCCCAACAGAGTCTAAAGCTTCAGGTGAGGCACCTCAGATCAGCTGTGAATCTTAAGATCCACCGTTAGTTCTCCACATGTGTTCATACCAAGCACTCAATCATTGAAGTTACAAAAAATAGTAAAGATGAATGTGTTTCTGTGTTGATTTTTCAGTTGTTCTGGCTGATGGTTCCACACTAGTGGCTAACTCTATTAGCAATGCATTCAACAACAGTCAGCCTGCCACCACTGTGGCCCAGACGCACAATCAGAGTGCCAACGCTGGAACCCCCTCACTTGTGACGTCTCCTCGACCCAGCATTTTGCGCAAGAAACCTGCCAATGAGGGGTGAGCACAAAAAACCCACTATTGACATGTTCTCCATAATGTAAAGTGTAAATCTCACTATGATATGTCTGTCATATTTTACCACCACAAAAAAATACAAAACTGTCCTGCACCAATTTATATATTGACAAATGTTTCATGTGTGCGTAGATTAAATTTGCACAGTAGACAAGTAAATACGGAATCCTGTTTCACCCCAAAATGACAAACAAAAAACAAAATTATATTTTGGAAATTAAGAATATCAAAACTATTTTTAGGAGTACTGCTTTCTATTTTCCTCCCAAGTATAATGTCTTCTAATATAAAGTATAATATCTTTTAATTCAAGAAAACATTTTCATTACTGTATGCAGTAATGAAAATCATCTGCTGAAAAATTATTTAAAAATACATTGACTACCAACATGATTCTTCCATTACTACATAACAATTTAAACAAATATTTTCTGAATTTTAAAATATTTTTTTCATTTTTTTTTTTAACGCAGTCTGTTGCTAATTGCTAACTAGTTAATTATCATCAAAACAGTGTCATATTGCAAAATATTTCACAAAATGTTGATACTAAAAGGTGTTAGGTTTTAGGTGTTTGTTTCTTTACTTGAAATATAATTTAATTTTTTCCTTCTGAATTTATATAATTCGGAATGGTTTGTATAAATATGACCAACAATTTTAAATATATATGACCAACACTTTTCTTTTCATGAGAATCATGTTGTTTATAGTATTTATTAATGTTTTGAATTAGCTTTTTTTATTTTGTTAATTTTAATTTTAACTTTAGTCTAAGTTTTAGTAATTGTGCTTTTGTCATATTTATTGATTTTTTTTTTTTTTATTAGTTTGTATTATTTTTATTATAGTTTTAGTAATTTTAGTACTTCAACAAACATTTACATTAGTTAGTTGCCTAATGATTGTGTTTTATTTTATTTCAGCTTAATTTAAAATACTGAAAACTATTTTTTATAGTTTTCGGTTTAGTTGGTTAATAATTACAACACTGATGAAAATCTACCATAAATAGTTTCTATGACATTCTAGTATGTTTTTAGTTTAGTAGTTTAAAATTCTTTTTGAAAAAATATATATTTATGTGTGTGTGTGTGTGTCTCTCTCTCTCTCTTTCTCTTTCTCTTTCTCTCTCTCTCTCTCTCTCTCTCTCTCTATATATATATATATATATATATATATATATATATATATATATATATATATATACACACACACACATACAGGTGCATCTCAATAAATTAGAATGTCATGGAAAAGTTCATTTATTTCAGTAATTCAACTCAAATTGTGAAACTCGTGTATTAAATAAATTCAATGCACACAGACTGAAGTAGTTTAAGTCTTTGGTTCTTTTAATTGTGATGATTTTGGCTCACATTTAACAAAAACCCACCAATTCACTATCTCAACAAATTAGAATACTTCATAAAGTGAAAAAAGTCGTGACGTATTGTCAAGTATGGTGACCCATACTCGAAATTGGTGCTCTGCATTTAACCCATCCAAGTGCACACACACAGCAGTGAGTAGTGAACAAACACACACACACACACAGTGAACACATACCCAGAGCAGTGGGCAGCCATTGCTCCAGCGCCCGGGGAGCAATTGGGGGTTCGGTGCCTTGCTCAAGGGCACCTCAGTCATGGTATTGAAGGCAGAGAGAGTGCTGTTTGTTCACAATCCCCACCTTCAATTCCTGCCGGTGCGAGAATCGAACCGGCAACCTTCAGGTTACAAGCCCGACTCCCTAACCATCAGGCCACGACTTCCCCATAAGACCAATAAAAAAAAAAAAAACATTTTTAGTGAATTGTTGGCCTTCTGGAAAGTATGTTCATTTACTGTATATGTACTCAATACTTGGTAGGGGCTCCTTTTGCTTTAATTACTGCCTCAATTCGGCGTGGCATGGAGGTGATCAGTTTGTGGCACTGCTGAGGTGGTATGGAAGCCCAGGTTTCTTTGACAGTGGCTTTCAGCTCATCTGCATTTTTTGGTCTCTTGTTTCTCATTTTCCTCTTGACAGTACCCCATAGATTCTCTATGGGGTTCAGGTCTGGTGAGTTTGCTGGCCAGTCAAGCACACCAACACCATGGTCATTTAACCAACTTTTGGTGCTTTTGGCAGTGTGGGCAGGTGCCAAATCCTGCTGGAAAATGAAATTAGCATCTTTAAAAAGCTGGTCAGCAGAAGGAAGCATGAAGTGCTCCAAAATTTCTTGGTAAACGGGTGCAGTGACTTTGGTTTTCAAAAAACACAATGGACCAACACCAGCAGATGACATTGCACCCCAAATCATCACAGACTGTGGAGACTTAACACTGGACTTCAAGCAACTTGGGCTATGAGCTTCTCCACCCTTCCCCCAGACTCTAGGACCTTGGTTTCCAAATGAAATACAAAACTTGCTCTCATCTGAAAAGAGGACTTTGGACCACTGGGCAACAGTCCAGTTCTTCTCCTTAGCCCAGGTAAGACGCCTCTGACGTTGTCTGTGGTTCAGGAGTGGCTTAACAAGAGGAATACGACAACTGTAGCCAAATTCCTTGACACGTCTGTGTGTGGTGGCTCTTGATGCCTTGACTCCAGCCTCAGTCCATTTCTTGTGAAGTTCACCTAAATTCTTGAATCGATTTTGCTTGACAATCCTCATAAGGCTGCGGTTCTCTCGGTTGGTTGTGCATCTTGTTCTTCCACACTTTTTCTTTCCACTCAACTTTCTGTTAACATGCTTGGATACAGCACTCTGTGAACAGCCAGCTTCTTTGGCAATGAATGTTTGTGGCTTACCCTCCTTGTGAAGGGTGTCAATGATTGTCTTTTGGACAACTGTCAGATCAGAAGTCTTCCCCATGATTGTGTAGCCTAGTGAACCAAACTGAGAGACCATTTTGAAGGCTCAGGAAAACTTTGCAGGTGTTTTGAGTTGATTAGCTGATTGGCATGTCACCATATTCTAATTTGTTGAGATAGTGAATTGGTGGGTTTTTGTTAAATGTGAGCCAAAATCATTACAATTAAAAGAACCAAAGACTTAAACTACTTCAGTCTGTGTGCATTGAATTTATTTAATACACGAGTTTCACAATTTGAGTTGAATTACTGAAATGAAACTAAATGAACTTTTCCACGACATTCTAATTTATTGAGATGTACCTGTATATATGTTCTCAAAATTGTCATTAATCTGTCTCTGTTCATTTATTAAAGTGCTGCTGTTTGGAAGAACCTGATCCCGAGTCAGCTCAGTGACTCCACAACCCCCAGAATCGATGGACACATCAGAAGTGCATCAGGTTCACCTCGTCCTGCAGGGTATGAAGTATTCACATTGATCTTATTGATTTTTGTAGTATTTCTTGGTATTTAATCACTGCTCAGCTTTGTAAACACTTAATCTCCAAACTCTTTGGCAGAGTGAAGCCTAAACCTGATATCCACATGAGTCTCGCTCCATCAGTAGCCGCAGCAATAGAGACTATTCCTAGCCAGGGAACTGAACAGCAACCTCAACATGTGGGACCACCTCCCTCCCAGCTGGCTTCTCAACCTCTCCCCTCCCTCCTGACGTCAGCAGCGCCCCCCTCTCAACCCACTCCTGCTCTTTCAGCCATACCTGCTGCCATGGCAGTCACCCCGCCAATCCCCTCCATGGCCAATGCAGTGGCACCGCCCACTCAGCCTGCTGCCAGCACTAATTCAGTATGTGCCATCAGCTCCACCCTCCCAGAGATGAATATTAAGCAGGAGGCGGAGCCTATGGATAGTACAAAACCAGGTGGGATCTTCATGCAAACAAGATTTTACACTAATAGTCAACCTATATATCAGCCTGAACATGAATCCTCTTGTTTTTGACATTGAGATTAATTCATTCAACCAATATTTTACATATTTAAAACAATGAAAAGATAATGTAGAATGATGTTATACTTCAGAGATAGGCATATCAGGAGGCAGACGTGTTAGTCAGTTCATGGTTTAACTAATAAAGCGGTTTCTCTCCCTTAGTGGCATCAGGGCCAAACAGTGGTGCCCAGATGTTGGCAGTCCCTGCTACAGACATCACCCCTGGAGCCTCACCCAGAAAGAAGCCCCGCAAGCAACAGCACGTCATCTCCACTGAGGAGAGCGAGATGATGGAGACCAACAGCACAGACGAGGAGAAGTTCCCATCTGAACCCCTCAGCCAACGTGCAGAGAAACGCAAGTCCCCTCCTAAAGAATACATTGGTAAGCTTCTTTACTATGAAGCTGTTTCTTCAAGATTGTTAGAAGATCCAGAAAGGTCCTTGAACATGTGGCTTTATAATCTGAGAGTCTTCACTTTGTAGGACAATGGTGTTTTCATTATTTTTTTTGTTTTATTAGAATAGGATTAGAATTTTTTCATTTTATTTTATTAGGATCAGCACAAATTAAATTCAAAAATACTTCTACGATACTTCAAATGTTACTTTGTATAATGTTACTTTGTAATTTAAATAATAAATTAAATAAAATTATTATTTATAGGTATTTGCATTGCAGAACTGCTAGTTGGGGGAAAGTTATTTGTAGGGCCCTGTGATTTCAGCAATGTGGAAAACATGGACAGAATCACGGAATCCAGTCATAAAAATGGAATTTACTGTATAATGTGGAATGTCAATCAAAAGTAGGTCAATATGGAATAGTGTCTGAATATGTGAATATTAAGCCGCAAAAATACTATTCAAATATGAATCCTGCTGTGTGGCTCTGTATGAATGAATGGCGCAGATGCACAGTTTCGTTTACACGCATACCGAAGCATGCGTGACGCTCACAGTGTTTTCAGCCTCTGCCGTCTCAATATATGATTACATAAACCCATGAACATAATCTCTACAACTGCTCTGAAAGTCACTTTATGAGCATTTTACCAGTTCTTTTGAGTACAACTATCGTCATGTCATATACAAACAGACTCTTAAGGGTCTTCACAGCAACCCATCAAAATAAAATTTCTGTTTAACTTGAAGAAACTGTGACAGAAACACATTAATTAATGTGTTGATAGTACTATTACTACTAATAAAATTATTAAAACTTTGTTTTTAAGGAATTTTTATCAGAAAAAAATATTTACCAGAATTTATTTACCAGTTTTTCTGGGGTGAAAAAAGAAAAAACTAAAATATATATATATATATATATATATATATATATATATATATATATATATATATATATATATATATATATAAAGCATCTCTAAGTAATTGATCTTATTTAAAAAAAAAAATAAATAAATAAATTTATATATATATTAAATATATATATATTTATTTATTTGTTTTTTCTTATATATATAAAATTTTTTATGTATTTATTTTTTTTTAAATAAGATCAATTACTTAGAGATGCTTTTGATTTTTAAAATTGAATGAAACCATTCAAATGAAATCCAGAAAATTCATGGAAAACACAGAATTTTGTAAAAATAAAACTGAATTTGTGAAGAAAAAAAAATTAATAGGGCTTTAAAACTTTTTAAACTTTTAATAAATTGCTGTTAAATTATGTAAGTAAAATCATCACATTAAAATTCAATTAAAAACCAGTACAACAAACACTACAATGATACTTACTTACAAGTTTTTGATTGTTGTCTCTCCTATGTCTGAAAAAAAAAACTTGGAATATCTTAAGACTCCTTACCGCCTTCTACCTGTGAAAGTCAGCCAACCTTTGTTCTAAATAGTACATTATGAAATGGCAACAGTGACGGTGTCGTAATATAACAGAACAGAGGCCAAACTTAATAACATTGCTGGATTAAGATAAACCAACATAGAGATAAAGATCAGAAACATCTTTGTAAGCTGTCCTGGAAATGACTAGCAACTACAGTTGCACTGATTGTTGCACCAATTGTGGGACTAGTCTGTACAATTTTGACTTATCACAAGTTATGTAATATGATTTGATATTGAAGTTTTCACTTTAAGAAACCCAGTTCCCCTTTCAGTCGGTCACTCCGAGTCACGTCGGATGACCGACGAAATTGGGATCTCGCCAGAGAGACCAATCCACTTCGAGTGTAACTAAACGAGCCAATGGACATTGGCATGCGATTATTGCATCCAGCTGCCGCTGATCACAGCGTGAGCATAAGAGGCAGCTGATGCACGCATCAATTATCCTTTCGCTTCGGAGCCGAGCGGTAGTGGTTAAAGCTACTGCTCTCCCTTCCAAGAGAGTGTTCTGCGAGCGAGTGCGGGCGTTACGGCGCGGCAGCGGTGGTCACGGTGTCCGGGAGAGAAAGATCGTCTTCCTGCTGACAGCCACACTAGGAGTGTGCGGTGGCCAGCTCCCCTGCATGCTTCAGCACTAAAAGAGCATTTCTCTGAAAGAGCAATTTCTCTAAAAGAGCAACACGGGTGATCGCGTCTTTTTAAAGATGTCTTTTCACCCGTGCGTTTCTGGGTGTGGTCGTTTCCTGGCGCCTCAGGACGGTCACGATCGCTTCCTCACGTGTCTGGGCATTCAGCACGCTGAGGTGGCTTTCGTGGATGGTTCATGTTCTTCTTGCGGGGACATGACCATCTCGGAGTGCGACTCTGCTATGTCAAACATGGCAGAGTCCCTCTGCCTGCCGTGATCCGGCGTGCACACTGGATCCGGTGGAGTTAGAGGTGATTTGAGGATTACGGTGAGGGCTTCCCCAAGTGGAGCTCCTCACCCCTCAAGCACTCCGCAGCCGGTGGAGCTGCCGAAGGAGCGCGCTGGCCACGCGTTTCCTTCGGTGCCCCCTCTGACGACCAGATGTCGATCACCGCATCGGAGGGCGGGCCCTCTCTCTCCGGGGATGACGACCCGGCTGCGTTGCCCCCTTCGGGTGTGGTAGCGTTGTCCGTGCCAGACCCAGAGATGACGGCTATGCTTTCCCGGGCCGCCGAGAATGTCGGGCTCGTGTGGAATCCTAAAAAGCCACCGTGTCCCGATCCTTCGAGGCTGGGCGAGTGGTTCCTCGGTGGGGGTGGCGCTGGTTCTCAGCGCCCCCCTCCGGTGCCATTCTTTCCGGAAGTGCATGAGGAGCTGACAAGATTGTGGAGGGCACCTTTCACTGCCCGAAACACATCTTGTAGTTCTTCCGCTCTCACCACCCTCGATGGTGGAGCCGCTTTGGGGTATGCGGGCATCCCCTCGGTGGAACGGTCTGTGGCCATGCAACTGTGTCCAACAGCCGCTTCCACCCTGCGGGGTGATCCGTGTCTCCCCTCACGGGCCTCTAAGTATTCGTCAGGTCTAACTGGCAGTGCTTATAGAGCCTGTGGGGAGGCGGCTTCCGCCCTCCACGCTATGGCGTTGCTGCAGGTCCACCAGGCCAAAGCACTGAAAGACCTGCACGAGGGTGGTCACGACCTGGCGGTTCTACATGAGCTGCGTGCTGTGACGGACCTCGCGCTACGAGTGACGAAGGTGACCGCACAGTCTCTGGGTTGTGCGATGTCCAGGAGCGCCATCTCTGGCTGTGTCTCGCTGACATGAAGGAGCAGGAGAAGGTACAGTTCCTGAATGCTCCCGTGTCACAGACCGGCCCTTTCGGCGACGCTGTCGAGAGCTTTGCCCAGCAGTTCTCGGCAGCCCAGAAGCAGACTGAGGCAAACACATCATGCGCCGGAGGAAACCTGCTGCTTCCACTCCGGCTGCAGCCACTCAGCCTGCTCGTCGCCGTGGGCGCCCCCTGCGGCCGCCCCCGCTCCCGCGCAGCCGCAGCAGCCTTCACCAGGCAGCGTCGTGGAGCCGGTCGCAGGCAGGACGCCCAGCCCGTCCAGGCCCCCGCCAAACCTGGCGGCAAGCGCAAGTGCAAGAGGCCCTGGGACGGTCGACCCAGGGATGGAGGAGACTGCTCATCGGGAGATGGTGACTGCACCACTCCCTCCCCCGGAGGAGGGCCGGGTGGAGTATCTTTTATTCATTTTGTTCCGCCGCTGGCCCAGCAGCCAGCGGTACCCAAAACATCAGTAAAGAGCGGTCTCCTCAATCTCCGGGTCTCAAGAGGAGGAGAGTGGTGATCCGTGCATCACAGGATCACTTCCCTCCTCCTCTCTCGCCAGCAGGCAGCGGGTGGTTGCCCAAGAGCACCCCTCCTGCCCATTCGTGGAACCAGGTAAGGGCAGTAGCACTCCAGTCCCCGCTTCAAGTCGTCAAACGCCGGGCTGTCACAAGCCTCAAGCCGGGTTCCTGTGTCTCCTCCCACGCGAGGAGAAATCAGGTGAGTGCTACACTACACACCCAGACCCCGCCCCCTGCCGTCACAGGCCCTGGGGCTGGTCCCTGTGTTCCACCTCGCTGCCCCACCGCGGGCATGTCGGTGGGCCCGTTGGCCCCGCTGGTGCGGTCTCTCGGAGCCTGGTTAGCGCTCCCCAGCCCGTCCCGGTGGCTCCTGCGGACCATCAGACTCGGCTATGCGATTCAGTTCGCCCGGCGTCCCCCCCAAGTTCAGGGGCATCCGGTTCACTTCAGTCAAAGCCGTCGATGCCCCTGTCTTGCTCGCGGAGATTGCAGTCCTACTGGCGAAGGATGCAATAGAGCCGGTCCCTCCAGCCGATATGAGGTTGGGGTTTTACAGCCCTTACTTCATTGTGCCCAAGAAAAGCGGTGGGTTACGACCGATCTTGGATCTGCGAGTTTTGAACCGTGCACTTCACAAGATGCCGTTCAAGATGTTGACGCAGAAACGCATTCTTGGATGCGTCCGTCCCCTAGATTGGTTTGCAGCAATCGACCTGAAGGACGCGTACTTTCATGTTTCGATTCTCCCGCGACACAGGCCATTCCTGCGATTCGCGTTCGACGGTCGGGCATATCAGTACAAGGTCCTGCCCTTCCGGCTGTCCCTTTTCGCCTCGTGTCTTCACCAAAGTCGCAGAGGCGGCCCCTTGTTCCCCTGAGAGAACGGGGTGTGCGCATTCTCAACTACCTCTACGACTGGCTCATACTTGCACAGTCTCGAGAGCTGTTGTGCGCACACAGGGACCTGGTGCTCAGGCACCTCAGCCAGTTGGGCCTTCGGGTCAATTGGGAAAAGAGCAACTCGTGCCAGTGCAGAGGATCTCTTTTCTCGGCATGGAGTTGGATTCGGTCAACCAGACAGCACGCCTCACCCAGGAACGTGCTCAGTCGGTGCTGAACTGCCTCAAGACTTTATCAGGCAGGACAGCGGTCCCACTGAAACTCTTTCAGAGGCTCCTGGGGCATATGGCTGCAGCTGCGGCCATAGTTCCGCTCGGTCTGCTCCATATGAGACCGCTTCAGCACTGGCTCCATGGTCGAATCCCGAGGTGGGCGTGGAAACGCGGTACTCACCGGGTTCAGATTACACCGGCCTGCCGCAAGACCTTCAGCCCGTGGTCAGATCCTTCGTTCCTTCGGGCAGGAGTGCCCCTGGTATCCAGGCATGCTGTGGTATTCACGGATGCCTCGGCCACCGGCTGGGGTGCCACGTACAACGGGCACGCAGTATCAGGGGTTTGGACGGGCCCCCTTCTGCGTTGGCATATCAATTGCCTCGAGTTGCTGGCAGTACGCCTTGCCCTGTGCCGCCTCAGAGGGCGCCTTTGGGGCAGGGACGTTCTGGTCCGTACGGACAACACTGCGACCGTTGCCTATATCAACCGGCAAGGCGGTTTGCGCTCCCGTCGCATGTCGCAACTCGCCCGCCACCTCCTCCTCTGGAGTCAGAAGCATCTGAGGTCCCTTCGTGCCATCCACATCCCAGGAGTGTTCAATCAGGCGGCCGACGAGCTGTCTCGAGCGGCACTTCCTGGGGAGTGGAGACTCCATCCCCAGGCGGTCCAGCTGATTTGGAGTCGGTTCGGAGTTGCTCAGGTAGACCTGTTTGCATCTCCAGAAACCACCCACTGCCAGTGGTTCTACTCCCTGTCCGAGGCAACGCTCGGCACGGATGCACTGGCACACAGCTGGCCCCAGGGCTTGCGCAAGTATGCGTTTCCCCCAGTGAGCCTGCTAGCACAGACATTGTGCAAGATCAGGGAGGACGAGGAGCAGGTCCTGTTAGTGGCTCCATATTGGCCCAACAGGACCTGGTTCCCGGAACTCATGCTCCTCGCGACAGCCCCTCCCTGGCCGATTCCTCTGAGGAAGGATCTGCTTTCTCAGAGACGGGGCACCCTCTGGCACCCGCGTCCAGACTTGTGGAAACTTCATGTGTGGTCCCTGGACGGGACGCGGAGGTTCTAGGTGACCTGCCCCAGGAGGTAGCGCTCACTATCGCTTCAGCACGAGCACCGTCCACAAGACGGGCCTATGCGCTGAAGTGGAACCTGTTCGTCGAATGGTGTTCCTCTTACCAGGAGGACCCCCGGAGATGTTCGATCAGAGCCGTGCTTTCCTTTTTGCAACAAGGGTTGGAGCGTAGGCTGTCCCCCTCCACCCTTAAGGTATATGTTGCTGCTATTTCTGCCCACCACGACCCCATAGAGGGGAGGTCGGTGGGGAAGCACGATCTGGTCGTCAGGTTTCTTAGGGGGGCCAGGAGGTTAAATCCTCCGAGGCCTCCCTCCCTTCCCTCTTGGGATTTGGCTTTGGCACTAAGAGCCCTACAAACTGCCCCCTTTGAGCCATTGCAGTCAGTCGAGTTGAAGTTTCTTTCTATGAAAACCCTACTCCTGACTGCATTGGCCTCAATCAAGAGGGTGGGGGACCTGCAGGCATTTTCGGTCGACGAGTCGTGCCTTGAGTTTGGGCCGGCTGACTCCAGTGCAACACTGAGGCCCCGGCCCGGCTATGTGCCCAAGGTTCCTACCACGCCCTTCAGGGACCAGGTAGTGAGCCTGCAAGCGCTGCCCCTGGAGGAGGCAGACCCAGCCCTAGCTTTGCTCTGTCCTGTACGCGCACTGCGTCAGTACGTGGATAGAACTCAGAGCTTCAGGACCTCAGAACAGCTCTTTGTCTGTTACGGAGGACAGCAGAAGGGGAAGGCTGTCTCCAAGCAGAGGATGGCCCACTGGATAGTGGATGCCATCACCTTGGCCTACGAAGCACAAGGTGTGCCCTGCCCGCTCAGGTTGCGTGCTCACTCCACTAGGGGTGTCGCATCGTCCTGGGCGCTGGCTCGTGGTGCCTCGCTAGCAGACATCTGTAGAGCTGCGGGTTGGGCGACTCCCAACACGTTCGCTAGTTTTTATAGCCTACGTGTCGAACCGGTTTCCTCCTGTGTTCTCACCTCAAACGGGTAGTGGCACTGAGAGGGCCGGCTCAGAGTCGGCTTGCGGCGTCCTTACGCCTAATTCTCCAGAGAGTTCCTTAACCAGGCAAACCCTGTTGAGTCCTCCAGCACTCCGGCGTCCGGACGCGGCGGGGCGTCCGGCGCCAGGCCTTCAGCCAATGAATTCTTGAAATCTGGTGCGAGGCTAGTGCCCATATGAGAGACCCTGTCGGGATCCCATATGTGTATTCCACGGTATTCTTATTAGAGCCATGTTTCCCCTGGCGGACCACGTTCTGCCATCTCTAAAGATGCAGCCTGAGCCATCTCAGAGACTTCCATGTGCAATAGGGCCCTTCGGGGTTACTTCACATGTTTGAATGTCACTTAACCCCCTCTGGGAGGAGGTGACTCCGCAGTGTGCCTCTTCCAAGTGGAAGGGCACGCTTCCCAGTGTTATCCTAGTCCTACTGTTTGGGTTGCTCAAGGAAGACCAGTAGTTGACCTTCTCTGTGTAGAGCCCGGTCCTATCATCTGCCTTATAGGAAGGGTCAGGAGACCTACACAGGGCACTGGAAGGGGCAGCTCCTGTGGCGCTTTGGTAGGGATCCCAATTTCGTCGGTCATCCGACGTGACTCGGAGTGACCGACTGAAAGGGGAACGTCTCGGTTACGTATGTAACCCTCGTTCCCTGAAGGAGGGAACGGAGACGTCACGTCCCGTCGCCACAGTCGCTGTACCACCGCTGAGCTGCCGGGTCGCCGGCTCGGCTCCTCAGCGAAAACATAATTGATGCGTGCATCAGCTGCCTCTTATGCTCACGCTGTGATCAGCGGCAGCTGGATGCAATAATCGCATGCCAATGTCCATTGGCTCGTTTAGTTACACTCGAAGTGGATTGGTCTCTCTGGCGAGATCCCAATTTCGTCGGTCATCCGACGTGACGTCTCCGTTCCCTCCTTCAGGGAACGAGGGTTACATACGTAACCGAGACGTTACATTACTAAAACATTGTAGCCTTTAATGTCTATATTAAGTGTATCTGTTTCTTAATCTGTTTGCAGATGAAGAGGGAGTTCGGTATGTTCCTACCCGAGTTCGGCCTCCGATCACTCTACTGCGCCACTACCGCAACCCCTGGAAGGCGGCATACCACCATTTTCAGAGATACAGCGACATCCGTGTCAAGGGTCTGTCTAGGCTCATCACACAGTATCTTATTTACATTAATACAATTATATAGTCTATCATCATTCATTAATACCAGCTTGTGTTGTCAAATCAGAGGACAAGAAAGGCACCCTGCAGGATGTGGCCAATCAGAAAGGAGTGGTATGCAGAGCCCAGGGCTGGAAAATTCACCTCTGTGCAGCTCAGCTCATGCAGCTGGTGAGACTTTCTCTTTAATTCATTACCAGACAGTGGTGAAGTCAAGCTTATGTCAGAATGAGTGTGTTTTTTGTCAACTGTCTGCAGACAAATCTGGAACGTGATGTTTACAGTCGTCTGACGACTCTCCAGGAAGGCCTCATCTCGAAGAAGAAGACTGGAGCCAGTGATGATCTTAACCGTATAAATGAGCTCATTCAGGTTAGAGCCACTGATTACTTTTACCCACACTTTCATACGGGTTATCATGCTTTTTTTTTATTTATTGGTTACAATCAATGTTTATATTTGATTTACCTTTGCGTCATTGCAGTGCTCACTTAAATTCATTTTTAACACCCCAATAAATGATTTAATTAAATTCTTTAATAATGATGTTTTAGTGTTATAACCCTGTTAAATGTAATGTTTAACAGATCTCAGAATAAATATAAATTTTTCATACTATATGTTGTGATGCCTATATTTATTTTATTATCTGTGCATTTTTACTATAGTATAAAAGTTTGGGGTCGATAAATGTTTTCGAAAGAAGTCTCTTATGCTCACCAAAGAAACCCATCTTACTGACCCAAAAAATTGATGTTAATTGATCTTAATCATAATACTGTTTCTCTGTATAGGGCAACATGCAGCGCTGCAAGCTGGTGATGGACCAGATCACAGAAGCCCGTGACTCCATGTTGAAGGTGCTGGATCACAAAGAGCGTGTGATGAAGCTGCTCAACAAGAACAGCAGCACAAAGAAGCTCAGTAAGCTGAAGCGTAAGGACAGAGCATGAGACAAACTGACCAGATATGGGACAGAGTTCAGCACGACCACAGACCCTCCTGCACCTCGACCCCTAGCATGCAGGCACACTGCCCTGCCTCACCCTATCTCTACCAGAAGACAGTCCTGATCTGTCGGCAAGATGTCTTCATCTGGCACACCCTTCCTTTCCCAGAATCTGTAGAGAACAGCAATGTTAAATTAACCACAACATGCATCCTTAACTGTATCTTCACTGAAATATGAATGTCTAAATGTTTCATTTCAATCAAGACGTCTTAACTCAGTCACAAAGAGGTTACTTGAGAGTAGTTGTTGGATGTTTAAAATTCCATTTTATTCCAAGTTATACGTAATCATCCATGGATGGACCACAGATATCCGTAAAAGCAATGCTGTACATCTTAAAGTCTATAGATTACATTCACCACTTTTTCATTTGGGTGCCTTGAATGATGACCTGGTATTGACAGTCTGTACTGTATCAAACACCAAATGGCAGTATTACACAATGGCTGTTCTTCATACTGAAAGGTTTCCATTTTGTATTGTAGCGTTCGAAACAATAAGAATTGAGAAGCCATAACAACACCATCCTCTCTGTCCTCGGTGAACAAAGACTGAAGTATTTTACCACACGTGTATTGTGGGAAACGTTAAAGGTGCTTTGGTGAAATGGAGTATTGTGCCTTTCTGTGTGCCTCATAGGATGGGTCTGGGGAAGGTTTAATGGAGTCTAAATGTCTGCGTCATTTTACATTCTCACGTCACTGCCTGTTGATTTGAGGAATGTTTTATGTGTCATCAGTCTTGCAAGCACTGCTCCGGCTTTCTGGATTGGATCTTTATTTGGGGGGGATTTCATTCAAGCATTAAAGGTGTGAAAATCATGTTCAGATATGACGTCAATCACAATTTAGAGGAGAGATTTAATTGTGTGTATGCACACAGTTGTGTATCTAAGTTAAACTTAAATAAGTAAAAAAAAAAAAAAAAAGCCCTCTTCCATTTTTGTTTCTTCATGAAGAATATTATTTTTATTTTTCCAGTTAAGTTGCTTGAAGCAGTGTAATTTGTGACAAAGAAAAAGCCTTGTATACTGTTTGATCACTCATGTTGCACTCCGCTGCTGAAGTAAAGACACTTTATACATGGATCTGTGGATGTTTGTTTTTTTTACAAAGTCTAATATAATACAAATGTTGATATTGGTGTATTCCCTCTGATAAAATCAACAAAATCGCTTACTACTGTATTTACACTACCATTTTTTAAATAATAATAATAGATTTATTCAACAAGGACACATTAAATTGATCAAAAGAACAGTAGAAAATATGACGTGGTAAAATATCAGTATCCACAAAATTATTAAGCAGGCTAACTGTTTTAAACATTGATAAATTTAAGTTATTTTCACATCGAATCAGCATACTTAATATATTAATTGGCACTGATAGCCTTGTGGGCAGCATGCCAACATACAGTGCTATTGTGCTACAGGCATCACAAGTACAAATCCCGACTTGAGGACCTTTCCCGACACCCCCCACCCCCATCTTTATCACACTTTGCTTCCTGTCATTATGATCTCTTCTATAAAGGAAAAAATGTCATTGTACTCAAAACTTTCTCATTAGTAAAAACAGCTAAGTATTCAATACAGTCTGCCAAAATGACAGTTTGATGTAATAGTGTGGCTAAACTCCGCCTCCGCAGAGGAAGATCAACGCCTGCTTCTACATCGCTGCCTGATTGGCCCCGCCCACCGATTCGCGCATAACAAGAGGGTCGAACGCAGGATTATGCAGAAATCACACGATAAAGATGGCTCCGAACACAAGATGCCGTTCAATGCCAAGTTGTGGAAAAACAGGCTTTGCACTACCTTTTTTCTGATCCCAATATTATAGGAAAGAGTGGATGAACTTTATTTTTAATGAAGTTCCAGACCGCGTCAGTAGAACTTGATCCTTTGTTCACTTAATTTCACCACGGATTCATTTACAAACAAGGCACAATTCGATGTGGGATTTTCCGAAAGATTGAAACTAAAAGACTATCCTGTGCCGACTATATTGGATCCAACAGTAATTTTGCACCACACAAGTGTGAGTAACTGTTTTTATTACGTGATCACTATTCTTTGTCTGTTATATATACTGAGCATTTATATGTTTTTAACCTAAATCATAGCAGTGTCCATCTGTCAAACATACACAACATGCCAATCATAGCAGGGGGCGTTTACTTCCACGTCTACAATCCGCCACACCTATTCAAACAGAGTGTTCTGAATCTGATGAGGGGGGTTAAAAACAGGACAGAAAATAGCTTATTACTTCTAAATTATGATGTTTTTGATGTAAGAATCTTGATAACATGATAAGGGGACATCAGAGAAAAGTATAAAATAAAAAAGCCAGTTCCTTCATGACCCCCTTTATCATATATAACATAGAGAACTTCTTTGAAATTATTATGTCATGATATTACTGTTTATACTGTATTTTATCAAATAAATGTAGTCTTTGTGAGCATAAGAGACTTTTATAAGCATTAAACACTTTTAATGACAGTAGCCGGCTTGAGCAATAAAGTTTCATGGGATTACTTTGAAAATCATTTTGATTAGTTTATGACTTACTGAATGGCCAAAACATTAAAGGAAGTAAAGGGAAGTAAAAACCACAAAATCGTGAAATATTATTGCCATTTAAAATAACTTTCTTTATATTTTAATATATCAATTGAATGCGTTCTTGCTAGTAATTTCTTTTTTTTTAAAAACTGACCCAAAAACCTTTCAATAATAGTCTATGTAGTTTTATTCCTTGAAACAAGTGGGTCTTTAAATTTAGTATTTTTTTCCTGAAAAACTTAAAATAAGGTGCTGTTTATTGTGTTTTCCCTATGTGACAATCCAGACATGTTTTATTTACATTATGAAGCCACTGTCCAAATCAAGATCCTTGTCTGATTGTCTTAGGGGCTGGAATAGAATGTGTTTAGATAAGTAATGGTTATCGGTTTATAGGGTGTGACTAACATTTGGAGTTTCTAAGCACTTAAATAATTGATCCCTCCTTTCTTGAGTCATTTATGGTTGTAGAGTTATCCAGCTGGTTTGGTTTCCGTCTTATCCCCATGGAGACTAATAACACAGAATGTAACACTTTACATACTTATTCCTCAAACATAATCATTAATTATGCTTATCTAAGTGGCAGCTGCAGTACTGAAGCTTTTTTTTTTTTCTTGATTCCTTAATGTTTTAAGGGCTATAAGAAGTCTGAATATACTGTCAACCTCCAGGAAATAAGGATGTATTGGTGTTGACCTTAACTGTGTACTTTGAAACCTGCTGACTGCTTCTGTATATTTTAATAATCAGTGCGTGCAACATCACCGTCTTATGAAAACCACTGCTTACATATGACGCCCAAGCAATTCCAGTATCTGTGCAGTGAGACTATGTAAATGAATGTATCCTCTAGAATCTCACAGTTTTACTGCTTAACAGCCGCTCTGACTCAAATAATAAAGCTGTCCTCTGTTACCATCTTCCTCTTGCGTGAAAAGTCCAAAAGGCACGTCGTGCATAGTTAATGGATAGGAGATTTTTATATATTTTTTTTTTGATAAGATTCGCATTTCAGATTTCACGTGTAAATGTATCAAGCCACTAAAAGCTTGTGATTTTCAAGTCATTGTCTAATTTATTATTTGTTTCTGACTTTGTTGCAATTCAGCTCATTGGAACCTCAAAATGTCAAGCTTTTGGACTGCTAATGACGTCTCTTCAGTGGCTGATGGTGACAATCAGCCCATTGTGGAGCAAAGTCTAGGGGCCATAAAGAATGAACACTAGGGACACTTCCTTGTTCCTGTCACACAAGCGAATGGAAAAATTACGTTTGGACACAAATGTTTTTTTAATTCCTTCTCAGAATCAGTCAGCGAGGGTTGTCCACAGTCAACGAAAAGATTCATACAAGGCATAGTTTTCAGCTGTACACACTTCAATGAGGGTTACATTTCCAACTGGTTAATATATTTATTTACTTATCTTTTGGGGATTTTAATTTCAAATAGATGCCTGTGGGACAAACGGGATTGTTCAAATGGTGATGTTAAAAAAGGTGTGTATTAATTTATTTAATTTACTTTCTCGCCCTAAGAAATATGTTTTTTGTTGTCAAATTGTGATGTTTGAGTTGGTTGTGAGTAGTGTTTGGTTTTCAAATGTAGTTAATATGAATCTGAATCTAGGGGGATCACTTCTGGATTGACTCCAGTATTGGGGTTCCTATTGGAGGGTATGTGAAGGTCTCAGCCAGTGGACAGTGTTGCCTGATTGATGATGAAGGGAAGGTAAAAAACATGACTCGGCGATGACTTGTACAGTAGGAGGGACTGGCGCTAACTGTCACAAGGGCTTTTATTTGGTTTTGAGTCTAAAATCCAGTTACAAAAAATGTGTTTTCTCTAGCTACGTACAGTACCATCTTAAATTTTTATTTTTGAGAATTCTGTCCTTCAGGCTAAAATTTCTCTATAATCAAATATCTTGTTGTTGCTGATATTTTAAAACAAGGTCTAATCTGTATTGTCAGTACAAGGGTATTTTTTTTCATAAAATCCAATTGGAGCAAAAGTGTTACTTGTGATTTTAAATGTAAAAATATTTATAAATTCAGTTAATCAGTGAAAACTTAAACACATTTTTGTCATCTTGAGTAGTGGAGATATTTGATAAACATTTGTTTGTGTGTCTATGTAGTCTTGCCATTTACTATTTTTTTACGAATTGGTTATTTAATTTAATTGCTAAATGTGCTATGTAAATAAATTTTAATAAATAATTATCAATGTGTTAATTACGTTTACATAATGTAATAATAATATTAAATATTAATAATAATGTTGTTTTTTAACAGAAAAACCTGTAGGCCATTTATAGTGGCAACACCTTTTTTGTCAAGGCTTTAAGATATGTGTCTATAAAGAAAATGACTTAAATATACCCTTACAAATATTTAACTAGTCCTGCTATCCCCTAATAATCAACTGTAATGGAATATTACATATTCTATATTATTATTAACACATTCTGTATTATTCAAGTATTATATTTCATCTACATTCGTGTAGTCGGATGAATCTCATGTATTGTGCTGGTTTCCCAGGAGCACTATGTCTTGGAGGGGGAGAAGGCCAGTCTGAAGCCTATGCACCCCACCTCAGTGGAGGGTGTGGATGACATGATCCGACTGGGGGACCTCAGCGAAGCCGGTTTACTGAGAAACCTGCTGGTGCGCCATAAACTGGGCAGTATATATGTGAGTTTATTCAGCTTACTATATAAAATGAATTGGTTTGTGGATTTTTAGTCAGCCTCTGTAGTCATCAAATTAAATATAATGCTTTTCCTAATTAGTATTTGAGTTTTAAATAGTGATCATAATTTTAATGGTGGAAGGCTAAAAATACAGTAAAAACCTGTTAGGTTAATGGTAAGTTCACTTACTCTATGTGATGAAAAACGGCAATAGATCTAATGAGACGTTTCATGTAACTTTACTTTAAAATACTGATAAATGTACAGTTTTTGCAAGTAAAAAAGAACAAATCATCTTATAATTTACAGTGAAAAACTGTATTCTCTGCTCACATTTACAAGTTTTTGTTAAATGTAGATTTAGATTTAATCTATAAAATTAAAAATGCAGTAAAATTCTGGCAAACAAAACTGCTGTTTTTTTTTTTGTTTGTTTGTTTTTTTACCATAAACCTCATGGATTGTGTGATGTATTTTTAGATGTATTTGAGATATCTACATACAGTATGGTCTGAGAGCATATCGTATACATAACTATGTCTGAGAGCAGTGGGGGAAATTGCATTTTTTTAATGAGTACAGTTGTTTAATAACAAGTTCAGTTATGCAGATAACTATTTGAGTTGAAAAGGTGAATTAAAATATTGCATAGTGAATGAATTGCATAGTGTCTTAGTAGAGTACCTATAGTGCTTCTGCCTTAATGACAGCAACAAACTAAAAACTCAGTGATCATGTTTTCTAGAATGATTTGACACGATCCAAAAAGTGGTGTGAGATCTTAAGATGAACATCTGACCATTTGTGTAAAGAATCGATCTGTTCTGTTTCTGTTTAATTTTTAGATCAAGCTCAATTTAATCCCAGATTTCCAGATGTGGTCTCTTCTGTTTGGATCCCGCTGTATATAAGCTATGTGATATATGTAGTTTTCTCTGTGTGTGCTGTTTAGACCTATATTGGCTCTGTCCTGGTGGCCATGAATCCCTATCAGATGCTGCCCATCTACACGGCGGAGCAGGTGGACCTGTATCACGGGCGTAAGCTGGGCGAGCTCCCACCGCACATCTTTGCTATCGCTGACAGTTGTTACTACAACATGCGCCGCAACAATCGCAACCAGTGCTGCATTATCAGGTACATATTTGATCTTTTCTTCTGAACATTGAGAATCTAATCTAATAGCATGTTTAGTGGCCACACACATGCTGCACTTGTAAGAGAATGTTTTTACATATGATTTATGAGTGTCTGTATATTTAGTCATATATCATAAAATTTGAGTGGTCAATGTACAGTTAGAGATATAAGTTCTGCTCTTTGCGTACTTGGTCAAATGTCAGAAAAAGTGAATGTAAACAGTCATCAAACCCAATGTGTAGAATGACTTTGTTAATTATATTATATATATTATATTATATTATATTATATTATATTATAATTATAATTAATTATATTATATTATATTATATTATATTATATTATATTATATAGTTTTATTACATATAAAACTAATATATTGTTTATTATTATATTTATATATTTTTCACCTTCTTATTTAATACTTAGTCACACACAAGCTTGGTGTTAACGAACTTGAACACATTTATATTTATTAATTTACGAGATAAAGTTACCCATGCAAATCTTGGCAAACAATACGTAATAAATGCTTTTGGTTTGTTTTTGTGTCAGTGGAGAATCTGGTGCAGGAAAGACAGAAAGCACTAAACTGATTCTTCAGTTCCTGGCTGCTGTGAGTGGGCAGCACTCCTGGATAGAGCAGCAGATCATCCAGGCCAACCCTGTCCTGGAGGGTAAGCGCTGAACAGGCTTGTTTGGTGGATTATTTCAATCATTTCCATAGAAAGCTGTCTCACTTATGCATGTCTTACAGCCTTCGGGAATGCTAAAGCCATTCGGAATGATAACTCCAGCCGCTTTGGGAAATACGTGGAGGTCTTCTTCAATAAAGGGGGTGTAATAGAGGGAGCTCACATGGAGCAGTACCTGCTGGAGAAGTCTCGTGTCTGTCATCAGGTAAGTCTTTTTTTTTTTTTTTTTTTACAGAAAAAAAGTATAGCTGTCACTACACTTTCAAATGGTACTAATGTATACTTTTAAAGTACCAATATGTACATCCAAGGTACTAATATGTACCATTTAGGGGTAAATAAGATAGAAAGATATACTTTTTTAGCTTTTGTACCTTAGGATACCACCCCAGTGACAGCTTTGTACCTTTTAGTCTGAGATTGTTTACCTTACATGCTTAAGAAAAACATTAAGAGCCTTGGACTGGCTATGCACTTTTATGAGCTTCATTAGTTTCAAATAGTCTAAAATTGCTTATAAAATATATATATTTTCTGTTTGATAAATATTAAATAATATTTATGATGTTAATGATTAAAACCTAAAAAAAAATGGAGTAAATAAATTTTCTATTAATAATTTAATTTCATTATTTTAAGATAATTTAATTATTAATTTATTTATTTAAATTTTTAGGCACCTCAGGAAAGGAACTACCACATTTTTTATTGTATGTTATCTGGGATGCAAAGTGACCATAAGAAGACTCTCTCTCTTGGTGATGCATCACAGTTCAAGTACCTAACTGAGGTGAGCGCTTCAATTCAAGTTGATTATGTTTTAGAGCAGAGAGTACTTGTAATGCTTTTATTTTTGCTCATGTATTTGCTAAATGTTTAGACTTAATTTTTGGTGTTTTTCTGAAATTTTAAATGTATACCATAATTAAGTCAAATACAGTAAATTCATAATTACATCTTAACATTATTGGTCTTATATCCATTGCATGTTAAATCACTCCTGCTCTCTAATTCAGATTCCTTTATCAGGTTTTAATACTGAAAATCACTGACTCAGGCACAAGTGCAATAAATGACTCTTCTGATGGTTATCTAGGGTGGTTGTTTGACATGTGATGGTCGGGACGATACTGATGAGTTCGGACGGATTCGTTCTGCTCTAAAGATCCTCACTTTCTCAGACAGGGACTGCTGGGAAATCTTCAAATTACTCGCTGCCATTCTCCACATGGGCAATATTGACTTTCAGAGTTAGTGTCGATAACCTTTCTGTTACAGTAATAACATTTCACACACAGAAGTTATTGTAGTTAGGAATATCATAAAGTTGACTGATTTGCTGATTTGCTTCTTTTTCAGGCACTATAATGAATAACATGGACAGCTGTGACGTCATGTCATCCAATCATTTCTCTGTCACTGCCAAGTTGCTGGAGGTACAGAGAAAAAGAGCCAATGCTGCTTTTAGCACTTTATCCTCAATTCATTTTTTAAAAGCTTGCTTGATTGTATGAATGTATTTGATGACAGCAGTTCTGTCACTTTGCAGGTGGATGATGCTGTTCTTGATAAGAGTCTTACCCATCGCTCCTTCATGACAAACAGAGAGATAGTCACAAAACCCCTCAGCTCAGAGCAGGCCACAAACACCAGAGATGCTTTTGCCAAGGTACCCACATCCTCACACCATAGGCTACTGTCCTAATGTTTTTTTTTTCCAGAAGAAGAAAAAAAAAAAACTTACTGACCCTCAAACTTCTGAACAATGGTGTATATGCAATCAACATTCAGGCTTCATAAATTCCCATTATTATTGCACATGTGAATGAATGTTTTTTCTACTCCCTGACAGGCCATGTACGGAAGGCTGTTTGTTTGGATTTTCACAAAAATAAACGGTGCCATTCACAAACCCCAGACTGATGAGCCGTCTTACACACGCAAGTCCATTGGTCTGCTTGACATTTTTGGCTTTGAGAATTTCCCTCAGAACAGGTAAGTATCTGTTATCTAAACTAAAAATTATGTTAAAATAAAAAAATTTAATTATAAATTAAAATGCGGCTATTTAGCAGGGGTTTAAAGTACTTGAAGCAACTGAGCAATTGTACTTCCCCTTGTGAAAAAAAAATAGCCTACTAACATGTATTTGAAATACATTTGTTATATGCTAAGTATACTACAAATACATTTACATATTTATGTACTCGATAAAAATCCCCATACTTTTAGTATACTAAACTGGCATACTTAAATGTCTTGAACTAATTTTGTACTTATTGCACTTTAACTGTGCAGAAGTAGTGCTGAGATCTAATTAAAGATATAGTATATTTGATTGTGCTGAAGTAGAACTAGCGCAAGTTTGCTTTAGGTACACTTTAAATATCTTGCCGATATTACTCAAAGATCATACAATCCTCATCAATAGTGATATTAAAAAACATTTAGGCTTAACATGTGCATTGAAATGTGCATTGTACACAAGGGATACTCCAAATTAAGTTTGATTATAATTTTTATATCAGTAAGTCTCAAGGAATATGTCAGTAAATATGTTAATAGATTTGAACTATACTTAGTATGAAATAAATGTATTTTAAATATATTACTGTTTTACTAGGGTCATTACTACATTTAAGTATAATTTCAGATAGATAGATAGATAGATAGATAGATAGATATTGACACAGTACCCATACTTGAGTCGTAAATATAATTTCTCTGTACTTCTGCCCTCTTTTTGTTTAGTTTTGAGCAGCTGTGCATTAATTATGCCAATGAGCACCTGCAGCAGTTCTTTGTGAGGCACATCTTCAAGCTGGAGCAGGATGAGTACAGTAAAGAAGGAATCTCATGGAAGCGCATTGGTTTCAATGACAACCAGAAAACCCTGGACCTGCTGGCCATTAAACCTCTCAATATACTGGCTCTGATTGATGAGGAGAGCACCTTTCCTAAGGTGAGCTTCATAAGATACGTGAGTGATTTATATGCTTATGGATATTTTGTCTGTGCTCACCTTGCGTTGTCCTGTTTTCAATGCAGGGAACAGATGCCACCATGTTAAACAAAATAAACAAAGAACACAATGGAAACAAACTGTACATGTCATCCAAGAGCAGCCATGGCATGCAATTTGGGGTTAAGCACTTTGCTGGGATGGTTTTTTATGACTGTGAAGGTACAACTCATTACTTAAAGACTCGGTTATGACTTGCATACTGCATTTCCCAATAGTTATTTTAAAAAGCAAATTGCCTCTGATCTGAAAGTGCTGTTTTTTTTCAGGATTTTTGGAGAAGAACAGAGACTCCCTGAGCATTGACATCATGGAGCTGGTTCAGAAATCTTCCAACAAGTTGCTCAAACAGATCTTTGAAAAGGAGGCGAATACAAACTCAGTCAAGAACAATAACAAAATCAACAAAATCCTCATGACGCCAAAGAACTCACTACGAGTATGGGACATTTATACGGTAGACTGACAGTATTGACTGGACAATGGCAACATCTGGCTATATATTGTGTCTTTTTTGTGTCACACAGCAAGTAAATGATTCAAGGCGGCAGATATCTACTCTGAGTGGCCAGTTCCGTCAGTCCCTGGACTCTCTGATGAAGGCCCTGTCGCTCTGTCAGCCCTTCTTCATACGATGCTTCAAACCAAATGACAAAAAGATGCCCATGGTACCAATTCACATGCCTAGTTACATATTTTATACTGTGTAGCCATCAGAACTGTAATAAAATCATGCTTTTTCTTTCTCCTGCTTTTCAGGTTTTTAATAGAGAGCTCTGCATGCAGCAGCTTCGCTACTCTGGAATGCTGGAGACCATTAAAATACGCAAGTTGGGATATCCCATCCGGCACACCTTCAAAGACTTCCTGCAGCGCTACCGTGTGCTCCTGAAGACCGTGCAATGTGACCCCAACACTGTATGGGCCTAATATGTTTGTTTACAGATGTGATGCTTTGAATATGAGAATTATTATAAAGTGATAGCTGATGAGTATAGTTGAATTAGGTGTGTAAGTGTGCTTGTGTGAATGTATTAATCAACGTCCCTAGAGGATCCTGCATAATTCCAACCAATCATTGCCTTCTGATATAAAGTTAATTTCAGGGCTGTGATTGGTTGCTAGGAATCATGTATATAATGTTGATCTAAAAGTCTCTATTAACGTTTTACATTAGTTTACATGAGCTAACAACAATGAATAACACTTCTAGAGCATTTATTAATCTTAGTTAATGTCATTCTCTGCATTTGCAGAAGTTGTCTGCAGTAGTTGTATTGGTTAACATTAGTTAATGCACTGTGAATCAAACTGTGAATGATTCACTTATAATTGTGTACGCAATGAAGCCGACATATGAGAAATGAAAAGCTTTAAAGCTTTAAAAATGATGAATGTACCAGGTTGGAATAAATGGAAATATTTGTTATTTGTTCATCAGGAGCCTGCTGCAAACTGCTGTGCAGCCATCTGCAGGGCTATGATCAAAGACGAAGAGGACTGGAAGATTGGCAAAACCAAAATCTTTCTCAGGGTACCTTAGTCGTAATATATCTCTGTACTAATTTTACATCTATATCAGTATACATTCCTGTAAATTTGATTTCTAAATGCGTCATTTTTGTGATTATATTAAACATACACTACCGTTCAAAAGTTGGGGGTCAGAAAGATTTTTATTTAAAGAAATTAATACTTTTATTCAGCAAGGATGCATTAAATTAATTAAAAGTCACAGTAAAGACATTTATAATGTTACAAAAATAAATGCTGTTCTATTGAACTTTCTATTCTAATCAAAGAATATCACAGTTTCCATAAAAAGCATTTAGGTGTTTTAACTGTTTTCAAGATTGATAATAATAAGAAATGTTCTTCGAACATAAAATCAGCATATTGGAATGATTTCTGAGCGATCCAATCTCAGAAATACATGACATTTTAAAACGGTAAAATGGACAAACTGTAGGTATTTTCACAATATTATTGTTTTACTGTATTTTTGATCAAATGAATGCTGCCCTGGTGAGCATAAGAGACTTCTTTCAACATTAAACATTAAAACATAAAAAAAATCTTATTGACCCTAAACTTTTAAACAGTAATGTATATGTAATTTTTTTCACATAAGAATTTTTGTGCACTGTGTATTTTCTTCTTTCTCTCTGTCGCAGGATCATCATGACTCTTTCCTAGAACTGGAGAGAGAGCAAGAGCTTTACAGGAAGGCACTTATCATCCAAAGAGTGATGCTTGCCCATAAGGACAGGTTCGTTCCCCACTGTCTCGTGTCTGCATAGTATTTTTTATGTAATTGTACAGCAATGTTAAATTAAGTCATTCATCATTCACATACAGAGCAAATTTTGTAAAGAAGAGGAGGGCAGCTCTGGTGTTACAGAAAAACTGGCGTGGCCACAGAGACAGAAGAGACTTTTGCCAAGTAAGCTATGCAGGATCTCTACAGTATATGTAGCCTATATGTACAATAGCTTTTAAAAAATTAGTGTAATGAAATAATGAAACATGCTTCTTATTGTTTCTGTTTTCCCTGTTAGCTCAAGCAAGGATTTGCTCGGCTGCAGGCAAAAGTGCGCAGTCGGCAGCTCTATACGGAGTATAAGCGCAGACGGGCTGCAGCCATCACTCTGCAAACACAGACCCGTGGCTACCTCGCAAGGAAAGACCTGAAACGCAAAAAAGATGCAGTGATACTGCTGCAGGCACAGACCAGAGGACTGCTGGCCAGGAAGACCCTCAAGAAAATGAAAACAGATGTGAGTGTATAGTGGAACAGAGCAGAATACCTGTTTTTTTAGGATAGAATGTTTTGTCTTATTTTTGTTTTATATGCACTACCAGTCAAATGTTTGGATTTCTTATGTCAAGAGTTTCACCGAGGCTGCATTTATCTGATCAAAAATACAGTAAACTTGTGAAATATTTTTGCAATTTAAAATAACTTTTTTCTATTTCACTATATTTTTAAATATTTTTTTTTTCCTGTGATGACAAAGCTAAATTTTCAGCAGCTATTACTCCAGTCTTTAGTGTCATATGATCCTTCAGAAATCATGCTGATTTGGTGCCCAAGAAACATTACTAACATTACTATCAATGTTGAAAACAGTTGTGCTACGTAATATTTTTGTGGAGACCATAATATGCTACCATTCAAAGGTTTAGAGTAAATAAGATTAAATTAATAAAAAATAAAAAATATATATATTTGGCAAGGATGTGTTAAGTTGTTACAAAAGACATGTATAATGTTACAAAAGTTTTCTATTTCAAATAAATGCTGTAAACTTTCTGTTCATTTCCAGAATCCTGAAGAAAATGTATCACGGTTTCCACAAAAAAAATATTAAGCATTTGTAATTCATACCCTTGTTGTGTCTTAGGCATTTTTGACGGCACAAGAAAAAGAGGCTCAGGAACGTACAGCACTGGAGCTTCAGCAACGCCTAGAGGAGCTGCTCAGAAAAAACGAGGAAGCTGCCAAATCACAGGATAATAATAATGAGGAAATGGTGGAGAATATCTTTGGCTTCCTTCCAAGTGCAATAGTAGGACAAGAGGGCCCAGCACCTGAGGGATTTGAGGTTAGAGTCATCTTCACAGCGCAATAAGGAAGCAGGACACCTATTTGACGGGAACAAACACTTCCTGATCAAAATTCATTTTTCAAAATCCAATAAGCCTATGTCAGCTCCAACTTTAATTGTTGATACACAATCAATTAATGGATACTGTATTCAGCGATAATACTGTACATTATGCCTTTCAAAGACATTTAACAATACAAAATGTTTAATATTAACTTTGTGTGATTTGTTCCTGATGTTTTTCTAGGATTTGGAGGCCGAGCCGGTGAAGTTAGAAGAGGTTGAATTAGTAGAGAGTCCTGTAAGGGAGAGGAAGGTGATGTCTTTACCAGACAGCAGAGAAGACAATCAAGATGAAGAGGATGAGAACGAGAAGGAAAAGGAAAAGCAAATGCAGAACGAGAAGCAAAAGCAAAAGGAAAAGGAGAAAGAAATGGAGAAGGAAAAGGAGGAGAAGGAGAAAGAGAAAGAGAAGGAGAAGGAGAAGGAGAAGGAGAATGATGAGTTCTCTTTCTCTAAATTTGCGTCTTTACACTTCCAAGGATCATCTACTCACTCACATATTCAACAGAGATTAAGACAACCCCTGCTCTACCATGAAGATGAAGGGGATGCCCTGGCAAGTGCTGTTCTCATTAGAAACATGTCCCCATCAAAAGCAAGTCTTGTTGATCAACTGTGTCTGTGTTTTTTTTTTTTTCTCTGCTCTTTTTCTCTCCTCCTCCAGGCTTGTTTGACAGTATGGTGGGTCATACTGAGATTTATGGGAGATCTTCCAGAGCCGAAGCAAGAACGTGTTTCTGCTATAGCTGATCCCATTCAGATGAACCTTGGTCAGAGACAAGCGCGGCGACTCAGTAACCTTGTTGGATTAGATCATGTAAACAATCAAGACACAATAAAACACTGCCTTTTTTACACTTCTACAGTATCTTCAGTGCCTACGCTGCTGAGAAGACAAGCCTAGATCAACATGCATTTTCGTGCTGTTTGATATTAGTATATATTATATTGCTTTAAATATTTTATTGTACACACACAGGTAAAATGCCTTCTGGTAAAAAACAAATCCAAGGCATAACAATATAAAGATTTTAATGTGAATGTAGAGGATATTTACACTTAAAAAAAATACATCAAAGGGCCAAATCAGACCAAAGGGGACCACAAATAAAGAACTGCTAAATACTGTAAATACTGTCATAATAGTCAATAACCCAACAGAAATGTGACTGTTGCTTGTCTTATAGCATTATATTACATCAAACAAACTTTTGTCGGTTTATTTGTTTGTTGGTCTTGTAATTGCAGAAATTTTTGAGAAAAAAAATGAAGCAACAGAAGGGGACAGGGAAGAGAAAACACTCAGCCATTCCTGAAGAAGAGGTATACTAAAGCACTGATCATTACCAACAGCTAACTGCATCATGGTTCTTAATAATCATGCTAATGAAATTTGCAGCCAGTAGAAGAACCACAACCTAAAATGCAGGCTGTTCAGGAGGAAGAGGATGTACTGTTTGGAGAGAGAGCAACGTATGATCGTCCAATGACACCATTGGAGAAATTGCATATTATTGTAGGATATGCTATTGTACGACAAGATATAAGGTGAATGTGATGGGCCATTGGTCATTTACGTTCTTCACAATGTGGAATATATCATCTTTATGAGTTTATATGTTTTTCAGAGATGAAATCTACTGTCAGATCCTTAAGCAGTTAACATCCAATAAGAACCACAAAAGTACAAACAGAGGCTGGATTCTTCTGTCCATTTGTCTGGGTATTTTCCCCCCAACGGATCGCCTCAGTAAGGTATGAAATACTATTTGATTTCCGTTCTGTTATCTAAGAGCAAATGTGAATTTATCCACTCATTATCACAAAAGAGACCTGGCAGGGTGATATATATCAGGGTGTGATATTTGGAATGTTAAGTGTTGTTATATGCTGTTATGTTGTTGATATGCAACGCTGTTTAATGTTATGCTTTATGTCATATTACATGTTGTTGTGTTATGTGTCATGTTGTTATATGTTGGTTTATGTTATATTTTGTTGTGTTATGTGTTGTCATGCAGTTATATGTTGTTTAAAGTTATTTTGTTATGTCATGTTATATGTTGTTGTGTTATATGTTGTAATGTTATGTTGTTATGTTGTGGTATGAGATATGTGTTGTTATTTTATGATGTCATATGTTTTATATTGTTATATGTCATGCTACGTTTTCTTGTTTGTTATGTCATGCTTTGTTTTATTGATTTATGTTTTGTGTTATGTTATGCTGTTATATGTTATGTTTTGTGTTGTTATTTGTTGTGTTTTGTCATGTTTTATATTTTATGTTATGTTATGTCTTGTTATGCTGTTTTATATATGTTATGTCATGTCATCTCATTTTATGTTATATCTTGTTTATTGTCGTGGTTTTTCTTATGTTTGTTATATGTTGTTATGTTATGTCATACTGTTTTGTTTTGTGTTGTGTTATATCATGTTATGTTTTTTAGATTTTATGTATTGTTATTATGTTAGTGATGTTTTATTTCATGCTATGTTTTGGTATGTTGTAACTTACGTTACATTGTGTTACGTTACGTTACTTTGTCACATTACGTTTCATTACGTGACATGCTACGTGACTTGACGCAATGTGCTGACATTACGTTATATGACATTACGTTACGTGATGTTACGTAATGTTATGTGTTATGTTCCACAATTCTTTGGCCACAGTATCTGCAGAGCTTCATACGCTATGGGCCAAGTGAGTACTCCTCCTACTGTTCAGAGCGACTGCGAAGGACTTTAGCCAACGGAGAAAGAAGTGAGCCACCATGCTGGGTTGAACTACAGGTAGGCAATCCCTCTGAAAAGATGAAGAATACTCCCCTTATTCTAAATATGACAAGCCCTTCTTTCCTACAAGTCTGTAGAGAACAAGAAGCCCATTACAGTAGTTGTGAGTCTGATGGACGGCAGAAGTATTACCCTCACTGTGGATTCAGCCAGCACTTCTGCAGAGGTGTGCGATTCGATTATCCAGAAAATAAACCTGCAAGACACTTATGGCTTCTCCCTATATGTTGCAATGTATGAGAAGGTTTGTATCATCTGAATGGCTTCAAGATGCACCGTGAAATAAGTCACATATAACTAATGAGCAATAGTAATAAAGTCCTCATTATATGTATCTCTTGCTGCAGATGTGGTCTCTTGGCAGTGGCAGTCAGCACGTCTTGGACACCGTGTCCATTTGTGAGCAGGATGAAAAGAAGCATGGGAGAGAGGAACAACATGCTCCTTGGCGTCTCTACTTCCGCAAAGAGATCTTCACTCCATGGCACGACTGTTCATCTGACCGAGTCAGCACAGAGCTCATCTACAGGCAGATCATCCACGGACTCAAAAGTGGTGATTATCAGTCTGATAAGGTCAGTCTAGGCTCTTTCTTTGAACAGTTACATAATTTTAATAGGAATGAGATTAGTGACTTATCCTGTGTTGTTGACCTATAATTTTGATCTAGGAGGATGATTATGTGCAGCTCGCAGCCAAACATTACTATGTACAGTATGGCTCTGAAAGCAGTATGGAAACCGCAGAAAAGATTGTTCGTGAGTGCATGAACATGACTTTAATTGAGAGCAAGTCTATGGTCAAGCTAGTGCAGATGATTCATTCTGCACACACACAGGTATGCTCTATACAGTATATACTCTATACTCTATATGCTCTATATACAGTCATTGCACAAAATTTTATTTGACTGTAGTGCTTGGAGAATTATGCCAGCACTAATCCTTCTTAATTTCTTAGGGTCCTTACATAAACTCTACTAAACCTGCCTATGAAGTGAAAGAGGAGACTGTCGAATATGCACGGCATAAGTGGCCAATCTATTTCTCCAAGTTCTATGAGGCTCAAATTGTTTCAGGTAAAAAAAAAAAAAAAAAAAAAAAGTTATTCTTAGTTCCCATAACAGTAATTAATTCAAAAATGTACATTTTGTCATTACATAAACCCATGTCGTTCCAAACCTCTATGACTTCATTTCTTCTGTGGAACACAAAATAAGTGCTTTTGAAGAAAGCTCATGCTGCTTTTTTCCATACAAAGCTGTAAAGATAAAAAAGGCACAATAAAAACATCATAAATGTACACCAAATGACTCTGAAGCCATATGATAGTTTTGTATGAGGAACAGACTGAAATTTAAGGTGTTGTTCATTAAAAATATTGCTTGACGGTTAGGGTCACCATTCATTTTCGTTGTGCTGAAAAAAAGGAGCTTGGACATTTGGCTACAAGTTAACTAATTTTGTGTCCCACAAAAGAAAGAATAATGTTTTTCTGAAGTCAGTAAATGATGACAGAATTATAATTTTTATAATCACGTTAACGCATTGACTTTGGGAATTCGTTGTTTTTTTATATCATTTACTGTGAAAAAATTGTGTTCAGGTCCTGCAGTGCCTCAAGACCAGTTTGTAGCTGTTGTGAACTGGAAGGGGGTCTTCTTTCAGGATGTGACAGAAGCCGCATTTCTACAGCTCTCTTATCCTGAGGTGTCAAGTATCGAAATGAGGTAAAACATTGCTTTTTATGATAAACCTCCACAGAGAAGCAACTAAATTACACCTGAGCATTGATAAAAAAAAGCTTCAAAGACTATTTCTGCAGATTCAGCCTAATTTGTTAGATGAACCAACTGACTTTTCTTCTTTTCCATTCTGTCGTTTCTTCCCTTCTTAACTTTTCTCCTACAGTGAGGAAAAGTCTGGTGAGATTGTGTGTTTGATGACTCCGAAGGGGATGTATGAGTTGAAGGCTGTGAAGGGAAGAGAATTAGTGGAGTTGGTCAACATGCTCATCTCAGGGCTTAAGAAGAGATCAGAGTACGCTGTGGCAATACAGGACCTTAGCAGACAAGGTGCTTCTTTTACAGATTTTTCAACTTTAGGAGCACTTTTGACTGTTTGCAATTTTGACAATTAATGTGTGATGATGATGTATGATAGTAATAACATTTTTTACTTGTTGGTAAAAAGTCTTCAATTGAACAATCAGAAGCTGTAAATGTGTTTTTGAATTCTTATGAAAAAGTGTGAATGTACACTGTAAAAAAAAAAAAAGTTTTCAAAGTTGCAAATGTCACATTTAATTCAATACATTATATTACTCTGTAATTATTCATACTAACAATTTCTACTAGCAGTTTTACATTTATTAGAGTTACAGAGGGGAAGTTAAAGATCCACATACAGACATCCTGTTAACTTAGGTCAGAACCAAAAAAAGTAATTAAAGAGACAATAAAAAAGGTTTAAAACTGATTTCTCCTAAAACTAAAATGTAAGTAAAATGTAAAGAACTAAAATGTAAGAATCACTCTTACATTAATTTGGGATGATGGATATTCTAGCATTTAAACTGGTTCTTGAACTGGTCGAAATTGCTTGGATATTCATCTTTCTGGGTTTTTTTTTTTTCTTCCCTTCAGAGGATCCTGCATTGCTGAGCTACAGAAGGGGTGATGTACTGTTTATCATAAAGGATGGGGAGTACTCTTCTGAAGAAGGCTGGATCAAAGCAAGGAATGAGAGGACAAATCAAACCGGAGCAGTTTCCTTAGATGCCATTCGGATTTTGCCGATGTTGTCCAGGCCTACAGAAGAAACACTGGTAAACATGATTCTTTTGTTTCACACTAATTTGTGGAGGAAATTACTTCTCAGCACTGGCCATTATTAAATTAATTGTTTTTATCAGTGTTTTAAGATTTTGACTTGGAAATAAATGTTTAAAGGGAGTGTAAAGATAGTTTTAAGATTTTAAACTTTAAACTCATAAATTCATTTTAAGTCAATTTTTATATCATTTTAAAAGTTTAAACAGAAGGCTAACGTAAGTGCTGTGATGGTAAAGTGGGCAAAGAAAGACAAGTGTGTTGGTTAATCAGTTGAAAGTAGGACCTCTGAGTTATATTTGTTTGGTTTATGATGGTCAAAGTAAGTGGAATAGTTAGGTGTTGTGGAAGGTTTTTTTCACTTAGTGCAGAAGAGTTTGAACAAAGCTTGAGAATGTTTGTTTTTAAATTCCTTGTTTTTATTGTTGTGATTATTATTTTTTTTTAATTCTTTGTTTTTATTGTTGTGATTTTTTTTTATGACTATTTTACTTCATTTTATGTAAAGCACTTTGAATTACCACTGTGTATGAAATGTGTTATATAAATAAACTTGCCTTGCCTTGCCTTAAACATTTAAAGAAACTTCCTTTAAAGATTTTTAATGCACGTTTAATAGAAAATGCTTTTCAAAACCCCCAACAAGGTTCGTTTTTTTTCGGTTCACAAAATATACTTTGTTTTGTGTATCAATTTAAGATTGACAAGAATAGAAATGTTAAGAGTGATTTCTATACTCTAGAATTTGCTGAATTTGACCCCAGCACGAAGAAAGTCAGTGATGCCGGTATTGCCGCAGAAGGAGGAGCTCAGCACAGAGAAAGTTTCTGTTGTGACGCTCAAGGAGTTCTCTTTTGATTATTTCAGGTAACACATGTACACTTTGCACTCATCTCACCTGATATAAATAAAAACTGCTCCAAAAAAGTTGCTTGAAAGTTACCAGTTTTGATAACATGCCAGAGCTTCTGAAATGCTCATCTTGTTCCTCTTTCAATGGGTCACAGGGAGTCAAAGGAAGGTGGCCGGGGCAAAGGAGGGACCAAAGAGAGGCTGTGGGCCAACAGCAAAGAGCCTCTAAAACAGCCGCTGCTCAGGAGCCTGCAGGGCAACTCAGAGCTATGCCACCTCGCTTGTGACTGCTTCACAGATATCCTTCCTGCTGATTGATCAAATGAGGAGGAAAATGAAAACTGAATCATTTGTTACACATCTAATATAGTTCCTTATGAAGGAAGTTGTATTTTATGTATTACAGTACATGTGACCGGAGTGAATTTTTATGAATGATGCTTACTGTTTTCTTTAACATTGTCTCTACCTATCCTTAAATATATGGGAGATTATCCAGTCAAGCATGTACGGACACCCATAGATTTAACAAACCAGATCTTTGGGCCAGCAACAGCACACGTGGAACTAAGAGATGAGATCTACTGCCAAATAATGAAGCAGATGTCTAATAACAGCCATGGGTTTGTCAGCTAGTTTTAACTCATTTGGTTTTGGTACCCAAATATGATCTAACGTTGCTTTGTTTGTTTTATCTGATTTTTCTTGTTTGTTTCTCTCTGTTTATCTTTCAGGTTGAGTATGGAGCGAGGTTGGCAGCTGTTGTGGCTGTGTTGTGGTCTCTTTCCTCCAAGTCAGTTGCTACTGAGATATGCTCAACGTTTTCTGGAATCCAGACCCAGAGAACCTCTGGCCTCCGCCTGCCTGCAGAGGATGCAAGCTATGCTCAGGTAGAGTTTTACATACTCAAACAGTTTGTCTCTGGCTAATTCACGCTGCAACTACACACACCGACCAACGCAGACAGTCACTAGATTATAGTATGGCTACATTCACAACTGCATTTACTAGCAGGTGAAATGTGCCTAGGGGTGGGCGATATACCAGTAGACATGATTAATGGGTAAAAATTATCAACCAGTAGAGATCGCTGTTACGCACTCATGTGACGTTGCTGTGGTCACGAAAATGTATCGTTTGCACGTGTTTTTAAGCACTGTGGTTTAAAAGCAATTGATTTTGAGCCATTGAAATGTAATCAGCAGCGAAAGAGTACTCATATATGTGCTATATGCGTGCGCTGTCTGAGAGACTGTTTCTGAGCACTGTCAGAGAGGCGCGTGCATAAAGACGGTACTCATAGAGCGTGGGAGTATTGAACCATCTGAGTTATTTTTGCCACTTTATAGGCCTTGAATGGTTAAAAATACACGCTTGTATGTGTCAAAATGCCTGTCTTTACAAGTATCCTCATAAACACAGTCATTTAGGTCTTAAGGGAAAGCAAACAGCTGAGAAAGATTGCATATATAACAGTATATTAGATCCGGGCAGCTCTTAAAGTGACAGCAGTCTAATATTCCTGCTGTCTGTCATTCATGTTAATCAAACAACAAAAGAGAGAAAATCTCTCACCGCTCTTGACTAAATCACATTTGGAAAAGAATAAATATATATTTCATTTACACAGTGAAGAATATGCAGTGGGTTTGTTCTTATTTAATCACTGACAGTTTACTTGTCTTAAGTGAGGTTTTTTTTTTTTTTTTTTTTTTTTTTAGGTTAGTATTAGTTTTTTAGTATTAGCAAAGTCCCTTTTAAGGAAAGTCCGTTCACTTGGCCGCCATATTTGCAACGCCTCCGGGCAGCTCAGACAAGACCAAGTCCTATCTAAATGAATGGGGGAATCCTGAAATCTCAAAAACGGCTCGCTGAACTCGCGATTAAATTACATATTTCAAATCAGCAATAAAATCTGAAATGAACTGCCCCATGAATGTTGTTTCTTATGCTCAAATAGCGTTTAAAAAGCTTATTTTTCAGGCTAGACCAGCCAATGCGCATGCATAGCTCCAATGCGCTTATGACTGTGCATGCGCAGCCGCTGGTCCAGCCCCAGGTTTCTATGGAAACCGGAGCATCTAACGGCCGCTGCAGTGACGCAATGACTTTACCAATCAACAATTGGCTCTTTCATTTAGAAGCCGGGACTATCCCACCATATTGCGCATTGCACTTTCTCCCATTCATAAGTATAGGAGTGAACTGTCTTTGTATTTCTATAGTCTTTGGTATTAGTGATATTGACACTGGTGACAAGAATTATGAAATTTCTATGGTATCTAACATTTTGATATCATAAAGACCTTATTTAAAGCAAAAATAACTATATTGTGATAAACATCATTACCATGAAATAAATTTACTTGTGATATATGATTTTGGTCATATCGCTTACCCCTATACTGTTCAAACAGCAGCTTACAATAGAAGCTTGAATACTTGTGTAAGAACATGCAACGAAAGTCGAGCCTGTGTAGACTTAGGGTGGCACTATATTTAATTTTTGACAGGAATGAAAATGAGACTGTGAGGGATAGAAGTACAGTTCGTTCAATGGATTATACTGTTGTTTAACAACATAGTTCATGAAACATCTTTCTGGAAAAAAAAAATTTAGTAGACAAAAATTTCATAAAACAGTTTCTAGGACCTTTATACAGTGTGTGCCATTGTGAAGACTTAAGTCTATCGCTAGTTTTCATCCATTTTAAATTCAATATGGCAACATCCAAAACTACAAAGTCTTATCACATTTGACATAACAGAAGTTAAACTGAGGTACATCCACATCTTAATTTACCAATGGCAGCTTTTATACCTCAGTAAAGTGTGCAGCATTTTGTAATGTGAGGAAGCGAATGCAAGCTGGCAGGCACGTGGCTCTCTATACAGGACATTTATTAAAGTAACAAAGTAAACAAAAGTCAGGGAATACAAGGAACAGGAAATATGAGCAAAAACAACAACATTACATACAACAACTGGCAAGGAACAAGAGAAACATTAGAGCTATATATATATATATATATATACAGGCCGCTAAACTAGCTTAACAAGATAACAAGACACACCTGGGGAGACCAAGCAATGGAAGCCAATGAACAAATGGACTACAAACTGACTACAAGAACCACAGGAAACAGGAAGTGACATTAATGTCCTAAACAAGACACAGAGCATTTAGTTGTTTATAGGGGTGCAACGAATCGTAGATGATCCGTGATCCGTACGGACCAGACCCCACGGTTTTTTACCGCTGCCGTACAGACTGCGCGATTCACACAGATTGATTCCTCTTTCACTTCTCTTTGAACAGTAACATACACACAAAGTTATGTTTAAATACCCATTTTGGCAAGTATTCTGGTAAACACAGTCGGTTGGCTTAAAGGGGCCATCGGATGCAAAATTTACTTTACAAGTCGTTTGAACATAAATGTGTGCTGGAAGTTTGTGTGTACATATCCATCCTATAATGATAAAAATCCACCCAGTGTTTTTTTTTTTAAATCCCTATTTTAAAATCCCCTTTCTCAAACCAGGCTGTTCTGAGATTCCTGTCAGAATGACGTAGTTTTGCACAGGCCGCTCCCACGATAGTTGATTGACAAGACCGTCTTACCTTAGACCCGCCCTGAGTGAGCTGAGAGCTGTCCGCCATTGTGTCGACTCCGGTGCAGGGGAAGACAAGAATGTCTCCGATTAAGCGATTGAGATGTTTTGTTATTGGCTGTAATAATGAACATAGCAGTCGTCATTAACTCCCGACATCTGAGCTGCTGAAGATGCAGAGGATTAACATTACTTTCGCTTTGAAGTGAATGCGCCGATCCCCGATCTGCCTAAATGCGTCTATGTTCGCGCAAATCATTCGTGTTTCAGCTTCATCTACAGAAGAAGTGAGTATAAGGGTTTTTTATGAATCTTTGGATATTGCCTTTCCTAATAAGGTGCTAGTTAGCCAGTTTCGCGGCTAAAGTAAACAGTACTGGTCATCAACCCACAGAAGAGACGGGCGGGGTCAGCAGAGCTCATTAGCATTTAAAGCTACATGGACTAGAATGGCTTGCTAAAAACAGAGCTGATTTTGACATGGTAAAAAAAGGTGTTTTTTACACAACCATTGAGAAATTTTAACCAAAGTATATTATAGACTTTTCATTAAGAGCCTAAAGAATCATATCAAAATGGGCATCCGATGACCCCTTTAAGTGACCGAAACAGCTGAGAAAGAAACCGGATGTGTGTCAGTATTAGGTACGTGCATTTGGTCTTAAAGAGACAGCAGCCTATAAATACCTGCACTGAAGAGCACTATTGTGTTATTTTACAATTAATTATTACATTTCTGCACCTGAATACTAGTGTTACTGACTTTATTAGTAACTTTATGTTGTATTCATCTACGCTTGTCATTTGTGAAATTGTTCTTGTTTTATTACTGACAACTAGTAGTTTTTGCTGTGGTATAGAAGTACTTAATTAAAGTAAGCTTTCAGTAATTAATAAAAACCAAACTTTTTTTGTTTGTTTGTTTTTTGCTGATCCGACAATGATGCAATCCGTGACTCAAAATCCGTAATATGATCCGAACCGTGAGTTTTATGATCCGTTGCACCACTAGTTGTTTAGTACAATTCCATTCAAAAAGCAGGGCTTTGCTGAAAATATGGTTTTGAGTCCTGAAAATTTACAGGTTTGAGTTTGGTTATAGAATGTGGTTGTCACTCCTGTAAATAACTGTAATGCATGTAAACAACTATATTAATGACTCAAATACAGAACTGACAACCGTTTTATGTTGCTGTGTGAACGTGACCTATATGTCACTTCTCAGGACATGACAAATTTCAGTTCAATTGCTCAGTCTGCAAACACAAGCACCGACCAACAGCAACAGACGCAGACAGGTGTAACACCTACTCTTTCTCTCTCCTTCGGCTGCTCTTGTTAGGGGTCGCCACAGCAAAATGAACAGCCACACAGCTATTTGGCACAGGTTTTATGCCAGATACCCTATGTCACGCAACCCCAGTGCTGGGATGCACTCATACACACACACACACACACTTTCACTCCTACAGCCAATTTTACTGCATCCACAGCGGTAACACTGGTCCAACAAAACTCACCAAATGTGTCTGTTGGTGTTTGTCTATCGGTGTAGTGTGAATTAGACATTAGATGCCAGCTTGAACAGAACATGAGGGCTAAAATCAATCTAAAACGCAATGTTTATTGTCTCATACAGTATCGAGGGAAGGAAGTTGCCTCCTCACCAGGTGGAAGTGGACGCCATTCAGAATAACAGCACTCAGATCTTCCATAAAGTTCATTTTCCCAATGATACATCTGAAGTAAGAAGTGACATTACAAATAGTTTTAACCATTTTAATCATTCTTTTTTCCATTAATTTTAAAAAACCTTGCTTTTTTATTTTAGATATTTGAGGTGACCACCACCACGAGGATCAAAGACTTATGCCGCAACATTGCTAAAGACCTCCGGCTCTCCTCATCAGATGGATACAGTCTGCTTGTTAAAACATCCACGAAGGTTTCAGACATAATTCCTTTCAGTCATTATGTTTTTCCTGATGGTGTTGCTTTAGGTCCATGCTAATCTTCATTGGTCTGATTCTTTCAGGTAGTAAGTATGGATTCTAAAGAGTACTTTTTTGACAACCTCAGGCAACTCACAGATGTCGTCAAGAAAGGAAAAAAAGTCAAAGAGGGTGAGCTATATAAAATGCTAACTACTGTAATTAACCCAACATTTTATTCAGTAGGTGCATTATAATCAGACTCTCACTCACTATAAATATTATTGATCCTGAATACAGCTACTCCAGCTATTGTCCCTTACCTGGTGGTCTTCATGAGGAAGCTCTGGTTTAATGTGATCCCAGGAAAAGACCTAATCGCTGACCTAACCTTCCACTTTCCCCAGGTATGTTGTCTATCTGATCATCATTCCTTATCTGGTCAAGCCAAATACTGTCATCTGAATTCTAGAACAACATCATTTTAACCTGCCTTACGTTGTATCAAATGTTTGTATAACTGAATAGAGTGCTGCAGGGAACTAGAAGTTAGCATCACCCTGGTTCCCTCTACAAGAATCCAGTAGGATTTTTCCAATGGCTTTTGGATTATCGCAGAAAATAAGTTCTGAGACCAACCAAAGTTATGATTCATACAAGTTTTATTCAAGATAATCAAATGAAGATTAAATGCAATCCTAAATACAATTGCAGAAGCAAAAAGTAAAAGTTAGGCTATAAACAAACTATAACATGGTCACACAATTTCAATATCAGCACCACTAAGCTTCCGACACCAATTTCAACTTTTATTTAAAATCAACAAGTAAAAACTTTTTTACTTGTTGATTTTAAATAACACATTCTATCTTACCTATTTGGTGTGATGACATTAAAGGTCTCCATTAAAGGTCTCCAACCTCCCATTTAGCCAAGGTCCCATTTATCCACTTGTTAGCCGCTACCTTTTTCACAAGTAAAAAGTTAAAAAATCAGGATGGGGTATTACTGATATGTGTTTTATGTAGTAGAATAAAATTTAAAAAAAAATCTTTTTTTGTGACATTTTAACATTTGTGAACCCATTTATCCATAAACCCATTTAAAAACCTTTTGATAAAACGTGAATAAAACCATACAATAAAACCAGAAGTGTAAAAATGCCAACACATTTCTGGGTTTTAGGACTTTTTCCTGTGACACTCTATTATGCTGTGCAACTTTGCCTAACTGTCTTCTTTTTATTTTCCCAGGAATTGCCAAAGTATTTGCGGGGTTACCATAGTGTATCTAAAGAGGACATGATCAGTCTGGCAGGACTGCTGTTGCGTATTCAGGTTGATACGGATAAATCACAGTTTGTCATGATCCCTAGAATGCTGAAAGATCTGGTACCAGCTGATCAGCAGAAGATCATGACTGCTGATGACTGGAAAAAGGTTATCCTCAAGCCTCTTATTTACTATATGGCTCTGTATGTTTTGACTTTGTTCCAAACCTTAGTAAGGTGCCTACATAGACACACTACTGTTCAAAAGTTTGGTGTCAGTTGTTTTTATTCATAATTTAATCTTTTTTTTACTTTATATTCCTAAAAGAATTCTGAGAAAAAAAAAAAAAGTATCTCGGGCACCACAAAACTATTAATCGCAACTGTTTAAACCAGTGATAATATTAAAGGAATAGTTCACCCAAAAATGAAAATTGTGTCATAGATTACTTACCCTCATGTTGTTCCAAAACTGTAAGACCTTTGTTCATCTTCAGAACACAAATTAAGATATTTATTATTTTTTATTATATTTCCATTTTTGTGCACAAAAAGTATTCTCGTAGCTTCATAAAATTATGGTGGAACCACTGATGTCACATGGACCTTGATTGTAGTTGTACCCTTGCTGTCTATGCAGGGTCAGAAAGCTCTCGGATTTCATAAAAAATATCTTGATTTGTGTTCCGAAGATGAACAAAGGTCTTACAGGTTTGGAACGACATGAGGATGAGTAATTAATGACAGAATTTTCATTTTTGGGTGAACTATGAAGGATCATATGACACTGAAGACTGGAGTATTGGCTGCTAAAAATTCACATTTTAAAATATATTAAAATAAAACCATTATTTGAAAGTGTAATCATTTTTCACTATATTAGTGTTTTAATGTTAAATGCAACCTTGGTGAACATAAGAGACTTTTTTTTTGAGAATGTATGAGGCATTAGTATTAATATAATATATTTTAGTAACCCCTGGCCCTAACATTACAATGAATGACAGAATTGTTCTGGTCTTTGGTTTGCAGCACATTATCAACGCTTACAACAAGCAGGCAGGCATAAGTGTAGATGAAGCCAAACTCCAGTTCCTGAAGACAATCTCACAGTGGCCTACCTTCGGATGTGTTTTCTTCGAAGTAAAGGTAACCTGGGCGACTCTAAAAATAACCCTAATTGCTATGAAGGGGGGTTGTTTTCTTGACACTGACTGTCCGTTTTCTCACAGCAAACCTCAGAGAAGCGTTACCCCAGTGTTATTACGCTATCAGTCAGCAAGCAAGGAATTAGTATCATCAACCCTAAGACAAAGGTACAAATCTGTCTGTATACAACTCTAATATACAGCTCACCTCAGCATTGTGTAGTTTGTGAAGTTAACACGTGTTTTGGCTGGCTCGTCTGCAGGAGGTGCTTGCGATGCATCTGTTCAGTAAGATAACTTCCTGGTCTAGTGGAAACACCTATTTTCACTTGACCATAGGCAGCCTAGTGCAGGGCAACACTCTGCTCTGTGAGACTTCTATGGTAAATATAGCACACACACACACACAACTATAGCAAGTGTCACACCTGTGCATATGTTAATATCCTCTTTGACTGTTTGTGTCTTGCAGGGTTATAAAATAAGTGATCTCCTGTCCTCTTACAAGGACATGTATCTGAATGAGATACCAAAAGTGCGGAAATCAAGGAGGATCAACATGTAGTTGGATTGTTTTTTGCGGCATTTCTTTTTTAGATCTTTACCATAATAATTATACTATGAATTTGTTAATGTAATTTTTGGTATTTTGCAGAGGTAACAAAAAATAAATAAAAAGTTTAATAATTGCTGTCAGAAATCTGTTTTAAGATCATCACTTTTTAATATGTAACAGTAACTAGTATAGATCTGTCAGTGAAATCATAATGTTTTTGCTTGTTGCTACTTCTATGTGCATATATATTTCAACAAAAAAATTATAGGCTTGAGTATTTATTTTTATTTCAGTAGTCCACCATCTCATTGACTTTGCATTGCAATGTTACACTAGGTGGCAGTATTTTTACAGTTTAATTCTAATCTTTCTAATGCTGCTTTGATGGAACCATATTTAACAATAAAATGTAAAAATCAATATGGCTCTGAATTTAATTTTTAATGAATGATGACTAGTTGAACAATTTGTAATCAATGATAATATTCCACAATTTAAATTGTACATTTAGTCTGTAGTATTTGCAGTTTGGTGATAATATATTGATATGATATATTTAACTCTTCATGTCCTAAACTGATATATAGTGCATCATACGCTATTGTTCAAAAATTTGGGGTTGGTAAGATTTTTTAAAAATGTTTTTTAAAGTCTTCAGAAATACAGATAATTTGAAATTAATGTTTTTTTTTTTTTGTTTGTTTTTTTGTTTTTTTGTTTTTTTTTACTATATTTTAAATTGTAATTTATTCCTGTGCTGGCAAAGCTGGATTTTCTTTTAGGACTTTTAGGATTTTCACAGCCTCTCTTAACTGTTTAATTCTTCCACTAAACCAAAAATATCCCAGCGTGCCTCTCTCAACCCCTGGCCTCTTGACCAATTCAGCTGTTCCATGAAACTGAAAGAAAGCCTTGTGCTAAAACTGGAAAATCCAGCATGAATGCTTCACAGCAATCATGGTAATCGAGTGTAGAGCACACTTTTTGGCCCTGACACACACTTTGCCGTGTGCTCACTATTACCAAATAATAACACAGGACCCTGGGCAGGAGAGGGAGAAGTCAGAAACACAACCCTTCACTGTGGGGGACTCCAAAAACCATTTCATGTATGTCATGCCTAAAAGTGAAATGTATCCATTTCTCCTCAGCCCTGAGCCTCATTTTGTCTTACTAACATGAGCCTCATGTTATTAGAAACATGTTCTTGATACCACAACGTCATGTAGCCTTACTAACCCAAGCTGACATCTGAAACCTTCAGTCTGGAGCTATTTTTCTGTTGAAACCACAGGATGCCGGTGGATGCTAAAAAGTAGGGGTTTTTATTACAAACACAGCCATCTTTGAACAGTTATGGAGAAAATGTATCAGTCAACAGACCTTGTAAATAAAAGGATTTACAGAATAAAAACAAATTTGAAATATTACTTGGAAAAGTAAGTAGGTAAGTAAGTATAGGGGTTGTAACAGGGTGACTGAGACGAGAGATATGCGGATCCATTTGCAGGCTTTTATTAGACAGAGATGTTGTCATAATAGGCATGGTTCAAACAGTGGCAAACAAGTATAACACAGGCAAGACAAAGAGTAATCCTAGGGCAAGCGTGTGTCCTCAATCGGCGAACAATATCCAACAGGGCGAGACGACGAGATAATCCAGGTACACGAGAAATAGTCCAAGCGAGGCATAAACAGAGTCCGAACGGCGAGACAAGGGTAAATCCAGGAAACACAGGCTAGAATCAGAACACCTGAAAAACAAGCAAGGCAAAACTAAGTCTAGACTCGGAAAACTAAAACTGGCTCTGTATCACAGCTATCACTAGGAGAGCGATAAACGCAGAACAATACTCGGCGATGTGAACAAAGAAGTCCATGGCTTATGTAGGGTGTGTGATTGTGTGATGGGTCTCAGGTGTGAGCGTGTGATTAGTGAAATGGCTGCTGGGAAATGTAGTCTGGAGTGACATGCAACAGTCTGTGTCGTGTGAGAGTCAATGTAACAGAAGAGTGACCTCTGGTGGCAAGCAGATGTAAGTCCATGGACCAGATTCATGACAGGGGTAAATTCAGGGGAATTGGGGACACTATTTTTATTTCCTTTTTATTAGATTTTCTAAACAACAACATAAAAAATAAACCAGAACCAAACTAAACAGAGATAAGAAACAAATACTGTCAGCATTACCTACATATAATATAATTAAGTACACTTTTTACCATTGAGATGATTAGACAAAAAAAAAAAATAATAAAAATTCCCAATTATCTGTTTTCTATTTTAATATATTTTTTAAATGTAATTTATTCCTGAATTATAGCAGCCTACTTCAGTCTTCAGTGTCACATAATCTTTCAGAAATCATTCTAATATGCTGATTTGGCGATCAAGAAACATTTATTATCATCAGTGTTGAAAAAGTGTTGAATTTTTGTGACAGTAAATGTTTTACCTTTAAAGAGATTAATGCATTAATGATTTTTTTTTTTTTTTATTGAACTAAATGTATTTAGTTTTTTAGCTTGCATTAATTTTTAACCTTTGATGGCCCTAAATTTTGTACTTTTTGTCTTTTTTTATATACTGTCTTTTTTCAAAGCCCCATTTGAATTATCTTTATGTGTATTACTTTATCGCTCAGTTTAATTAAAAAGTCTGTGGATTCAGTCTGTTTTGTTTTGAGACTCACACAGGCAATTTTTTTGGAAAGCGTTCCATTGTGTTCTGAACTGTCACGTTACTCATGCCAATTAATTGATCAGGAATGATTTAATGCATTCCTCTAAACAAAGAGCCTTGCCAAGGCAATCATGGCCAAGTGCTGAGACTTTCAAACAGCAGCTCTGAGATTGCAGCCGTGCACGTGACTAGCATTTGAAATGCTGTCATTCCTAACCATTAAAACACACAATGGTAAAGCTTTAGTCATGGATGGGGTATGTGTGGTTTTACTGCTCTTCATCATTGCACTTGCTCTACTGCAGTCATGAGGCATGGTTTGGATTGCGGTATAGTTTAAAAATATGAAGGCAAGGTTGCTTTAATTTATTCCCCTTGCAGCATGTTTCAGATCTATCGTTCAGAGAGAGTCCAAATTGAAGGTTATTCCATCCAGTCATCAATCAATGCTGGAAATGTGTGCGGCTGAAGTAATCAATCTACTCTCTGAGAGCACAGCACATCCAACCAGCATGTGCCAGGTCAGCAAACCGACCTAATTCATGCAGGATTCGTTTGAAAATTAATCTGGTTTTCAGAATTGTTTGGTTCTTGGCTGATTGTGCTGACCCAACATTCATCTAACATCTAATCTAATGTTGTTTTTCAACAAACACCAATGTTTCTAACAGCTTTAATTCTGTTTTGTAAGGAGGATTACTGCACCCTCGCTCAAACGGATAGAAAAATTCATATTTGCTGGCGTTCCACATTTCAGGCTTCAGGAATGTGCCCTTTGACCTTCAAATGCTCCATGTCCCTCCATTTTGTTCATGTTGAGGAAGAAACCCAAGGGTAAAAAATGTCAAGTGCTTCTCAAAAGTCGAAAGAATGTTGGCAACGATGAATTGCAGTGTATCGCACATTTCCTGGTTCCTATACAGGCTGTAACTGCCAAAAAAATGCTAAACCTTTTCATTCCAACTAAGAGGATTTTCTCAGCTTACATAAGCTCACCTGGAGCCAAATTTGTTCTTGTGTTGGTATGAAGATCCAGTGCCACAGTGTCGTCATCATATTTGCCTGTTAAAATGTTATTTGGTTAAAGATGGTTTATTGCAAATATTGAAAGCACATATGAATATTGTCAGTGTATATACACGAGGTCATAAACTCCCCCAAGATGATGAAGAGCTATTCCCTCTTATTTTCTGTTATCATTTTAAATGGCAATGCTGTTATGATTTATAAACTGTACTTAAAATGTTCTGATACTGAGGCATGATAATCCACTACTGCATGTAGTGTCACTTTTTTTTTTTTTTTATATAAAGACTGATCTTATATGTCGACCCTTACTGATAGTGATCTATGTTGAATGTCTGCTTCAAGAACTGCATTTGAAAGCAGATGTGCTTTAAATGTGTTTAAAAAGGTATTCAACCTGGAACAAAAAATTATTCAATGATTCATTTGAATTGCCATTTAACTTACAATTCCCGCCTTATGCCTTACAGACAATTCATACTTTCCGTTTTCTGACAAACTTGCTTTTTTTTCTTTTCTTTTTTTTATGTAGGTATGGCAGTCCTGTGAGTTAGGGTAGTTTTGAATGAAATTTTACGGGAATTCAATTTCCTTGAGTTTTCATTGTTGGAAATGAAATGAACTGCGTTAATTTGTTCATGATGCACTTTTGCACGTTTGCTTTGTTGTTTGTCTGTAGTGTACATTAACTTGGTTTGATGCTGACATCCTGATATCATCTATTTCTTTTGCCAGATAAATACTGTTTTTAATGGTAAATAATCTTAAAAATATCAAATTTGACAGATATTTTCCACTTATAAAGCTTCAGTAGCTTCCTTTAGTTAGTATCTTTTTGAATAGCAGTTTGTAACGTGCCAAGTTACAGTTTTAAAGTTTTATGGGGAAATTGTCTGTTTGGGAACATGTTTTGATTTATGCATAAATGCAAAAATGAACAATGGAGGTCATAATCAGAGGCATTACTAGTGTAGTAAATATGTAAGATGTGGCTGTCTTATTTTCAATAACAAGCATTGTTCACTCTTGTTACAAATGAGGCCTGAATTCCTGAGATTCCTTCATCAATCAAACTTTTGTCTGTGAAATAAGATAAATACTGAAGCATCCTAGCATGCTTTAGCTTACTTACCCATTGTACCCTAATATTATGGGCCTCCCATTGACTTAATTTCAGCTAAGTATAATTAAGCAATTATAAAATTTAAAGATTTATTAGTATTTAAATTTTACTCCTACAATGTGATGCATTTTGGGGTGAAACAGGATATTCAGAATCAGCCAGTATATTTATTAGGTATTTATACACCTTCTATTACAAAACATTAATTGGTTTATTTATACACCTTTCTATTACAAGTCAGTTTTGAGAGGTTTTAATGCACAGAGCGGTTTAAAAGTCTTAGAACACAAGGGAAAATTCCTTCATTTGACATTTTATTATTTGATCTTTTTTGTTTCATTACAAGTTAGCATATGATATATGTTTAAGCATGTGACAAGTTATATTATCAAGTTATATTTTCAGCAAAATGTTTGTGCAGAATCTCAAATATGTTCTTAAATAAAACACTTTTTTTTTAATCTTTATAAAACTTTATCTCCAGATTGTTTTCATGACATGTTCAGATATTTGGACCTAAAAACAAGGAAATAAAACACACATACAAGATTGCATGTTGGGTATGTGTGAGCTGCCCAGTTTTTACACAGTTGAGTATCTTGTACTATGTAAACAACTGACTTACAGTAAGATCACCCACAAACAACTTCCTCATGAGCAATGCGAGTCTAAGATGCCACAACTGTCACAAAGATCAATTAGTTAAAAGCTAAACATCACATCTAATACAGATGTAGCCTTGTTCTATATTTGGAAACACAGAGTGTGACATCAACACCATGTATCAAAGTATGTGACTACACTAAGAAATACTGAGTTGGCTTTGTCAGTGACAGTAGTATTCGGAGGCCGGATAGGTTAGTCAGTGTTGGGTAAGTCAGCTTTGAGCGAGTTATCTATTGTTCTCTCTTAAAAGCAGAATGTTTGTCTGAATGCCTCAGAAGTCGGAGTATAAAATGTGGCTAAAGGTGAGCCTGAGGGAAATAGCGTGAGGTTTTCTCTGGTGAAATATGAGAGCTGGAATGCCCCTCACTGGCATTCTCTTATAATTACTCATCTTTCTCAGACTGTATGTGTGAGAGAAAACCTGGAATGTGTGAAACGGGCTGAAATCCAGTAGATTGTGCTTGCTGGAACCAACAAAAATTTCCCAAGGGTTTCACAAACCAAGAAACACATGGTTTTATATATTAATAGCTTTATTGTAAATGTATGAAATGTTTCAGAATATTCACATCTTTCATTGATTAAATAGAAGAGGTCAACCCTTGGCCATGTGTTTTGAACACATGAACTTTACTGAAATGCTCTTTGGCATCAGTTCCTCAGCATTACATTCCAACAGAACACAAGATAATTGTACAAAATATATATTAATATTTACTTTGAAATGACAACTTGACCAGCAAATGTGCCATTTAAGAGCGAACACATTCAAAAAGAAAATACAAGAAAGCAAATCATAATATAATACAATTGCTTTCCTCTCTAACAGTTCTTTTAGACTACTAGATCTATATAATGTTTTTGTCTCGCACAACATGACAGTGTTAAGCATGCCGATCCTAGAAATGCAATGTAAAAGAATAACTTTGCTGAAGGGCGTAGCAGCCATAAATAGAAAACATGAGAAAAATGTAACCATTTATAACAATCGATAAAGGTGGGGTGGAAAAGATACATGTAAGAGCTTCTGTCTCAAGAAGAAAGTCAATTGAACTGGAATGTGGTGAAGTTACCACAGGTCTTCTGAGAGGAGGGACAATGCAATAGTGAGGACAATTTAAAAGTTTGAGTCCACCCTCCTGTACGGGATGGCTGTAAATACCAAAAAATATAGGATTCTCACCAGCAGCAAAAGTCTCTGTAATTCAGTTTACTGCCTTATCTGTCAAAACATAGCAGACTGGAGATGTAGTTTTAAGAGAAGAGCTCAGCTCCCTCTTTCACATGAGATTTTTGAGCTCTGCTGTTTATCTGGACTCTTTCTTCACAACAGTATAGTGATGTGGTGTCATTAATCTCTCCCAGAGCTCCTCAACATTTATTTTGCAGAGCAGTTTGTCCAAGTGTTCTTCATCAAATGAAGATCTCCACTGCTTCCGCCGTCACATCATCCAGGCCCTTGAAAAGGTCCACGGCAGATTGTGCTTTCTGGATGTTATCTATGTAAAATATTAACAAATATTAATCAGTTATCATAAAATGAGGGACTACATCAGGAGAAAGCCATCAGTGGTAGACCTATTTAAAAAGATCCCAAACGACTTTGACAAATGACTTTTAATCTTTGTCTCTCAATTAGTGTGTAATATTTTCAGTTACTTTCTCATATCCCATATCACGTAGAAATTGCTAAAAGTTGACTCACCAGAGCGGGTCTCTGAGTGGGAGGTTTGATCTGTTGTCTGTTTCTCTAACAGAACTGGTTTAGGTTGTCCCGGGGCTGCTACCGGAGCGAGCACCGAACGGGACGTACCAGTCGCCTGATCATTGGAATGACTCTTCCCTGGAAAAAGATCCATAAGAATTTGTAACAATTTCTTCTCAGCTAATTTCATGTTATTCTCAGAAATGCTTAGCAGTGAACACTAATGATACTAACTTTGATACTAACTTTACTAATAAGGAGTGAACACTAATGCTAATTTTAGTCAGTCACCAACGTAAGTAGTAAAAGCTAATTGACAGTGAACACTAATGCCAATGTTGGTCAGATAATAACTTAGCTTGTAAAAGCTTAGCTAGTGACTAGTATAAACAACTAACTAGTCAAAGTTAATTAACAGTGAAGACTAATGCTAATGTTAGTCAAACAATAACTTTAACGTAGCTAGTAAAAGCATAGTTAGTAACTAGTAAAGGCTTAAATAAACACTAATAATCAGTAAACACTAACATAACTAGTAAAAGTTAATCAATAGTAAACATCAATGCTAATGTTAGACAGACACTAACTTAACTAGTAACTAGCAGTGAACTCTAATGCTAATGTTAGTCACATACTCACTTTGCTAATTTGGAGTGAACACTAATGCTAATGTTAGTCTGGCAATAACTTAGCTAGTAAAAGCTTAGTTAGTAACTAGTATAAGCAACTAACTAGTAAAAGTTCATTAACAGTGAACACTAATGCTAATGTTAGTCAAACAATAACTTAGCTAGTAAAAGCTTAGCTAGTAACTAGTATAAGCAAATAACTAGTAAAAGTTAATTAACAGTGAAGAGTAAAGCTAATGTTAGTCAGGCAATAACTTAGCTAGTAAAAGCTTAGCTAGTAACTAGTACAAGCAACTAACTAGTAAAAGTTAATTAACAGTGAAGACTAATGCTAATGTTAGTAAGGCAATAACTTAGCTAGTAAAAGCTTAGATAGTAACTAGTAAAGGCTTAAATAAACACTAATTATCAGTGAACACTAACCTAACTAGTAAAAGTTAATTATTAGTAAACATCAATGCTAATGTTAGTTAGACACTAACTTAACTAGTAACTGCTAACTAGCAGTGAACTCTAATGCTAAAGTTAGTCACAATATAAGTTAACTTAGCTAGCAACTAGTAAAACCTAACAACTTAACTAGTAAATGCTTAACTAGTTAACACTAATTAACAGTAAGCACTAATGGTAATGTTAGTCAGGCAACAACTACCGAATTTTAAGCAGTAAACATAAATTAGCAGAGAACACTAATGCTAATTTTAGTGAAACACTAAAAATCTTAGCTAGTGAATGCTACTTAGCATTGTCACTAACCTTTGCCCTGGGCAGTGTGGGTGACCGTTGAATGAGCGATGGTGATGGAGGGCTCAACACCTGACTCTCTCTTCTGCTCCTGCTGCAGCTTCTGCTTCAGAATGCTAATCACTGTGTCCTTCTGCAGGATTTGGGCGTACAGGGCACGGATCCTGAAACATATTAACTTTATGAGTTCTATACAATCTTAAAATCCAAAATGGATCATTAAACGCAACTGGAACGTATTTTTAGGTGCATTGAAGGTGGTTCTCTTACCTGTTTTCTACCTCCTGGTTCCTGTACTCAGATGATGGGAGCTCCTCAATGAACGAATGGCAGGGCGAATGGTTGATGATGGTTGTGTCTCTGTAAAGTTTAAGAAGAAAGCAATTAGAAATTGGTTTAAAAAACACAATATGTTCTGAAGATTTTGACACTGATCTCCTTTTTTACCTCTGAGCTGCAGCGGTGGCAGCGGCATCCATTGCAAACTCCCTCATGGTCTTCTCCTCCAAGTATTTCTGTTCCCAGCGCATCTTGTCGGCCTCCAGCGACAGAATGCATTCTTCTTTCTCCCGCAGAAGCTCTTGCAGTGTGGAGACACTCACGTGCGACGCTCCGCAGACTGGCTGCGGCTGCCGCTGTGGACAAAGAAGAGCAAATAAAGTGTAAGATCGCTGCAATGTCCTGATCTGAAGTCTCAAGCTATTCTTAACTTCACCAGAAGGAAACAGCCCTGAAATACAATGCTAAGAAACATCTGAACAATTAAAAACAAAAACAAAGTAACATTTTGTCTCTGTACCTGCTGATTTCGGAGGTTCCGCAGTTCCTGCTCCAGCCGTGTCCTCAGGCGTGTTTCCAGCCCTTCTCTTTTCTCACAGGTCGCCTGCAGCTGAGTTAGAGCCCCCTGCAGACGCTCAACCTTCTCTACATATGCTCTCTTCCTCTGCAGCTCCGTCCACAGCTGCTGGCTGCGTGTCTGCGTGGACCTCAGTGTTGTCTCCAGGGCCTCGCTTCTGCGCTGATGGTTCTCCACTTCGTTTCGCAGATGCTGAACCTCCTGCTCCAGATGTGCACACTGAAGCTGCTGTTCTTCATCTGTCAGAGAAGACAGAAAAAAATTGAGATCTGTGTTTGTAAATTAAATGGATATGAAAAGGTCCATTGCTTTGAAAGCCAAAGATGGTCCCCACATGCCAAATTTAGGCACGTTCATGGGTGTTATTTGATATTTAAAAAGTGGCGTGGATGGTGGCATTTTGGCTGTAATGTCACAATATGGCTCATCTATTTGTTTTTTAATATTTAATATTTAAATTTATACATGATTTCTACTGTTCTGATAAATAATCTGTGTTTTGTATTAATCTAGCAAAGTACTGGTTCAGTTCCAAGCCATTCTTGTAGGCTAAATTTAAGTGCTTAGTTGAAATTGTTTTAGTTGAAACTAAACTATTAAAATTGTTTTCATTCATTGAAATAAAACTGAAATTAACTAAAATATACAAATTAGTACAGGCAACTAACTAATAAAATAAAAATAAATTAAATCTAAAGAATAATTAAAGCTAAAAATAAATTAAAGCTAAAGCTAAATGGTTCTGCAACCATTGGTCTGTATTATATTATATTATATTATATTATATTATATTATATTATATTATATTATATTATATTATATTATATTATTCTCTGTTGTGAGCAATTTCTTAAGTGATGGTGACCTTTTGACAGTCTTTGTAGCTTGTAGTCAGGTTCAAATGCAAGAACTGATGAAATGCGTACAAAGGAAAAGTATGTTGCTTTGGATAAAAGCATCTGCCAAAAGCATACATGTTTTCAGTACATACTAATCAATTATGTCCAGTCATAACAAGCATAGAGATTTATGTGAGGACGTGAGAAAGAAGCTGAAGGAATGTTTATGCAGGCCCTCTCCAGCACCACTCCCCATTGACTTCCTGCTCAGCAATTCAATCGCAAAATCCAGAGCACCTCGTTTACGCAAGCGCTTAAAGAATGCAGAGGGAAGGAGAAGCAGTGACCCACTCTCACTTTGACCCACATCCCGGAGCTTCAGACTGTTCTGCTTATTTCCCATCAGTCACTGGAAAACTCATCATCATCTTCCCACTCTTTGCGAACAGCAACTGATCGCTGAGCAGAACATTTCATTAATTTTCCATGTGAAGCAGACAAGAGCAGTGACAGTGGTTATCTGTCTCATACAAAGCTAAAGTCACATCTGACATTTAATCCTCTTTTCTGACTGTTTAGATCAACTAAGGCGCTGTTATGTGACTGAAATTCCTGCATTGGAATGTTCTAATTGGAAACACGTTCCCTCTTTAAGCAAAATGACTCAACAGAAAAACAGATCTTCACATTTGGAGTGCAACTCTGGATTAAGAAGTATCCAGAGCATGTGAAGCAGTAATGAGATGTGGTCGTGTTCGTGAACTCACTCTGCAGAAGGAGCTTCTCAATAACATGCTGGTTCTGGACAGCAGCTTCGGCTTCTTTTGCTGCTTGAATGGTTGAATGCTGCAGTCTCTTGATCTCAGCCATCAGCTTGTTTCTTAGCGCTTGCTCTAGAGTTTCTCTTTTAGCGCAGCCCTTCATCAGAGTGTCGTAGGCCTCTGAGATCCTTTGGATCTCTTGTTCCAGCTGGGGGAAAAAGAAAAGACAATAACTGTAAATAGCAAGTCAGATGTGTCAATCTGACAATGACAATCTCAGAAATACTTAAAGATGGTGAGCAATCAGTGATGCTGGTTATGATTAAAGGCGCAGTTGCATTAGTGAAATTTTGTGGGAAAAAAAAGGTCTATCGTCAATTGTGAATGCAGAAATGCATAACGGAAGTCACAGAAGTCACTTTCAAAACTGTCTGCTTTCTGTTGGTCATCATGCAAATTTCCGTAACCATTTTGAAAACCAGCAAAATCTATGTACTGAACTTTTTCGCCATCTTTCGTAACTGCAGATTCCTATTGGATTGACTGGTTTCCGCTCTCGAAATTTCATCAAGCAATTGTAAATATGACCGCTCCTTAAGAGCACAGAACAGAGGTGGTGTTCAGGAGTCCCATATGGAAAGACCAGGATGGCGTTAACCATGACTCCATCATCCCAGGCATGTTTACACAAGGCAGTGGCCTGATGGGTAAGCGCTCAAACCTGTGTAATTATCATTCTTTCAGAGTGAGCAACAGCTTAACTGCATTGATGTAATCCATTGGAAACATTTCATTGCCTTTTGGAATTTGGCCAAAGTCAAGTGAAAACTACAAAATAATCTTGTTCTACTGATTGGTTCTATTTATCCAGTATATATAATAATTCACATGTAATAATCACTCACATATACACAAATAAAGTGTCTCTGTCTTTGTAAGCCAACAAAGTATGTGATGGAAAATGTTTCATATATAATCTGTTGTAAACAGCCTGCCACTATTCATTAAATACAGAATTTAAATAGAACAGAAAGAGAATTGTTGTAAGATATAATACAACATTACCTATAACCTCTTATAAGACACATACAGCCTGTCATTTTATTAAACCGAAAAATTACTAAATTCAGACAGGTGTCCCATTAAGATCTGTATTTTCACCTGAGCCTTGCCCAAAAACCTAATTTTCCAAATTTTTTTCACAAAAAGTAAATTTCAGAGTCATTTGCTTTTACCTTCTGAATTCTGAGGGCCTTCTCAGTGTGTCCCTCTAGCTCCTGTTTCAGTCTTTTATTCTCATTCATGAGCATTTCCAGTTGACTGCGACTGCAAGCCGTGACCTCCCTGCCAGCAGGGGGAGATGTGGAGAGTCTATGGCAAACCTCTGGTGTTTGAAGTCTGCACAAGGTAATAATCATCATGTTAGATAAAAACTAAACTATCAGATTCAGTTCATCTTAGCACATTAGTGTAGTTGGATGACAAACTACATCAGCACGTCTCACATTGCATACTCAGCTATAGCATCAGCCAACAGACAGTTAGTCATAATGACACATCCCATAAAGTACGTCAGAACTGGAGGAAATGCATATACTGTGTTACCAAATCAAATGTCAGCTGTGGTTAAGTATAAATTTTGCAGTTGTTACCTGTTGTGCTGCGAATGAAATGGTGGTGGTGCTTTGTAGTAATGTTCATACTCCGCTGCTTGTTGTGCAGGAAAGGGGTACTCGGTATAAGGAACCTGCTTATTGTACTCCAGTCCTTGCTGGCTGTATTGTAAGTGCTGGTTTGCATGATATCCATGTATCTGAGGGTAACTGGCAGAACATGTTGCAGGCATTTTACTGTGCTCTACTGAAAACTGCAGAAGCCGCTCACTGAGTGACCGTACGTGGCCTTGCTTCGGGTCCCAGCTGTCTTCCTCCTCACAGGGCTTCGGGATGGTTTCACTATCCTGTAGTGAGCAGCCCCTGTGTGGTTGGCACCACTGGGAGGCCAAATACTGAGACTGAGCCTTGGCCTGTTCATAGGTGGGCAGCTCCTCGCCGTGGTGTGGGTATGTTGTGTAGTTCTCAGAGTGCTGGTAGTCGACCTGGTGCTCTTGACCCTGGGGTTCTTGGCGTGCAGAGAGCTGAGGAGACTGGGGCTCCTCCTGGCTGAGGCTCTCAGATGAAGACTGTGAAGAACCAGCCCTTTCGCTGCCACCCCCAACACCTCCTCCTCGTCGCAGGGCCTGCTGCTGGATGGCCAGGAGTGTGCGGGCATCTGTGGGGTTTCCATAGCGAAGCTGCTCTTGGATTAGTCTGTGCAGGACAGTGCCAGATGCTTCTTCACCTCTCATTTTATTTGATGGAGACCTGGAGGGCAAGAGACCGATCCAAGAAAAGATTATGATTTTTCAAATAGTCAATAGTTATTTTAAATAAATAAATAAAGATAGATAGATAGATAGATAGACAGATAGACAGATAGATAGATAGATAGATAGATAGATTTAAAGTAAGAAAGGTTTAAGTGCTGTATATTTTATTATTTTATTATTTTAAACTATTGTCATCAATTTAGAGAAAGTGTCATATTAAGCAACAGTATAAAAAGATAAAAATAAGATAAAGATAAAATAAAATAAAATAAATCTAAACCAACTTCACACTGTAAAAATGTTGTCACCTAAAAACGAACTTCATTTGGCATCATGTTTTAACTTGCTTAAATCAAATAATAAGCAAATATTTAATGACAAAACCAACTATATTAACTTGCACCGATGACCGGAACAGGTCAGGCATGTCCACTTTGTACCATATAGTTAAAATTAAGAACAACAACAACAACAATAATAATAATAATTATGTAAACAACTATATAATTTAAAATAATTACGGCCAATAATTACACAAAATATATAAAATAATAGCAGTTCCAAAATAAAACCAAAACAACGCATTCTATTTACCATCAACTATTCAAAAAAAAAAAAAAAAAAAAATATATATATATATATATATATATATATATATATATATATATATATATATATATAGTAATCATCCAGACTTTTACTCAGCAACAATGTATCTTCCTCAAATCACAAAGTTTCATATATTCCGTTTTCCTGCCGATTAAGGCACTACTGAACGCGCTCGCTGCTATTGATCATTAAACTCCATGTCTGTAGAATGAACATTAACGATTAACTTACCAACTAAAACTTTCATTCCACACGGATTCTGTTAATGGCATGTGTGATAATCCAAGTAATCCAACTAATGTCTTCTGTGTGTGTTTTATCTCCTCGTTGTGGTCAGGTCTGGTTGGGTTATGAGCTCGTAGGCGCGCGCTCTGCTCTCATAAATAACTGAGCGCGCCTGGAATGATCGGAATGTGTGAGCTCAGGGATCAAAAGTGAAAAGAGAGAAAAAGAGCCATTTAACCCAGCAGCTGCAGTTCCGTTTACATCCACCGGGGCTCTTACAGCAGCTACGAGTGCTCAGTTTTTCACCATGGTTTTCACTGAAAGTCGTGTAATTTAACCCTTGTGCGGTCCAGAATTTTACATTTTGAATTTTTAAAAATCGTAGCTTCACCAGAATGGTACGAAACTCGGTGACTTTTATGGCAATTGGTATGTGAACACACACAAAAATTGAGGGCATGATTCGAAAAAGTTAAGTGGTCATAAAAAAAAAATAGTTACACTCATAGTCTTCGGTCAAAAATAACCGACCATAGGAAATAAATGGGAAATGGGGAAAAAATAAAAAATACAGAAAATTTTTGTGTGTACAATCTACAAATCCCCAACAATGCAGAAAAAAAATTGCACAGCAATGAAGGGGTGAAACTCTAAAACATCTAGAGTGCAAAATCAACACATCCACTCACACACGCACACACACACACACACACTTGTACACACACACACCCCTATGAACTGGTGTGCCTGTAACACAGCAACTATGTAAAATAAAATCAATAATTCAACTACAATGCAGTAAAAAAGTGGACAGCAAGGAATGGGTTATACTCTAAAACATCAAGAGTGTAAAACAGATACATCCACTCACTCACACACACTCACAGACACACACATACACACACATACACAATTATACACACTCAAATGAATTGGTATGGCTATAACCATATAGCCAAAATGAGTTAGAAGACTGAAATAAGAGGTTGAAATCAGATCAGACCCAGAAGGATTAGTCTCTGATAAAGCATTCCTGTTCATTTTTGTTATATTTTTATAGAGTTTTAATGTTTTGTGTAACAAAATGCTTTCTGTGTTCAGGGTTGACTGTAGTAATAATAATGCAAAAACCTATATAATAACCTATATAATAATAATGCAAAAAAATATAAACCTTGACAAAAAGTAGTCTTTGAGAATGTCTAAATATACATTTATATCCACAACCTAATAAAAGTAAACAATTATGTCTAAAAACAACTAGGGAATTCACAAGCCTCTCTATAGAGTCCTATACAGGCAACTAGTGGTTACACCATGAAATTGCATGTTTTTTCTTTCTTTGCTCACACCAGGAGGTGCTAATCTGCATTCAAAAATTTGATTTTATAGGCCTAGTGTCTATTTTCATCTGAAATACTGCATAAATTGAAAAATAATTTAAAAAAATTAAATAATTTTTTTTTACTATTTTCAATGGGAAAAATTGATCATAATTATTGCATAAATATTAATTAGTACCATAAAATTCTTTCAAAATACAAAAGAAAAAAGAAAAAATATTATTGAACAAAAATATATTAGATTGATTTTACTGAAGAAAATTACATTTCAGGTGTCCGGTCACTTTGACTGTGAAGACCATGAGTGTGACTCCCAAATGAGGAGCGCACAAGGTTAAGAAACGGTACAATTGTGGTCGAAGTAAATCCATGGAAACATAAAGCCTTGTTTTACTACAGAGAGGCTGAGCAGTGATGTCACATTAATAGAGAAAAGGTGTCAAAAGGTGTGACCCAATCTAAAAGGTATGCAAACGTGTTGACACAAGATAGGAGTACAAATTAGCTAGAAGATCAACCTGTGTGTATTTAAGCATCTCTTATAAATGTTTAAGCATATTTTCAAGTACTTACATTTTCTTTATCTTCGAATGTTACTAGCTAAGTTTTTACTTACATTTTTACTTTCACAGTTTCAATGTAGGCGATCTGTTCTGTCTATTCTTTGTACTGAAAATTCAGCTTTGCCATCACAAAATACATTTAAAAAAAAAAAAAATTCAAGAAGAAAATAGTTATTCTAAATTTATTAGCCTATTTCACAACATTACTGTTTTCACTGTTTTAAAAATAATCTTAATTATTCCAAACTTTTAATCTGTAGTTTTTAAGAAATATCATGAGCAAATGTGGAAGGCCGTAACACTATTTCCAAAAAAAAAAAAGAAAAAAAAAAAAAGAAAACATCTACTGTCCCAAAATAGGACAGTTCACCTTGGTCTCCCCTAGTTTATTTCAATAGTCCAAAACAAGTCACCAGCAGGAAACAGAGAGGTAACACCCTGCTAAGGCAGACAGGGTGGTAACTTTCTTACTTTCCCTGGTTGTCAATGAATCCTCAGGTTCCTCCTAACTAAAGCCTTAATAAATGGGCATGGGTGGAATTCCACAGAGTGAATTGCAGGAATGTTTAATCAGTTGGGTTGGACTGTACGTTGAGATCAAGCAGCAGATTTCTGATGGAAGGGCACAAAGCAAAGAGCATGATGTTTAAAATAACCAGGAAAACTTCATTTGCCCCCATGTTATGATATTGAGCAATCCTTTATACACATTCCCGTCTTGATCAAACTGATAGCAGGGTATTTCCAACTAAGTCTCAGACAGTGAGTCAATGGGAAACAGGCATGTGTTGGACATGTGACTACTTGATTGCAGGTGTGAATGAAGAAAGCAGTCACTGGCAAGTCTGTACAAATCTATGAAAATTTGAGTTGTCCTCAAAATCATTCAAGGAAACAAATGGGAAGACATCAAAGCACCTCCACCTGACACCCCTCAGTAAAAGCCATCTTGCTTTGTTTTTCTCCAACAACCCCTTTGGGAGCCAAACTGCAATATCTCCATTCTTTCAACCTCCACCCTGATATCTTAAACCTCGGAGTTATAAACTGCCATGTGGGGTTTTTAGAAGAATCACAAGACTTAGAATAGAAGACAACTGAAAGAAGAAAATACAGAGAGAATTAAACTCAGCACAACAGGGATCAGATGTGGTTGTTTGGGTCGTGCATAACAGGCTCTTGGTTTGGGGGACTAGAGAGGATGCTCTATTCTCATCACAATTCTGCCTTTATTGGCCTGGCATATTTTCATGGCACATTTGTGATTTAAGATGCGATTGAAGCATGAGCCACTGAGACAGCCTACAATGAACTAAGTTGTTTACAAACCTCCATTGCTCCAAGCCATTTTATCTAGAACTCTATTAAGACAAGCCTTTGAAATCAGCATAAATATAAGATGTCTTCAAAGAAAACCATCTGGAATATTCTTTTTAAAAATAATTTATTAACCTGATCTATTTAAACACATTAACAGGAACATTTTATGTGTCCTCACTAACTCATAAATCGGACAAATCATGATTATATTTAAATCTAATAATGTGCATAATTATGCATGTTTCTGTGAGGGTTAGGTTTAAGGGTTGGGTTAGGATGTGGAAAATATCGTTAACCTGATATAAAAACAAAAATCTATAGACATACATGACATGTCCTCATTTATATAATCAAACAAACCAGTGTGTGTCTGCGTGTTTGTATCTACTTAACCATTATTTAGGGACAAATTTATATCCACAAAGTGAGCAAAATCAAACAAATCAGACTTTTGGGAATGACATCATTTGGGGAAAAAAATTGTATAAAAATAAAGCAAAGTTTTTAAAAATGTAAAATGCAGTTTTCTGATAGGGATAGGGTTTGAGTTAGACTGTAATTTAAAACTACCTGCATATCAAAGCATTAGAATTCTATGGAATGTCCCCATTTAGCAACCCCATTGGGAAAAAAACGGCATATTCTGGTTAGTTTTGAAGCATGGTAGCTGGTTTGAGCTGGTTTAAGCTGGTCCTGAGCAGGAGCTAGTGTGTGTGTGTGTAAGTTTTTTCCTATGTCACTGGTTCTGCTGTTACTAGTTAAAAAGATGTGTAGCTACAAGCCTCCAGTCTCGATTATTAATTTTCAAAATTTCAAACAGAACTAGCAATGACGTCTTGGGCATAATTGAGAAGTTACTAGAGTAACAAGGAGGCAGCATAATTGTCTGATACAGCTTTTATACAATCACTACAATGGATTTTCAAAACACTGTTTGCTTCCAGGATAAAGTCATGGTCACATTAGACTTGGAGCATGCAAAATTTCTTTAAATACTGCTGCAATTTTAAGATGGTGTCAAGCTCTGTCTTTTTTTTTAAAACCTATATCCAAAATGTAAAAATATGCTTTACTGTAACACTGCAAATCTGCAGATTTAAAGTTTCCTGTCTTTTAATTCAGCTAGGAGGTCACAACATGAAGTATCAGTCTTCTGTTGGTCACACAACTTCATGTGATGCAAATTTGCAGGTCAGCATTCACCAAACTTTGGAATGCAGCAAAATTTGTATAAATGTCATTTGCATGTGTATGAATGGAAGTCAAGGGAATGAAAAGTGTAGTGTTAGCTCTCTTGATTTTGCATTTTTAAACAAATTGGTGGAGTGAATGATTCAATGGTTCATTCATAAAGACAGTATTTTTTTTTTAATTCCTGAATGAATCATCATTTTTGGAAGAATCATTTGTATCTGATTCAGTGGTTCACTTACTATTCACACAGATTTTCACAACACTCTGGTACTGTGAATATATGAGACTGAGTGGAAATGAGAAATAAATAGACACGTGATCTTTTATGAAACCCTTTGGTGCTAGTCACATGAGCAATAACCTCACAATACTAGATAAAGAAATGTTTATACAGTAAGTGACAACTGCTGCTTTAGAAGATGGAGTGTTTTGTATACAAACACAAAACTAACAAAAGAACAGAATAAATTCTGTTCATATTCTTCTCATGACTCGCTGACAAGCCATAAATGTGGAATGAGCAGCGAGAACACTTGTTCATTCCACACATAGGTTCATACTCTGATTTTTCTTGAGAATTATGAATTGCTCCATAAAATCCAACAGGGACTTGCAATTGCAAACGCAATGAAATGAATGACAATACATGACATGGGAAGTGACAAGCCATACATCACAATTACAGATGGATTTGGTGCAGATCCCCTAAATAGTTTCGCACTGGATCAGGAGAATGCCGTTTATTCATGTGAGTCCCTGCTTTAACCGGCCATGTGCCCCTGAGCAAATAGCTGCCCCCACTCCTGCTGATCCAGCACATAGCTCACACTCAGTGGTTTTGCCCACCAAGGTGATAGAGGACAAGAGGAAGAAGGATATATATAGACTAAACCCTAAAAGTTTATGAACAGTTATTGTGCACATTTAACTAAATGTAACACAATTATAACAAAATAAATAGCACAAATACACACTGTAAAAAATTAAAGTTAAATATGGGTTTGAGTGAACTGTCTAACTTTTAAAAAATAGGTGTACTAATACCGATGAAGTTTACTAGACTAAAAAAAAAAGTCTAAACCTCTCTTTAAAATTTATTTAGCTGATTATTTTCTTATTCAACTCAGCGAGTGTATATATACATATTTATATATACACAGAAGTACTTATTTTTTAAAATTTCATTTATTTAGTAATGTAATTAATTTACTTTTTTATTGTTATTTATTCTTGTGATGGGATAGCAGCCATTACTCCAGTTTTCAGTGTCACATGATCCTTTAGAAATCATTCTGATATGCTGATTTGCTGCTCATAAAACACTTATTATCAGTATTGAAATTGTGATAAATAGGCCTATTATTCAGGATTATTTGATGTATACAGAGTTCAAAACAACAGTATTTATTTAAAAGTATATTTTTGCAACATTATAAATGTCTTAGCTGTCACTTTTGATCAATTTAATGAATCCTTGCTGAATAAAAGTATTATTTTCTTTCCAAAAAACAAAACGAAAAAACAAACATCTTACTGATCCCAAACATATATACAGTACATACACTCCCATTCAAAAGTTTAGAATCAGTTTTAATTTTTAATTAATATATATTTTTATTGTAGTTTTATTAACTCCTGGGCATGACATGAGCTATGTTACATACTCCACAAAGTTTGCCAATGGAAGTTGTCCAGTGTTTATAGGTGAGTTCCTTGTAGTGTTCAGCACTACATGAATCATCTTTTTATCTTTAATGATGCTTGCACGCTGATAAGATAGTGGACAAATAATGCAGGTGTGTGTGTGTGTGTGTGTGACAGAAGGTCATGTTGGAAACTGCTTAAAATGGTGTCTAAACTCAGCTGTTTTGTACTCAATATACAAACATAATATAAAATACCACAAAAATGCACATTAGCTTCTTTATTGCTGAGAAACTGTCAGTTGAGTGACCTTAAAATAGCATTTTGTCACACTGAAAAAGAGTCATTGTGTAGAAGGCACACAAGCAGACTATTTTTACCACTGTGGAAGAATGTCCTTAAATACAAGCCATTTTAACTCGACATAAGATAATGTGTGGGATAATACAAACATATGCTTTGATAATCTAGTTTTTCCTACATAATATTGGCTTTTTGTAATGTAATAAATCTGATCCACAACTCCGCTAAATATAGTTTATCAGAAACGTAGTTTCTGGTAATTATCTGGATCCAGATTGTATTGTGTAATTGCGTGCTGTCTGACTTGTTGCCAAAACATTTGTTTGAGAATTCACCCAGCTTTTTTCCACTAGGGAGATGCTGTTCGACTGGGTGAAGTTATGTGAGCAAAGGCTCTGTTTACATGGAGCCAGCCTAGTTCTCTGTGTCCTGTTACACTTCATTGAATAAGAGGCACAAATACAGGCATTTCATGCAGGCTGATATTGACTTCAGTCTGCCATTATATAACAGAGGTTATATGGAAGTAAAACAGTCATTCATCTTGTAACAGAAGGAATCTAAGGAAATAGGCCTGATACAATACATCAACTAAAGAATAAAAACCTGCAAGACACCCTCAAATTATTACAATATGAACTCTTTGAAACTGTGCTGCTTATGCAAAAGGTCATCTCCTTTACTCAAGGATCTCTGAAAGTTGTAAAACATCTGCTGAATAAGCATTATTTCATGAACACTGATGAACATGTGAGCATACTGTTGTTATTAGTATTTAACTATTGTTGGTACATTCTTCTCTATTGCACTCTAAAAATTGCTGGGTTAAATACAACCCAGCACTGGGTAAAATATGGACAAACCCAGCGATTGGGTTGTTTTTGACCCAGCTGGGTTTGTCCACATTTAACCCAGCATTTTTTAGAGTGTACCTTTAGTTTAAATACAATAGAGAAATACAATATTTCATGGATTGCTCACACAGCAAATGAAAACAACTCATTATTTACTCACCCTTGTGTTGTTCAAAACCATTTCTTCTGTGAAACAAAAAGGATGCAAAACACCATGAAAGTGTTAATAATTGGTATTAATAACTAATAAAAGTATTTTCTAAAGAATTGTGTCCTATAGTCTGCTGAAGGACAGACAGTAATTGATGTCGTAATTCAATCTTCCACTCCACTGGGCTTGTATTCATACCCATTTCGATCACACTGAATCAGTGAGTTGAACTTGAGAACTGATTCAATCCAATATGTAAATGAATCATTTAGATCAGTTTTGAACTGGTTAATCAAACGGTCCAAACGAATGATCTAAAAGATTCAACAAACTCAAAAGAATGATTCATTCATCACATTGCTATATTTTCAGTCAAAAAGAACTTTAATTTTGGTTTATTCCTTTGCACAATGTCTTTGCAAGACTTCCTAAGGCTTAATAACTAGGGGTGCTCTGATCAGGATTTTTGAGGCCGATCACCGATCACAGAAAGCAGTATCTGCCGATACGATCACCGATACCGATCTTTTTAAAGCTTTATTTTTATCATGTAGAATTATTTATCAATTAAATTGAGATTGATAAATCAAGAGATTTATCAATCTCTGCACTGCTGGAGAATGACGCCAAGATGGCGGCGATGTAGGCGGTTGTGTGTTTGCTCTACAGGGAAATAAAGGTGAAGTGGTGATATAACCAACCACTTAGACTGGTGATAACATGGACATAAGTGAGGGGAGTAAAAAAAAAGTCATATAATTCCCTTTTGACATCTTTATGCATGGGAAAAAGAGGAAAGAAGAAAGTTAAACAAGCTTGGCTTGACAACATGGCTTCCAACGCGTCTGATACGGTTGATCAGTTTAAGGATTCAGCATCGGCCTCTAGTAGCACTGGACTGAAGTTTCAGCGAGATACAGAATCACAATGGTTTGACACATGTCCAGACTTTGATAATGAGGTTATTGTTGATAATGAGGTTATTCCCTTTCTGATACTCCTCAGAAGCCTGCTGCGAAAAAATCGAAAAGCGCGGAATCTGACGTCACTGGAAATACTAATGAGGAGGTCTTGGCTGCACTATGCGAGCTGGCTTTAAAGCACGACAAGAATTTTCAAAAAATTTCTGCGATCGAAGCTACCACTGAAGCAACAAATCAAATCAAATCAGCAAAACAAATCAAAAGTCTGGCACCGATGGTGCAACAGCTTATTGTGGATATCGGTGTTCATAAAGTGGCTCTTAATCATCTGGAATCAGAGGTCCACGCTTTGAGAAAGGAAAACAAATCATTGAAAGCAAGTGTACAGGAATGTAGCCGTTACAGTTGGAGATGGTGTCTAAAGTTGCATGGCGTTGCGGAAAAAGATGGAGAGGATGTCCGAAGCGTGGATCTTAACATACTAGTCAAGTCAAGTCAAGTCACTATTATTTGTATAGCGCTTTTAACACTCACCGTCAAGGACCGAAATGAGCGGATGGTAAGGCCAGACCGATCATAATCCTCTTCTCACTGCGTCGCATCCGTGACATGATTTGGGGTGCTGCCAAAGCTGCAAATTTCTAACTGAAAACAGACTGCATTTTTCGGAGCCTCTGTCTCCCGACAATAGAGCAGCACGGGACAAGCTATGGCCTCTCGTGAAGAAGGCACGCGAGGAGGGCAAGAGAGCAAGCTTCTGCAGCTCTTTCGCTTTGATTGATGGGAAGCAAGTCTTCTATTCGGATGTTACCTAAGCTGAGTTACTGACTGCACTGGCTACCTTTCTCATGCAATATTCTAAAATGTGTAAAACGGGAAACAACACTTTCGGCATAAAAACTCTTTTAAGTTTTGTGTAACATGGAAGCTATTATGTTTGATCCTCCTTAATTGTTGTTATCCTTAATATTAATCTTGACTTTTTTTTTCTTTAATTGTTTTTCACCTTGAAGCCAATATACTCTACTAGGTTATTAACCACCTCTCCCTTTACATTTAGAGTAAAGCTAAAGAAAGCTATTCTTTTGTTTTTGTTTAAATTGTTTGGTAGTTCTTCTTATGGAGTACAAGTTGTAACGTTGAATGTTCGAGGTTTGCGGGACAGTTTGAAAATAAAAGCTATTTTTTTATTTTGTAAAAGAAATGCAGCTGATCTTATCTTTCTTCAAGAAATTCACTCAGGGGAAACGGATGTTAGGTTTTGGAGGAATCAATGGGGAAACTCAATTTTCTTTAGTTATGGCAGCAATCACTCGGCTGGGACTGCGATTATGTTACACCGTTTTAAAAGGACCGTTTTAGAAACTCTGAGCTCTGATGAAGGCAGATGGGTTATTGCTGTAATCAAAGAAGATAATGCCACCTTCATAGCTTGCTGTGTATATGGTCACAACTCTTGTGTAACCAACAGAGTAATGTTCTCTCATTTAGTGGATAACCTTAGGAAGGTAAATAGAAAATATATTGATGCTTATTTTATTCTGGGAGGAGATTTCAACGAATGTATGGATGATTGTCTGGATAAATACCCCCCTAGACTTGACGGTGGAATGAATAATGATTTAATTTTGTCTCTTTGCATGGACCTCTCCCTGACGCATGGCGGTTCTTTAACCCTTTTACGAAAGATTTTACCTGGTCAAATAAAACTTTGTCTCTTAGATCTAGGATTGATTTATTTTTAATCTCTTCTTCTATCCTCAACCACGTAAAAGATATTTCTCACACCATTGCCCCCTTATCTGATCATAAATTAGTTTGTATAAAGATGAGTGACATCCATGATAATCCGAGATTTAGGGGCTACTGGAAACTTAATAATACCTTGTTAAAAGATCAAAAAATTAATGATAGTATCATCAAGCTTATCAAAGAATTATTCACTGACTTAAATGGAGATTATAAAAAAGCATGGGAGTTCTTCAAATATAAAGCTAGACATACAGCAGTTAAAAGAAGTAAAGAAATTAAAAAGTAAACGGGTCAATGACGTGACGCTAATTTTTTTATGTCCATATGGTTTAATTAAATTTAAAAGGGTTAAAATCTCAAAATAAATGTGCAAATTAATTGCATACATTCTCTTTTTTATGGACCAAGTCTAAACTTTCTGGTTTTAATTCATTTTGAGAGAATATTTGGGGGATTATTGCAAAAATGTCAATGTGGTGTAACCGTAAAAACTTGTACCAAAAAATTTATATTGTTTAAAAAAGGTGAAATTCTCAATAAAACATCAGATCAGCTAGTTTGTCATAACCGTACATTAGTACTATTTTTTAGTAAATAAAAGTAAATGCAGCACCATTGTTCTGAACATTATAATTAATTTGGGGAATTATGGGAGTCAAGTCAAATTCCTTGAGTGTCAAGGTGGTGTAACCATCATTCAAGGAGCCATTTTGTTAATATTTTACAAGATCATGTGACAGGAAATTATATCACAGAGAAGGACCTCTGGTGATACTAACTGCTGCATGCAAATGTTATTAACTCTCTTTAAAATGTGAGATAATTTGACATTTTTAGGGTATGGTCAAGTATTCTTAGGTATACATGTCAAATGGTATGACCTCAGAAAAACATTGATAATTCATAATTATTATGAAAATGAGTATTAACTTTAAAAATGACATTTGAAATATTCCCACCAAGGCCATGTACTTGCATCGGTGTCTATGATAACGCATGTCAAATTAGATTTTAAATTGAAATGTCAAGTGGTGTAATCGGTTACACCATTTGACTACAAGCCTTTCTGTTAGGGGCCAATTTAGTCAAATATCACTAGTTTATGATGCTGATAAAAGATGTAATATAAACTAACCTACTATTTGAAACTATTTTCCAGTGTTAAATGTTATATTTTTTAAGATAGTGGTTCTTTATCTACAACTTTATTATTAAAGCTCTGTAAGTCTAGAATAAAATAATTATGTTGCACAACATTAGTGTTTTTTTAAATGTTTAGGCTGGCTTTAATGCATATTTCTATTCCATTCACTTAACATTTTAAAGGGATAGTTCACCCAAGAATGAAAATTACCACCTGATTTGCTCACCTTCAAGCCATCCAAGGTGCATATGGCTTTCTTCTTTCAGACGAATACAATCAGCATTACATTAAAAAATGTCCTGGCTCTTCCAAGCATTATAATTGCAGTGAATGGGTGATATTCAATAATCCAATAGATGTCCAATAAACTGCATCTATCCATCATAAAAAAGTGATCCAGAAGGCTCCAGTGGTTAATAAAAGCCTCCTGAAGCGAATCAATGTGCTTTTGTAGGCAAAATATCCATATTTAAAACTTTATAAACCGTAATTTGTACACTGTAAAAAAAAAAAAAAAATCAGCAAAATTTATGGTAAAAAAAAACTGGCAACTGTGGTTGCCGGAATATTACCGTAAAAAATATGGTAGCAACGTTTTAGGTTTTACCGATTTAAATTAAATTACAGTTTGATTTACAATTAATACAATTAAAATTTACAATTAAAAAACATATTTCTTTAACTGATGTAATGTTACTATGCCAACCTATTGAAGTTCTGAAATCTATTTTGATAGCCATCAAAATCAGGTGGTGATGAGAAAGTCACATGATGAACCAAAGCTCACCACAAACAGCTTTTCCACAAGCTGAGAAGGCCAATACTAATATATAGAAGGTGCACAGCGTCATTCACACAAACACTAAACACCATCATGGTGACACTCATAAAACTGAAATATGTGATAAACAATAATTTAACAAAATTAGATTGCAAGTCTAATGTAACAAACAACCCTAATAAACATAACTAAAAAGAAAAAACGGTAACACTTTACGATAAGGTTCATTGGTTAACTACATTAGTTAACATTTCAGCATTTACTAACAATGGGGGTAATTTTCATTTTTGGGTGAACTATCCCTAACTATCCCTTAACTGTCCCTTTAAGCAACATATAGTATCATATAATGTAATATATACATAAATGACTTAATAATGTAGCAGAAGTAAGTGGGTGAGTACATTTGAACATAAATTCAGTGATAAAAATGTTAACCAAAGATTAAAATTTACATCTGTAAAATACAATTCATTAAATTTCTGACATTTTATATTTAATATGATATAACAGAGCCCCATTTCCCCAGTAGATGCCACAATACAATACGAAATTACAATACGAGAGATGAGTTCACTGTTCATCACTCCAATGATTTCTTGTCAGATATTGTTTCTTAACCGTAATTACAATATGAGACATGAGTTCACTGTTCATCACTATGATAATTTGCCAGATTTATTTTTTTTAGCACTAAAAAAAAGGCACTTCAGCTGAACTTGTTGACAGTCATGCTTGATTTTCGGTGTCAATTTCTTCAACAAACAATGGCCTTTGGCTGTAAAAGCAACATGGTCAGGTGGTGTAACTGGTTTTTGTCAATTGACGTAACCAGTATTTTTCATAAAAATATAATTTATATACAGGAAATTTAATGTGGAAAGAAATGTAATCATCTAGTTTAGTATAATAATATGGTTTTTAACATTTTTTATATAATTTGTCAAAGATTATTTTGAAAAGAATTTGTGTTTTCAGCATACGTCCTGCCAAATATTGCAAACACCCATTAAAATTTACATTTAGAGATAACTCTAATAAAATTATTTTCGTGTGATATTTTAAAATGAAGTATTTATTTCTATGAGTAAGTTTACATGCCATCTAGGTGGATAAAATATTTAATATTTCTTATTCTTTGGTGGTTACACCATTTGACATTTTCATGTACATTCAGTCTTAACTTTTGTAAAAAATGATACATATGTCATTTTTAACTACATAAAATCAACATGAACACACTGTGTACATTTAAAATACCTGATGCATGCTTTTAAAACAAGTTTTTAAAAGATTTTTGAATTTCTCATCTTGCCAACCCCTTTTTGTCACTGACCCAAACATCAAACTGATTCAGGCTTGGTTAATAAACTTAATGCATTACTAACTAAAAGTAAAATTAAAGAAGAGGAAAATTTAGAAATAAAAAGGTTAAATTTGGAGCTAGATTTGGCTAAAGGTGCATATACAAGGTCTCGTGCAAAATGGCTGGAGGAGGGGGAAAGAAATTCTAGCTATTTTTTTTTTTTTTTTTTGCTCTGGAAAAAAGAAATGGTCAGAGGAAAGCTCTTTCCGCACTTAATATTGACAGAGTCATTTCCAAAGACCAAAAAGTAATATCAGACTTTGTTACTAAATTTTATAGCACTCTTTATACCTCTAATTTCAACTATAATATTTCTGAAAAATGTATTGATTTAATTAAACATCGTATTAAAGTTATTGATCTAGAGTATAGTCAAATTTGTGATTCTCCTGTATCAATTGATGAAATCAAGCAAGCTCTACATAAAATGAAAAAAGGTAAATCCCCTGGGATCGTTGGGCTTTCGGTAGAATTTTATCTCCATTTTTGGGAGTTTATTAAAATAGCTTTATTTCATATGTATAATGAATGCATCAGTCAGGGAGATATGACCGCTACCATGAAACAGGGATTCATCTCTCTTATACCTAAGCCAGACAAGGATCCTTTAATAATCGATAACTGGCGACCTATTACTTTGTTAACATTAGACTATAAAATATTAGCCTCTGTATATGCTAATAGATTAAGTTATGGTTTAGACAATATTATTTCAGAATCTCAATCTGGTTTCATGAAAGGCCGTCCCATTTCTAATAACATAAGATTAGTACTGGACTTGCTGGATTATTCAGATCTAATTCATTCAGATGGTCTCATACTCTTTCTTGACTTTCATAAAGCTTTCAGCTCCATAGAACACAAATTTCTTTTTCGTACTCTAGAATTATTTGGATTTGGTAAAGCATTTATAGAGACTGTAACCATGTTTTATAGAGGTACTAACAGCTCAGTGATTGTGAACTTTGAAACTTCTAAGAGGTTTAACATATATCGTGGAGTCAGACAGGGCTGTCCAGTCTCCCCATTTTTATTTTTTTTAGCCACAGAGTTACTCTGTCTAAGAATTAACCATGATGAAAATTTGAAAGGAATTTCAATATTTGACACTACGCTGTTTTTGGAGGACAAAAATAAGTTACCAAAAGCTCTGGAATTGGTTGAACAATTTTCATGTGCTTCAGGTCAAAAACGTAATACTTCGAAATGTGAAATTATGTCAGTTCATGATATGGATGATATATTCTTAGGAGGTATCTTAGTTAAAAAAAAATCATTTGAGCTTTTCTGATAAAATGATAAAAACAAAACAGATCTTTAACATCTGGCTTCAGAGAGATCTTTCTTTATACGGTCGAGTTCTTTTATCTAAAGTTGAAAGGCTCTCTCACTTTGTATATTCTGCTCTTTCTTTGTTTGTCAACGATAAAGCTATAAAGGAAATTAATAAAATATTTTTGGATTTTATTTGGAAAAATAGACCTTACAAGTTAAAAAGAGAAGTGTTTGCTAATTCCAGAAGTGAAGGTGGCCTTGATTTTTTGGACTTCGCAGATACTGTAAACACCTTTAAAGTAAACTGGCTGAGAAGATGCCTCAAGAATCCAATGTCAATGTGTTTTTTTATTCCAAATAAGATATTTAACCAGCTTGGTGGCCTGTCTTTCTTACTAAAGTGTAATTTCTTGCCAGGCAAGTTACCTATTTCCTTATCTAACTTCCATCAGCAATGTCTTCTTTCGTGAAAATTGTGTTTTGTCCATGGATTCTCCCCCACAAAGTTCTCCTTTGGAATAATGCTGATATAACTGTTAGAAATAAGTCTCTTTTTTCCCTAGATGGTTTAATAACAACTTGAACTGTATTCTATCTGTGTTTGATGAGTTTGGTAATATTTTAACATATGAACAATTTATGAATCTCCATAATTTTCCAGTCCCACCAAAAGAATATAATACTTTGATAAGAGCCATCCCAGTAGGCTTAACCCAGTTAATTAAAAGTCACCTTAAATTCAGTAAAGGCAACAGTGTTTATCCGGTTTTATGTTTGGGTGGTATCGATATTTTAGATCGGAAATGTAATAACAGACATATTCGCAAAATATTTCAGACAAAGAGAAAGATTACTCCAAGAGGGAAATTCTACTGGGGTTCCTTTATAACAAATATAAATTGGAGAAAGGCCTGGCTTTTGCCAAGTAAATTTTGCGTATCTAACAAGGTTAAGGAGATTCATTATAAAATCCTTCATAAAATGTATCCCGTTAATTTGTCTATTTCTAAATATTGTGATGTTGATGAGTCTTGGTCTTTTTGTGGTTTTGTTGAGGAAACAGCTGCCCATTTGTTTTTTGATTGTGGTGTTACCAACAAATTATGAGTTGACTTAAGCACCTATGTTTCTAACCATACAAATGTGACCCATACCTTCGTCCTCAAAGATGTTAATTTTTATTATGAAAATCCAAAGCTATTATCTGCTGAATATGTTGTTAATTTTCTTATATTGAATGCAAAATTCTTCATTCATAAACAAAAATGGCTTAAATCACCTTTATCTTTCCCCCTCTTTCTTGTTGAATTGGACTCTCTTGTTTCATCTCTTAGACTTACAAATAACAAAAAGAGTGCCAAATTTTTGATGTATTATGACAACTTTTCTAAAAGGATGTAATTTTATTTTTGTACTTGTATGTATAGATAATACCATAATTTGACGCACGCAAATCCGGATTATTTGTTTTCTGTTCTTATTTTTATGAGTGCTGAATGGTTAAACACTGGCAAGAATTAAAAAGAATTGCAATTTCTAAGCTTTAGTGACGATGCAACACTGCCTCGATTGTGCAGATCAAACATCCTAAAGCGATTATCGGCCGATAGTGATCAGTAGCCGATCAATCGGAGCACCCCTATTAATAACATTATGAGTATTAGTAATTACTTATGAGTCTTAACTACTTTTATGATACTTTTAGGGTGCTTTTTGTCATTATGAAGCTTGACAGCCCTCATTCACTTTCATTATATTGAGCAGGAGATTCCTTGGAAATTTCCTGTTTTTGTTCCACAGAAAAATAGTGATACGAGTTTAGAAGGACATGAAGGTGAGTAAAAAATGGAACTTTCATTTTTGTGTAAGCTATTCTTTTAGCCTTCATTATATCCGTGTGCTTTGTTTTAGCCATAGTTCCCCTGACTTATAACATCCTCTTTACAACAATAGGAACTGTTCAAAACATCAGCACAGTCAAATCAGTCAAAGGACATTGCAAATATTTAGCAAAGGTTGGCACAAATATGTGTTTTGAGTATTTGTGAGCAATAGCGTGGGAATTATGGCAGGAATGTGAAGGGTATGACCAACAGCATATCACAGGAAACTCACAGAGCGCATCCGGCAAGGACAAGAAGGGTAACAAAACATCAACTTTGATAAAGTATCTAAAAGTGATAATAACATCTGTGCCTTTCAAAAATGGCCGCTAATCACCAGTGTCAAATTATTCGGTTGAACTAAACAAACAAAAACATGCCAAGAATCTGACATATAAAAACAGCTCAAATGTAAATGATAAAATAATCTGTCTGTCTCTTAGAAATGTGCCAAATCCAAATCATAGCAATTAAAAGACAGATATATAAAGAACCTATACTGAGTACTATCTCAAGGCTTATCTCAAACAAACACATGACAAGTATATGGAGAAATGACAAGCATGTGGTTCCTGATAATACACTGTTTGTTTTTGCATAATTGTGGTACCATTCATTTGAAGGTATGCAAAATACATACCTCCTAACCTTTTATAGATCTATTCACATTCCTCAATGCTGGTTTGCGCAAGATTTGTCAGAGATGAGATAGAAGCCAGCTCACACTGGGATTATTTTTATGCATTGCAACCAATCTTCACTTTCTTATTCCAAAAGGCAGTTTGATCATGGGGTTTCAAGCAAATTTAAAACAGGTGAACTACTTGACATTATTTAGGGAGTCATTCCAGTAAATGCTGGTCCGGGAGCAGAAGTTCTATGCTTTTATTATGGGTAGCTTGGGTTTTTCATGCTGCTATGCCTCGACTCTGCCAGTAATTATCTTTCCAGCTGGAATAGATGTGCAGGACTGTGCGATATGCTGTATTGCAGTAATTATGAATGGAAAGGGGCCTGGGTACAAGCCATACCGGGTGAATCAGAGAAGCTTGAGCAATCTTTGAGAAAGAGAGCTCTTAAGGTCTGAGGTCATGCCTTCTTTTCAAATAGACAAAAAACTGAAAGGACTTGTCTTGAAATGTATGCATGCATCAAAGGAACTGTTTCAGCATGGAAAAGACTCAAAACTTAATTTATAATGGCAGCGATGAAGAAAAAATGAGCATCAGGTCCCAATCAATGATTCATTTTCACACTCAAACACTCACTTTGTGAATCTGGATGGGGTTGCCGATAAGACTGACAGTTTGACAGTGACTGAAGGATAATTTAAATTTGTAGGTCAGAAAATAAACAATGTGGATTTGCAGGAGTGTAACAAAAGTGCATAGTCTAACACATTTCCTCTGGGCAGGTCTCAGCAATGTTCCAGGATTTGAAGGATAAGGATCACTCATCCGAGAACTTAAGCGGGTGGCTAAAAAAAGACCTTTTATGTTAATCTAAAACAGGGGTGTCAAACTCAGTTCCTGGAGGGCCGCAGCCCTGCAGAATTGAGTTCCAACCTTGCCCCAAAACACATACCATGTAGTTTTCAAATAAGCCTAAATGACTTGATTAGCTGGATCAGGTGTTTAATTAGGGTTAAAACTAAACTGTGCAGGGATGTGGCCCTCCAGGAACTGAGTTTGACAACCCTGATCTAGAGCATCACTGTGCATGTGCCACTCATAATGTCTTTTATAATGATTTTACCTCAGCAGTGAAATCTCACTTTTGCAGATTCAGAGGTGCACATCAATCAATCAAACAAGGTTTAAATGCCACAGAAGCTTCACTATAAATGAGTTTTAAGCAAATGAAAAAAAATCCAATTGCTTTTAAAGCTGAAGCGCAATATTTATAACACTAGGAGCAAATGCAAAAATAAGGACTGCATCTAAAATTGCATACTCTTTAAGCAGGTACTTTTTGAATAAGAAATTACTTCACGCCGGTCAACAAAAGATTGTATAGTATGAATGCATATAGTATGATGTAATCTGGACATACCGGTACTATATTTGTAGTAAACTGTCCATTTTTTGGTTGTGTACTTCAGAATCGTTTTCACAGGGATACACATAAATGTACTTATACAGTAGCTGTCTCTGCATCTTAGGCTGGAATAGGATATTCTATCACTGAAAAATTTACACACTTCATCTTTCTATCAGAAACTAAACAAATTTTACATTCACATTTTTTACGTTTCACAAATGTTTCGTCATTAGAATGGAAGCTAAGAAATATCATAGTTTAAAATATAGGTTCATTTGACAACTGCTTGTGCCCTTCTTTATTTCCTTCATACACCACTTTTACTGATTTTAGGCAGAACTTTGGCACCAGTTTCATACTTTACAAATCAATGACAGGACATAAAGAATATAGAATGTCTTTGATATATAAAAGCTGCCTGAATGCTTAGACTAGCACATCATAAACATGAAGTGTCTTGGCATTGCAGGAGATAAAACCGAACTAGCCTGTGGTGTATCCTGTCTCATTGATGCATGCTGTCTGCATTGCCAAATGTCTTCTCATATAAAAACATTTTCCTTCATGCTCTACTGAGATTTAAGGTCCACCGTAATACATTCCCCGCTCCTTATTTGTTGGGCCTTAAAGGACAGGTATCCATAGCAACCCTGCATCATTCCAACAACGTCTGGCCCCTGGCCTGTCACAACACCATCTGCCCGAAAGCGAGCATTCACACACTTTAAAGACTGAGGCAGAAGAAAACATTGATAAACTGAGACTTCTGATAAATTCCCACTGCACGGATCACTTCACTGTTTTTGTACGAAGCCTTATGAAAGCAAACGAGAAGCTTTGCTCTTTGTTGACATACATTATGCTTTGACATTAGCAACAGCACATTTCCAGGAGTCCCACATGGTTCTCATTAACATTCCAAGTGCTCTCTTTCTCTCTTCTTCTCTTCCTCTCTCTTTTTCCCACTCTCTTTTGTCTCCTGAGGAGGCCAAAAAGGAAAACTGACAGTGTTGGCTCTGGACCATGCATTCCATGGGATGTGTCAAAACCATTCTCAGAAGAGCACAGAAGGCCCACATAGGGGCACTTAGACACATACACACACACATACTTACATATGATGGGTTTCCATGTTTTATGGGGATGTAATGGTTTTTATACTGTACAAACTGTATTTTTCTATCCCCTTACCCAAACCCTTCCGCTAAACCTATCACTCACACAAAACGTTCTGCATTTTTAGATTTTCAAAAAGGTCCTTCTGTATGATTTATAAGCTTGTTTCCTCATGGGGACCAAAAAATGTCCCCACAAGGTCAAAATTTACTGGTGTCTTTGTGGGGACATTTGGTCCCCATAATGTAAGTAATACCAGGTACACACAAAAACACACTTGCGCATATAGAAGAAAGGGGTGAATACATGGGTCTTTAATAAAAATGGGAGCACATTTTCCATGTTTGCTAGGCAGAAATAGAAATCTATTCATCTATTCTTGAGCCATTGTTTCATATCTGGAGGTTATCACATGCATGTTTACATTCCAGAACAATAAGTCCACGTTGCATATTTCATCAAAATCCGAGTTTCAGTATTATCTAGACCAAGTGTCTTCAACCAAGGCCAATAGACCCCTTGATGGATAGTAGGGAGGGACCTCTATAGACCTTGGTGGCTTATTTAATTTTTGACACGAATGAAATCAAGATTGTGAGGGACTTGAGTACAGTGTGCGTTCAGTGTATTGTACTGTTGTTGAACAATATGCTAAATGTTCAGCTGACCAAACATCTTTCCAAAAGACTCTCAGTAGACAAAAACTCCATGTAACATGTTTGAAAGTTGTGAGTTTTAAAAATTACATGTGATCTAGAATCTTCACACTGTGCATTCCATTGTCTAGAATGTTACGGCACGGTATACTCACAAGCAAAGTTCTATTTCTTTCTAACAGCCTCATTTTCATCTGTGTAAAATTCAATACGGTGTTTTGTATACCCTGTTTAAGGTCTATAATAACATCCGTCTAATACCATTGATGTACATATACTTACATTTTTATTGTATTTAATACAGTTTAATGTGGGAGGGACAATTAAACATTTAGCTGAACATTACCTTTTGGGTGAAATTATCTTAATGTATTTTGTATTGTATACATTTTATTTTTCCCAAATATTAGTTTCAAATAAAACAATAGTTGGTGGACACCCTGTAGTAGCAACAACCGTTTGTGATCTAGAGACTATAAAAAATAAAAAATAACCTGTGAAATGGATAAACATTCATTTTCTTTACATTATTTAATATGCTCTATTAGTCCAGCTAACACTGAGGAGGAACCTTATACTGAGATTTGATGGTTGGGCACAGCAGAGATGAACCAGTGGACTCACTGAATCACTGGAAATAGCCTTGAGACTCAGAAATAGGACGTGAAATGTTGTGGAAAGCCCACTGCAGGATCCCATCTATAGAGCTCTGCATTCATCAAGACAAATATCCTGTTAGGCATCTCATCTGTGGCTTCATATATATACAGTTTCCATTGCTCACATTTGCATTTATTAATTTATTTGTATACTACTGAAAAACATGACCTCACCTCCCCCATTATAGAGTCCATTTCATCTCTGTTGAGGAGTTGCTCTGATGGTGTTAAGCCCTGATCAGTCATGTGTTGACTCACCTGTGGGAATAAACCAGACTAATAACATCTAAGAGGTCAGCCGGCCCTAAAGTGTTGTTTTAGTGTATATGGATTACCTGAAGACTCCTCGATGATGTTTCACTTTCAGGGCCCCAAAACCTGGAGCAATTTCTACATCTTGACTTTCCACTGAAAAGACAAATAGGGGAAGAGAGAAGGAGTGACTGAGATACAAAGCATGATAAAACTTAGAATAGAACAGTTATTCTATTATAAATAACATCAGTACTTTGAAAAGTTGCAGAGGGCATGATAACTCTGCAGGCACTGTGGGCAGGTGATCAGCTCTCCTCGGGTAAGGTGGCAAATTCCACAAGCCATCCTCATCCCAACCATTTCACCATCTGAAGACTAAAAGAGATTCAAAATATAAATAGCTGAATATTACCACAATCCTGCCACTTGTCAGAGATATACATGATTTAAACAACTGAAATTACATGAGGGTGTCTAAATAAGATTTTACATCTTTTTTTAGATGAATTATTTCTCCACACATAGTAAAGGCACGTTCATTCAAAAACTATAATGATACCTGTATTAGCATCCACATTAAAGCACAATAACATTCTTTTTAGTGTGCTGCAGTTTTGTCGTCTGCTGCTTTAAAGGCTTGAGGTCTTTAAAGTCGAGCAGATTCTGATTGACTGTCAATGTTTTTAACTGTTCATCAATTGGAAAAAACTGAAAGTAATTCCAGTGACACTGTTTTTCTGTCATTTTCATTATATTTGTGGTGTGGAGTTTATTATTCTCATAAAGGTGTATTTAGACAAAGAACGATAACTGTAAAAATAACTATAACAACTATATTAGCATCCCCACCAACGTATGGTAACATTCAGTTAATTATAAGCACACTGCAGTAATGTCGTCTGCTGCTTTAAATGCTTGAACTGTTTAATGTCAGGTGGATTTTTATTGGCTGTCGATGTTTTTATCGTTCATCAGCTGTATAAAAATCTTTCTGAAAGTGATTCCAACGACTATTAAAATGTTACAGTTACATTTATTGTTATAGCTATCATCCTTGGTGTGAACATGTGGTGCTCTCATGTACTCAGTCACTGTGTCTCTAACTGAGTCACATGGAAGTGTTACCTGGAGGCCCATGGGTTGAACACTTTTGCTTCCTGTGACTGTGGAGAGTGAAGTGGAGGACAGAGACGAGAAGAAAGAGAAGTCCACAGCAGAGCTGGAGCTTGTCTCTGTCACTGGAGGGTGAACTGCAGGCTAAAAATAACAGCAGAAACGTTACTACTGCTATGACTCTCCCATCACTAGTCATAACGGTTCATATTGTACATATATGTGTGATTGACTGTAATGCAACTTCAATTAGTAGAGAAATGTTGTTTTCAGTAGATTTAATGTTACTCTTGTCATGTTTTACCTGCAAAGGGGTGTATGATCTGTCTTTCGCTCTGTTGCTTTGGCATAGCTGACAGCGCCAGGTCCCACTAAAAACAAACACATTCATACAGAGATTCATATAGAGCAGTGATTCTCAATTGTTTTGACTCGAAGGCTCCTCATTGTCTAAAGCGATCTTCGAACCCCACCACCATATATGTTAAGATATTTCCACCTATATTTTATATAATTATAACAAAACTACTTGTTTTTTAAACAACCAAACAAAACCAAACAGAAATAATAGTTATTTAGTGGATTCTTTTTATTTTTTATGTATGATTTTATGCATTGTTTTAGCAATTTTATTAAGTGAATTACTGTATTAAAAAAAAAATACATTGTATAAATAAAAATATATTCATTTGAATAATTTGACATCATTTATAAGATTACAGACAAATTAATAATATTATTCTGTAATTTTAAGGATTTCTTAATAATATTACAGATTAATTAATAATATAACGCATATGAATTGTAAGTCATCCTACTGCTCCAGTGAAAGTTTGCTGAGGCCCCCTAGTGGGTATTGGATCTCTGGTTGAGTCTAAAAGTCTAAAAACCACACTAAACTGGGATTTAAAATCTCATTTAAACCTGGAAATAAACATAAATCAGACAAGTAAATTAGTGACACTGAAAATTAACTGAAAATTTTGACAAAATTATTTTATATTTCATTTGAATTATTATTCTAATAATTTCATTTTATGATGGTTTTTTTTTTTTTTTTTTGGTGTTCTAATATGTAGATTATCAACACTGGCTTAAGCTTGACACAGCTAAAGATGAGTGCAGTCATAGGTCAGCTCTAGGTTTGGTAGGGTCAGTGGCCTGTGCGTCACATGACTAATCTGTACCTGGGTATGGAGGTAAGGGGCGGCACTAGGCAGGTGAGATGGAAGGCGCGAGGACATCCGTCACAGCAGATGAGCTCCCCACCGTCTTTACATACGGTACATTCATCATCATTATGCTCGACCTGGACGTACAGTATGCATCATAAATGTGATTTACCTATTGTACCAGGTTAAAATTATGACCACTTATGTCTATAGAATTTTTTTCAAGTAGGTTTTTCTTCATCTTCAACATCTGTAATTTTCCATGAGACGAACGAATTTTGATCACGTACATCCATGACTCTGGTGCTTGGCTCTCCCTGCTGGTGAATATAGTTTTGTGCAGTCTGTGCCTTGTGCGCTCCAGCTGTCTCATCCAGTTTGCCAGAAGAGTAGAATTCTCCTCCCACCTTGATGCATTTTTTGGCACCTCCTGCAGGAGAGAGCAGCTGAGACATCTGTGCTGCCAAAGTGAACTGCCAAAGCATTTACATGGCAAGGTTACACTATCAAAACACACACTAAGAACTAAAGCATTAGCTAAGTAAAGGCCTTCATCACAGTCTGTCAATACTGTATTAGTGTGCTGAGCTCACCAGACTCAATGACCTGCTGAATCAGAATCCCCTCCACTGTCCCGCAGCCAGTGGGATGCTCACTGGCAGACACAGTCACGGCCCTCTGGACTGAGGTAGATACAGCCTGGACCCCTGCATTTTGGGAGTCATATATTTATTCATCTGCAATCTCATTCATTTTCTATAATGCATAGTCTTCTAATGACACACTTTACACAAACATGTGATTACCGTTTCCCACTGAGACCTGAGAAAGTGCTGCACCATCTGTCTTTCTCATCGGCTTGCCTTTGCTTCCTGGAACAGTGAAGACATTGAGTCATCAGGACTATCATGTTTGCAAATAGAAGCATCCCGTCACAGGCATACAAATTGACACATGTACCCTCAGATTATAAATCGTAATTCGTCTTTTTGATCGTAAAAATATCACGTGGTTCATGGAGAACCGATGAGGAATTGCCTGCAGGCGTCCGTAAACATTTGAACCCCTTCGAACATCTACTTCACGTTATGTATGGGAAAACTCCTGTTTTACTCTGTACTGAAGCCTGATTTGTTCACGTTTGTGTAGCTGCACAAACCAATGGCGCTTTAGCCCACCAGAAAGGGCGGAGCCGACCACTATATAAGTCGGCTCGCAGCGCCATACATCAGATCATTCTCCTTCAGCGACGAGGGTCATCTCTTTGCTGACTCTGGAAGAAGCCGAGAAGAAGCCTCGGAAGAAGCTCCAGCTCTGTTCGCCGCCGTTGAAGACACCGTAGCAGCGACGCGATCCTTGCGGCATCTGGCACCTCGGAGCAGACTAGAGCAAATTTCTAAAGAGCAAATTTCAGCACGCGTTGCAAATGTCACGCCACGAGTGTGGATCATGCAAGGGGCACTTGCACGAGGAGTACGGTCACAGCGAGTGTGTCGCCTGTCTCGGCAGCGCCCACGCAGAGGCCACACTCGCTAACGGCTCATGCTCTTTTTGCGAGAGTATGAGTCTCTCCCGTCTCCGCTCGCGGATCGTCTTTTTCCGGGAAGGCGGTCCCTCCCGCCCAGCCCTCCCGTCTTCTTCCTCTCCTAAGAGGAAGAAACAGCGGGGCAGCAGATCCCTCTCTGCGGGCTCGAGCGGTGTCACGTCGGCCAAGCGCCCGCATGCCCCGCCCTCCCAGAGTCCTCTCACACTGGTGTGCTTCACACAAGAGGACCAGCACCCCTCCTCGGTTGCGAGTAGCTTGGTCTCATTCAGCGCTTCTGAAAAGGACATTATTATTGAATACGTCACCACCGACGACTCCGTGTCCTTGGCAGCATCTGATGCAGAGGAGTGGGGCGATTCTGGTGAGGAGCCCGAAGCCGTTCCCCCCTCTCAAGTGCCGAGACCGAAGCCGGACGCCGAGCTCATCCACGTCCTCGCTAAGGTGGTGGAGGACCTTGGCCTCGAGTGGTCGGCTCCAGCTGAGCCCACCCATGGCCTTCTTGACGAGTGGTACCTGCCGGGAAGCCGTCAACAGTCCTCTCGCCAATGCCCTGCCCCATTCTTGCCTGCAGTTCACGATGATCTCACCAAGACATGGTGCGCCCCCTACTCGGCCCGAGTGAACCCCTCTACTGCAGCAGCTCTCACCACCGTGGACGGCGCTGAGGAAAAGGGGTACAGCAAGCTTCCCCCCTGGAGGAAGCGATTGCTGCACATCTGTGTCTGCCATCTGCCCTCGGCCTGAAGGCCCATGCAGCGCATCCCTCTAAGCCCTGCAGGACCACCTCAGCGATCGCCAACAGCGCTTATGCAGCGGCCGGCCAGGCTGGCTCGGCACTGCACACGATGGCGATTTTACAAGTATTTCAGGCCAAACTTCTCCGCAGCTTGGATGAGTCTGGCCAAGAGCACCAGGAGACCTTCAAAGAGCTGCGCACAGCAACAGATCTGGCTCTGCGCGCCACAAAGGCGACAGCACAGGTGACCAGCAAGACCATGGCCAGTTTGGTGGTGCTGGAGCGCCATCTATGTCTAAATCTGACTGAGATCAGGGAAGCCAAGAAAATGGCCTTCCTCGACTCACCGGTCTCGCCGAAGGGGCTGTTCGGTCCTGCTGTGGGTGGATTCACAGAAAGGTTTTCAGAGGCCCAGAAGATGTCACAGGCGCTGCGTCACTTCCTCCCTGGCCCTGGCCCTGGCCAGAAGAATCCCGCTGCACAGTCTGCAAAACCAGCGCAGCCTCAGCCCCAACGAAGATCAGAGCCTGGGCTGCAACAGCGCTCTTGGTCGACGAAACGCTTCCCTTTCCTGAAGCGCCAGGGTCCCCGCCCACAAGTGGTGCTGGACCCCGAGCCTGATGCGCTAGAGAGGAAGAGGAGGGCTCCCATTCTCGCCTCGGCCGGAACGCCCCGAAAAACAGCTCACTTTCACTCTCCATCCCTCTGAGCGATGGAGTTTTGTTTCCAGCGGGTCACGTCCTGCAGGTGCAGCGCGTACCCGAATGTTTTACTGCTGTGACACTCTCACACGAACGCAAGCTCCCCGTCTTCTCAAGGCGAGCTCGCGTTCGAGAGAATAAATCCTCTCGCCTCCCATTTCTCGGCCTGGGCAGCCATTCCAGGAGTGTTGAGTTGGGTTTTAAAAACAATTCAAAGAGGATACTCGCTACAGTTCGCTCGCAGGCCACCTCGCTTCAGAGGCATCGTTCAAACTTCTGTTCCGGACAACGATGCTATTGTTCTCCGGCAGGGGGTGCTGACGCTGCTTGCAAAAGGCGCTGTGGAAGTAGTGCCCCCGGCGAACAGCGAGTCAGGCTTTTTCAGCCGCTACCTCCTTGTTCCAAAGAAAGACGGCGGGCTCAGACCCATTTTGGATCTCAGACATCTGAACCACTCTCTTATGCGCCGGTCGTTCAAGATGATGATTCTCAAGATTCTCGCGCACATTTGCCCCGAGAACTGGTTTTTGACTGTGGATCTGAAAGACGCGTACTTTCACATCTACATAGCCCCCCGTCACAGACCGTTCTTGAGATTTGCGTTCGAGGGAGTGGCCTATCAGTATACAGTCTTTCCATTTGGACTATCCCTGGCCCCACGCACTTTTACAAAGTGATCACAATAGACGCGTCCAACTTGGGTTGGGGCGTAGTGTTGGAGGGCAATCCGGCACTTGGCTCTTGGTCAGTTCAGCAGCGGTGCCTACACATCAACTGCCTAGAGATGTTGGCGGTTTTCTTAGCCCTGAAAACCTTCCTTCCAGCCGTGAAGGGTCACCACATTGTGGTCCGGTCGGACAGCATGACGGTGGTGGCTTATATCAATCGCCAAGGCGGCCTCGGATCTCTCACTCTTTACAGGATGGTTCGTCGCCTCCTTTTCTGGGCACAGAAAGAACTCCTCTCGCTAAGGGCGGTTTATGTGCCAGGCAAATTGAACCTTGGTGCAGACATGCTGTCCAGAGGCAATGTAGCCCCAGGTGAGTGGGCGCTACACCCTCAGACGGTTCAGGAGATCTGGACAGTCTTCGAGAGGGCAGAGGTCGACCTCTTCGCCTCAGAAGACAATTCTCACTGCCCAACATTTTTCTCGATACAGCGAGATGCTCTGGCCCACGACTGGCCCAGAGCTCGCTTGTATGTGTTTCCCCTGATTGCCCTGATTCCTCAGGTCATCGGGCGGGTCAGGGAGACCAAGTGTTCCCTCCTCCTGGTGGCCCCGCTCTGGAGAAACCAGGCTTGGTTTCCAGAGCTAATGCAGCTCTTAATAGCAGCCCCGTGGCCCATTCCACTGAGGAGGGACCTTCTCTCACAGGCGAAGGGCTTGATTTGGCATCCCCGGCCGGAGCTGTGGAGCCTGCATGTCTGGTGCCTCGATGGGAGTCTATTCGGCTCCCAGCGAGTGTAAGCAGTACCATTTTAGAGGCAAGAGCGCCGTCCACGAGACGGCTCTACAGCCAAAAATGGTCAGTCTTCCTTCATTGGTGCTCTGAACGGCAATTGGACCCGGTTTCGTGTGACGTATCCTACATGCTGACTTTTCTACAAGAACTGCTGGATAAGGGGCACGCCCCCTCCATGCTCAAAGTATACGTGGCAGCCATCGCGGCGAATCATTCTCCCAAGGCTGGCCATTCAATAGGCAAAAACGACTTGGTCGTTATATTTCTGAAGGGCGCAAGGAGGCTGAATCCTCCTCGCCCTCAGACTGTGCCATCCTGGGACTTGTCGTTAGTCCTGTGGGCCTTGAGAGGCCCCCCCTTTTGAGCTGCTCAGCTCAGCCGACCTGCGGCCCTTATCGCTTAAAACGGCCCTTCTCCTTGCTCTGTCGTCGGTTAAGTGAGTAGGCGACTTGCAAGCGCTGTCAGTCAGCGCCTCATGTCTTGAGTTCGGACCTAATGACTGTAAGGTCATTCTGAAACAAAGGCACGGCTATGTTCCTAAGGTGCTCTCAACTCCTTTTAGAGCTCAAGTGATCTCCCTATTGGTGCTCCCCGTTGCAGACGGCGAGCAGGGACCGAACACGCTCTGCCCTGTCAGGGCTCTGAGAGTGTACCTGGAACGCTCTAGGCTGTTTAGGCAGTCTGAGCAGCTGTTTGTTTGTTTGTTTGTTTTGGAGGCCGCCAGAAGGGACTGCCGGCTACATAGCAGAGACTCTCTCGCTGGATCGTTGATGCGATAGCCTTGGCTTATGCATCAGAAGGTTTGTAATGCCCCATTGGTGTGAGGGCCCACTCCACAAGGGGAATGGCCTCCTCCTGGGCATGGTCCAGTGGAATATCTATCAGTGAGATTCTGTGCGGCCGCCGGCTGGTCGTCGCCGTCCACATTTGCCAGATTTTATAACATAGACGTCCCTGCCTTGCAGGCGCGACTTCTATCTGTTTAAATGTCCCACTATCCCCCTTGGGTGAAGTGGTCATAAAAAGCTCTCAGCTATAGCTTGGGGCGAAACATGCTCAAGTTTTAAGGGGTCCTTTTAATGCCTCGAGACTGGGCTCACAGAGCAGGATGTCCTGTGTCTGCTCATAGTATGACGTGATTGGATACGTTCCCCATACATAACGTGAAATGGACGTTCAAAGGGGAACGCTCCGGTTACTGACGTGACCTCGGTTCCCTGAGATAAGGGAACGAGCGTTATGTCACTTGCCACACTATAAGCTGCGTGAGTCGAATGATCTGATGTATGGCGCTGCGAGCCGACTTATATAGCGGTCGGCTCCGCCCTTTCTGGCGGGCTAAAGCGCCATTGGTTTGTGCAGCTACACAAACGTGAACAAATCAGGCTTCAGTACAGATTAAAACAGGAGTTTTCCCATACATAACACTCGTTCCCTTATCTCAGGGAACCGAGGTTACGTCAGTAACCGGAGCATTTTTTTCTTACAAAAGATTAATTTGTCGAGACAACACTGCTAAGTAGCTTTAGTATTTTATGAGATTTTTTATTTTATATGCATTTAAATGTTAGTCTTAGCCTATGTAATCATTACCCCTTTGTTCGGCAGATCGTTTGTGAGTGCAGCGTGATGAAAACGGTAGGGGAATCTTTTTACTGAAGAACTAGCTAACGTTACTCTCATTCACAAAACAGAGGAAGGTGCAGTTTACCCTTGCATGTACAAAGCTAATTATTTAAATGTATTGTATATAAGCGACATGTAGTTCATATGTAGTACATGCATGGTAAAAGAATGAATCGTGTACTGTTAAATGATTCGAACATCACAAATCACACTTTTTGGAATCTTTTCTGTAAAAAAATAAAAATAAAAAAAATGTAGGCAAATTTATAGTACTATTGTGTGATTGTGTTGTAACACTGGCATTAAATTAGGCTACAGAAAACTGTAAACGGCTGGCCACCGTGATCAATCTCAATATTTTTTTCCTCTTTTGGAAGGCTATATAGAAACACGATTTTATATTTTGTTATTTGGGAATGCAAAAATTATATTTGTTTTAGTTTTCATTCATCACAACTATTACGACTTCCACTTCTGAAATCACCGGAAATATAAAAATGGTACATTGGGCCTAGTAATACACCTAAAACATAAGCAGTTTTTAATAAATAGTAATCATTTGCTATTTTGTTTGGCTTATTATTCAAACTAAATGAAAACTACCTAACTTGCCTGTCACATCACAAGGTCATAGAAAGAAGTGTCAGGAAAGCAAAAGCAAAAAAAAAAACCCTCTTTTCTCCAGCCCAGCTAACATTCTCAGAACAATGAGGAACGTTCTAGCAATGTTCTCTCAAAGTTATGAACAAACATTCTTCCAGTAATGTTAATAGAACGTCCATTCAAAGTTAGCTGGTTTTTAATGCATTATGCTTCATTTATGGAATGCTTTCCTGAAGCAGTAGTTGTAGTTGTACTAGGCTAGTTATAGTTGGAGCAACTTGAGGGTGAGTAAATGATGACAGAATTTTTATTTTTGGGTGAACTATCCCTTTAATGTTATCTTTAAAGTTTACATAACCAAGAAAAACCTTTTTAAACATTTTTTTTAAATTGACGTATTGAATGTACAGAGAACACTCAAATATAAAGTTTCCATAACGTAATGGGAATATGTCCTTAGAACATATTTTTGAATATAAAAATATGTTCTTCGGACATATTTTTGTTAATTGGGAATTTGCTATACGAACAGAATTATGAATATGTGTGTGTGTGCCAGTGTCCATACCTGAGCTGGAGGTCAAGGCTTTCTTGGTGTGATGTGGCCGGTGGGTCATTTGTTTTTCGGCCACCCCTCTCTTCTTGCCTGACTGGCTGCGAACCTGCAGCTCAAGCCTGGGGTTCCCTGAATGTCTGGCCACCTGCTTTAACCCTACCAAATCAGATTATCATGACTTAAACTGTAATTGTTATCCTCCAACCTACTTATGTTTGCCAGACCTGTGCACTGTACCTTTGGGAAGGTTCATAAACAGGGATTCCAGTTTTGGGTAACACTCCTTATTGTACTCTTTACAGAGATTGCTCCAGAAGCCCTGGAGGACTGTGGCATCCTGGTCCAGTATCAAAGTGAGCAGTGAGTAGACAGCTTTGTGGATCCCGTCCTTTTTCTTTCGCTCTAAAGTCTCCTGTGTTAATCGGTAATAGTATTAGTTTCTTGTTTGAGCATTTAATGGATTATGATTATGCATATTTATAATTATGCTGAGGAATGTAATTTTTATGAAAATGTTCACCCTTAGGATCTGTTCAGAGATGATGTCGTGATCCGCCAGCCCATACAGCAGTGGGAAAGGGTCATGGATTGCCATAGCGATCTCAGTCCTACATGCCCGTAGCTGTGAGCGCAGGTCAGACTCTCCGTAACCTTCCACCCTTGACATGCTTCCACAAGAGTCCTGCATATAGATCACAAACTAAATTTACACTGAAATTCTGGCTCTGGTGTTCTGAGAGCACTAAATATATCTTCAGATATTTATTAAAAAAAATTCAATTGTTTTATCGTGCATAAATAGTACATAAACAAATTAGAGGTCTTCAGTCTTTTTTAGAGAAGGGATCCCTTGTTATATATTATATAAAATTGAATGTTGCACTTTAAACTGGACCTATAATACAGTAACAGGCATATAGTATCATTTTCATGCATTTACATATTTAGCTTACATTACTATTCATTAAAATAATGTAAACAATGTTAAAAAAAAAAGTCGTTTTAATCTTATATTTAAAACATATTTAATGAAGCAATTGCAACAAATATTTAGCTGAGCTTTAGTTTTGATTTACATTAACGTCTATTAATAATTGCTGAATTTTGGCTTATCCTTTTTATTTTTGTCAAAAATCAGTTAGAGATCAAACAGTAATTGTCAGTACTGCCGCAGACCCCCCGATGGTCAAAAAATCTTAACCTTAATAATTAAACACTATCAGTCATCATTCAACCTTTAGAAATAATGATACATATTGATTAGTTTCCTGATGTTAAACATGCTAAAAAATAAACAGTACTTACAACAGATGCTGGTGATGAGGACTAGAGATACCTGTAATCTCCTAGCTGGTTTCCTCTTATTTGATGTGATGGCTGTCAGTGATTGGCATGGTTTTTTTGTGAGTGGTGGACAAATGACTCTTGTGCTCTTGGAGCCTCTAGGGGCCATTGATTCATAAGACTGCTGTGATAAGTGGTGACACTGAATTTCTATTTACAGTTAAAACACTAACTTGCACCTTGTAGGCTGGTTAAAAATACCTGCCCCTTATTTGTTCGCATTTATGCTCATTTGTGCGGTATTGCTTGGAAAGTCCACAGTTGGGCAAGAAACGATTTCTCAATCATGTGAGCTTCTACTTTCAGTCACCTGTCTCTCCTGAGGACTATAGTTTCCACGCCAAGGGGAATCCCAGTCTCTGTGCATCACAATAAATGCACTGGATCTGGATTAGCCATTAATGCACCATTTGTAATGTTGCGTGGGAATTAATAATGTCTTTGAGATTTTCCAACAAGGTTATACTCAAACTATAATGGACCTTTTTCACATTTCCTGGGTTCTGAGAAACGCAAGTCATCATAGTTTGGGTAAACGTCTATAGTGAGGAATGGAAACTACAACAAATATATTTTATCTTTGCATTTTCACCAATAGCAAAAGAAAAAAAAAATCACCTTGAAGTTTCTATGACTTTCCAAAAGTGGGAAAAATATCAAGAGATTGATTACGTTGGTCAAAAGAGAAAAAGATGTCAAATTTGCCATCACTTCTTTAGCCTTATTATTAGAAACACTCACATAGCAGGGATAACTCGTTTAATGTAATTAAAGACCAAGGTAAGAAAACACCAAGTATAATGTTGAACATTTACATTAAAATTTTTAAAAATAAAAATGCTAGATTTACAATGTTAACAACTGTGGAAATTCGCCATCACAGTCTGTGAAAAGTGTCCATTGCTTTCAACTTTAAATGAAACCTTGAACATAACATTTGTCTTAAATTGTCATAAAAAAATAGCGAGTTTTGAAAAAAAAAAAAAAATCATTAGAACTTTCTGCTTGGTTGAAAAAGTACATAATTAACACACACAAAAAATACAATTTTTAGTTTCTTAAACTTCTGTATAAAATAATATCACACTCAGTATTGTAGCAGTAGACAGTTTGGTATTAAGACAGATTTTATTGATTTTTTTTTTTCAGACAGATGTCATGCTCATAAATGTCCTTACAGAGTGAATAAAGAGCCAACTACACTGATCTACACAACCCTATGGCAACAACTCTTGACAGATTCAATCTCCTCACACTATCAGCAGCAACTTCCTGTTTTACATACAACCTTTCGCTTGCACGGGACTGTTCTGCAATTTCTCTCGACCGCTGTGAATTGGCTAGATGGTGTGAATACAACAATTTCATCATAAATCCGTCAGTTGTCTGGCCGACCAGTCAGCGACCACCGTTCTGTAACGTATGTGTTCTCAGGTAGCCATACAATGAAAGCTTTGCATTGTGATGCCAGAATAACAGAAGGCACAACTAGTGTACAAAAGTGAAAGATGACAAAGCTAACAAGAGGAAACGGAGGCTTGAGAAATGTGAATGTGATAGATGACATATTCTGTGCCCTGTCAATGCGAAACTCATTAACGTCAGTCCCTCCCCACAGTTAATATCAGCGGCGCCTTAAATTATCCCAGAAGCTGAAGTCAAGCCTAGTACCAACAATTCAGTCACAGTTATTCCTCATGTCCATTTTTGTTTCAATTAATAGAATTATTGGCACCAGAAAGAAACTCGCACTAACATTAAATATATTATAAATACCTAATATATCCTAAATTAATCTCTATACAATCAGTGGTGTTAATCAGTGCATTTATGTAAACAATTCAAAATAGAAAACAAAAACAAATACATTAAATATTAAAGATACTATGTTTCCAGAGATTCGTAAACAACTCGCATTTCTTGAACATACTGTTGTGATAACTAGAATAGACATTCTCTCTCAGCTCAGTGCTGTTTTAAAAGGTCTTCATGTTTTAGGATGAAAGTGTTCGCCTACAACTAGCATTTTGAATTTAATCTACACATCCATTCAGCATGTGCGGGAGACTACGAGAGCTTTACTACAAAGGATACGACAATCATTTGTCTGTTTCATTACTTTAGGATGTGGTGAACCATACATTTCCTTGTCAGAACCCAGAAGAAAGTGCATGTATTTGAAATGAAAATCTGTTGTTTCCTAAGGCTCACCTCAAAATCACCTTTCTCACCCCAACCGAATGAATGACACTTATCTCATTCTTTTTAGTTCTGGTTGGCTGCAAAATACAAAATTATAATTAAAAAATAAAAATCAACTCACATATTTCTGTAAAACATCTGAAAGGGGTTTAACAGGAATAATGTATTCTTTCAGGAAAAATAAAAATTGGTGGATGAGTAAAACAGTATAAGGCAACAGCGAAATGCCCAAACCATAAGTAATACTTTACTACCAGTGTATGGCTACAGGTGAGACCGAGAAAATAAAAGTGAAGCCCTTGTCATATTAAAAAAAAAAAAAGAAGAAGAAGAAAACAAAAGATAACATTTGTACAAGTGAACATAAATCACGTCTAAATGATGGATGTTCACAATAATATAAATACTATATACAATACAGTACTGCCTGGCGGATCTAAAGTGTATACATGAAGCTAGCAGGAAAATCCATTGGTTCTTTGCAACAGTGCCACGGCACTTTAAAGGTTAACCGGGTTAGTACACACACCTCTCATGGAGGCTGGTACTGGATTAGCATGTAGGATGTACTGTATACACAGACCCACACTAAGACTTTGAACAGGACCTCTCACTTTTTTCTTTTTTTCATTAATTCTGAGTTCTTTGTTTCGTTACTATCGATGTGTATGGACCAAAGGACATGACAGATTCTAAAAGTTGTCTTACATGCATGCTATGGACGAAAGACAGTTACTCTGTCACCCGTCTTGAATCTTAAACTCATTTTTTGTGAAGGCATCATTTAGTGCTTTTTGTAATGTACAAAAATACAAAACATAACAACCAATAATCCACTCTGAATGTCGTTTGTCCGAAGATGGTACACATGCCACTTCCTGTCTTATATGAATCTGTTAGCTAGTCACTTTGAATTACCTATGATATTATTTTGGCAATTAAACAGACAGTGTAGTTTTTTTTTTTTGTTCTTGCAACTGAGGAATATAATTTTAGACCCATTCAGATGTAAAAAGCCTATATCCGATCATAAAGTTCAACTGGACGTGGACCGATAGGAAGCAACAGAACAAGCATGTGGTGTTAATGAAGGTCCGAACCGCTTTCTACTAACAGGAGCACCCACTTTCAGTGGCCGGAGGATCTGGTTGTTTGTCCAGCTTAATGTCAATCACTGGAGAAGGGTTGTGTGTTAAGGAAATCAAGGAAATAGTATTGCCTTATTAATGTATTCAGCAGTTTCCCACTATTAATGTTATCTCCTAATAAATTTATTTGATTAAAATCTCATTGTGAAATAAATGTATTATCTAGTTCATGTTGGCCACAATTATTGGCACCCAATTATTGCAACGTCCTTTTCCTAGGGTGACAGCCATGGTAAAAGATTAATTTTGTGCTCAGTGACCCATTTTTGTATTTATTTTGATGTTTGTTTTGGATTGTTGTCCTGGTGGAAGATCCAAACATGGCCCATTATAAGATTTCTAATAGAGGAGGTCAGGTTTAGATTTTTTATCTGTTGGTATTTGATAGAATCCATGATGCCATGCATCTAAACAAGATGTCCAGGACCTCTGGCAGAAAAACAGGCCCACAACATTAAAGATCCAGCAGTATATTTAACCGTGGACATGGGGTACTTTTTTGTCCCTGTTTGTACTAAACTCATCTGGTGGGTTTGCTGCCAAAAAGCTCTTTTTTCAGTTTCATCTGACCATAGAAGCCAGTCCCATTTGAAGTTCCAGTCGTGTCTTGAATACTGAATATGCTGGACTTTGTTTTTGGATGAGTGAGGAGAATTTTCCTTGAAACCCTCCCGAACAACATGTGATGTAGAGGATGTTTGATTTTTTTTTTTTTTTAGATATCTGACCCCAAGACTCAACTAATCTCTACAATTCTCCAGCTGTGATCCTTGGAGAGTCTTTGGCTACTCAAACTCTCCTCCTCACCGTGCATTAAGACGATATAGATACACGTCCTCTTTCAGGCAGATTTTTAACATCTTTAGTTGATTGGAACCTCTTAATTATTGCCCTGATGGTGGAAATGGGGATTTTCAATGCTTTAACTCTTTTCTTACAGCCACTTTCTATTTTGTGATGCTCAACAATTTTGTTCTGCACATCAGAACTATATTCTTAAGTTTTACTCCTTGTGATGGATGATTAAGGGAATTTGGCCTTTGTGTTCCTCATATTTATAATCCTGTGGAACAGGAAGTCATGGCTGGACAATGTCATGCTCCTAGTCACCCTGGTGTGCTAAAAAATGTAAATATGAATGAGAATATACTTCAGAGATATTTTACTCATAAGAATTTCTAGGGGTGCCAATAGTTGTGGCCAACATTCATTGGAGAAAAACATTTATTTCATCATGAGATTTTCTCCCCACTTTCAATTGTTTTACTTCAATGATAGGTTAGAATTTTGTGAATTTTTTGAGTAAAGTTTAAAAGGATAAACAATGCAGATTTACTTTCACAGCCGCCTTTGCTCATATTTATCAAGGGTATCAAGGAACTGTATCTGCTTTAAATGTCATGCATTAAAGGATACTTCCTTCTTTGTTGTTATCATCCAGGCTCTCCATTCCGGGCAAAGCAGCAGCCACTCGCCGAAACAACTATTAAACCAAACAGAAAGAGAGTGAAATCTGATTTTTTTTCCAGAGTGGACTGGTACCGTTAAACCCCTATGGGCAACAACTCTGGCTAAATCAAATCTTTTTAGAGCTTTCCATGTGTCATGTTACAGGGCATGATCTCAATTAAATTACTCTATTGGATCAAGTCCATTTGCCATTGAGCAGACATTGTAGCGCTTTTAGACTCACCTGTTTAACATTGCTGCCAGTCTTTGCACTAGTCTCGATAAACATCACATTCAGCTCTTTGGCCCGCTGCTCACCCTCCTCTATAGTGATTTGCCTATCAAAGCAAATCCCAACATAATGCGTTACAATTTTAATTACATTTAAATGATAATTTTCAGTAAATTAATTGAAAAAAAGAAAAATATAAAAATGAAATCTTGATACTATAGTGACACAAATTAAGAATTCTAGCACAAAATATTTTATTCAATTTTAATATAAAAGACTCCACCTCTTTTCTTCTAGGTCTGTTTTATTGCCCACCAGCATGATAATGACATCACTTCCCCTCTCTGTTCTGACATCATCAATCCATTTGGAGGTTAGCTGGAATGAATTGACATCTGGAAGAAGAAAAGGGAAAGAAATCAGTGAGTTTTGTTAAATGCCTATTTCATCAATGGAGACACAAAAGCAGTTGCTTCACTTCATTGGTCAAAGGTGCTCACTTGTGATATCATACACCACCACAGCCACTGTGGAGTCTCTAATGTAGCTCGGGATAAGACTCCTAAAACGCTCCTGCCCTGCGGTGTCCCATAGCTGTAACCTCACCTGCAAGAAAAACACACAAGGCATATTTGTAGAAATAATGATTTTGATAGATGCATTAATGTGATATATATTAAATATAATAATTAATTATAATTAGTTCCAGAGCTTCTTACAGTTCGGTCCTCCAGATACATGGTTTTTGATAAAAAGTCAATTCCAATGGTTGCCTGTAATGATAATAAGATTCAAAGTAAGATACAAAATAACATAGACTTATCTGGAAAACTCTTTGGTGTCTGTACTAAAAGAACCAATAGCATACCTGATAAGTGTTGTCAAAACTGTCATACATGAACCTTGTTATCAGCGATGTTTTCCCAACTGTAAAACAAACCAACAAAACCAGGAAAAGATTCAGATTTTGATGAATCACATGCATTGAAGTGATTAATAACTTGTTTGTCCTGACCAACCCCATACACTGTGTTTTTAGTAATTGAATTACACTAACATACTGCAACATATGCTGTCTTAACCTCCGTCCTTCAAATGACAGTATATTTCTTAAGGGATAACACAGAGAATGTCATATGAACTTCACTGTCATTTAGAGTTATGGCGACAGGGAAAAATGACTTAAAAATGCGCCAGTGCATGGAGCCACTGTGACAGCAGAATTCCCGAGTACAAATTTCATACACTAGAGGACTGCTCTTTTCAGGCCAGTCTGGTCAAGCCTGTTTTTCAGGCTGAGCTGAGATACTAAAATCACCAAACAGCACAATGCCGATAGTTATACTGGAGCGCATAGAATGAAAGGGCATAATGGTCCCATTCTTCTGTGACTTCACTAGTTGTTCTGCTAATGTCTTGAGACAAGAGCAACCAAATCTGACCAGCAGAGAGCTTCAGGACCATGGACAGCAGAATACAAGTGGTCTTCTGATGATAGTCAGGACAGCCCACGCAAACCATATCATCAGTTACTCTCATGTTGCTCCAAACCTGCATGACTTTCTTTCTTCAGTCACAATTCACTTTAATTATATGGAAGAAAAAAAAAGATAAGTGGTGACTGAGAGGATGTTGTTCTTTCTATCATCTCCTTTTATGTTCCATAGAAGAAAGATGAATAACATGAAGGTGAGTAAACGATGCCAGAATTTTCAGAAGTTGACAAAAAATGGAAAAATAAAGGGAAAATAAATGTTTTTCTATGCAGGTGTGGTAATATCCATCATCATATTCAGCCAGCATAAGATTTATTATTTAGACAAGATGCAGACAGCTGTCAAAGCTCATTTAGACTTGCAATTATCACTTATCACAATCTAATGCTGTTTTATACAGTACAGAAGGCCCTCTGTCTGACTGCCTGCCCTTTTTTTTCCATACAAACAGTGAATGATGAATAGATAAGCACAATAAGCATTACTGGAAAATGTAAGACAAAAATATCTCAAGAACACGTGAACTTTACGGTGACGCCGTGTTTAGTGTTATTATTTCAATATTTGGATGTCCAGTCATCAAATGACAGACATGATCTCAAATACCCGTCTGATTACGTCTTCACAAACACCGACAGTCACACTGATAAAACCATCAACCGGCCAAATGAATAAACCACGATATCTAGTCATATTATACAGGCTGATCTTATGACTGCTCATAAAATGATGCATGAGGTTTTTATTTTTGCTCTGCTGAAGAATCCCACAGACACTGACTGCCAACCTGGGTGTGTCTCCAGTAGACACACGGGAAATGCAAAGCCTCTGCGCTTTTCTGTTTCGTGACATTAAATCAGTGGATGTTTACAGGAAGATGCACACAAACACGGCGATATACATGTCTTTCGATTGAATTATTTCATATATAACATTTGTTTTGAGCGATTTAGACTGCGCTAGAATAACAGCGATCAATAATATCATCAGCCCCTCTTCTTCCAATGAAAATGCAGGTGACAATCATAACAAGAGTTGTTGAAATAACGATTATATCACGTTATATTCACAAATGGGTGTTTGGTACTCTAATGACGCTGCATAGCTATACATTTTCATGACTAATCAAAAATTAAACATATGCAACCGAATTGTTTGACAGGGAATCGATGGAGAGATAACATCGTTTGAAATAACACCACAAACAAGCGGATACACAAAAGACTCAACAACATATTAATGTACTTCATGCATGTGTCGAAAGGTTAATGGGTTCGTCTAAACCCAGCCGTGGCAAACCCAAAGACTCACCGCTTTGCTCCCCTAAAAAAACAAGTTTGAATTTCCGTAAAGGGTTCCCAAAGTCACTTCCCATGGACATGATTGCTTTAATGACACAGTTGGTATGGATTAATATGTACAGGTGGCACCAGTCTTGCGAGAATGCAGATGGATAATCTTCGGTCCCGAATCGATGGATATTGCAGTGCTGCTCCGCGATGTCAATTCTCCAGCTCTGTGCGCGTGCGCAGCGGCGGCGATACGCCCGTCTGATATCACTGTGTGTTTACGGAAACGTCCCTCGTAAGCTTTCTTCGCACACTAAACCACAGACCGAGCATCCGTGCAGCAATTTTTTGCATCAAAGTGCAACACATATTTATATACTTTTAACGCTTATTTGTGTCTTTTGCAAACACCCAAGGCTGCATTTAGACCGTTCTGTGTGTGCAAGTGAATACATCCTGTGAATAATAATTGAATGGAAAGTGTTAAACAAAATGTTGCAAAACCTTTGTCTGTGTGCACATTGTAATATAAATTTGATATTATAAAACGTTAAGATTTTGATTACATTTACATTTTTGTAATTTTACGGTAGCATTAATCTATGTATAAAATATAAAACATGGTAATTTATTCATTGGTAATTTTATAGTATTATAGAGTATAGGCCTAGGTTCCTTATATACAGAAACTTACAGAGCAACTAATATAGTGCCAGCAATTGAATAAGGAGAATATGTTTGTGTTATCTGTGGGTTTTGCCTTTATGAAAATGGTAGCGCACAGACTGGAAAATTAAGGGAGAGAGATTCACAGTTCAAACTAGCATCACTTTAAGTACACGACTTGGCATTATGTGTCAGTAAAATATCCAAATAATATCACCAAACACTATCCAAGCATGCCCTTTTGACCTATTGGGCATAAATCTGTAACTCTTTCTCCTTCAGCACATAGTGTCTATGAGATGTTAAGTAAGGAGCATTGTTTCAGAGGTATTTGATGTTGATTTTTGATTTTTTTCAGCAAAACAATAAATGACCAAATAAAAACAAAAGAGAAATCTCGTGCAACTGAGAATGACATTAAAATGTATCCAAATCAAATTGTAGACTATGTGTCTAATATTAGTGGTGACATCATTACTGTGTCCTGGAAACTTCAATGCATGTTATATATCCTGACAAGTCTGTTTGTCTGCAGACTTCTTCATAATCTACAGCCTGGGGCTAAACAAAAATAGGCACGAAAACTAGGCTAAGTTTACTAGAGAAAACGTTGACAATAAAATCACAAAAACATCCCTCAACATGTATAAAATAACTTTTATTTAGTATATTTATATTACTAAGCAATACTCTCTAGATATGGGAACACATTACACAAGTAGAGTCTGTATACTGACAGAAAGAATAAAAAGTATATAATCAGATTACTGGACTTTAAACATAAATAGTATGTTGCTTATATGAAATAGTATTATATGAAAGTATTATATAAAACATTAACATTTTGATATGAATGAGGAGATGTGTTTGAAATACTGTTGCTGCTAGTCCTTAAATGAAAGCAGCTAATCACAGCCTGTTATAAGAAAATAGAATATGTTCAAATTTGCATTTTTTCATCTATATTGTACTGTTAGTAAGGTGACAGATCTTGAAAATCCATGAAGTAAATGGTTTCTTCAGTTCAGCATTTACTTTGATGTCAAGAAGGAGAATGGTGTTTACAGGCTAGTAAATCAGCATTAACATGCCACAGCAAGAGTCATTTCCTTTGCTCAAGTTAAGGTTTGCTTGTTTGTGTAATGTGTTCAGTATCTGTGTTTAGCACAGTAGAAAAACCAAGCTCCCTGAAGGTGTTATAATACAGTATACACAACACTTCCTTCCTGCTAAAATGTATGAAAAGTGATTTGATGCTTTTATAAACTGTAGATGTGTTATGTTCAGTGTTTTTCTGGTTTGGACTACACTATAGCACTACTGCTATATAACAAGTGTTACACTCCATCTTATACATGTTTCATCAGCCCCTCAGGGTGGTTTGAAGATCCCTGCGGATCACACATACATTTCACCCACCGCCATACATGTATATTTATGTACTGAACTCAATGTCGGTTAGTTTCTTGTGCAAAAAAAAAAAAAAAAAAGTGTAACAGGAAGTTATAAGGGACTCAGAAATGATTCATCTCACAAAACAGCAATTTTCAAACAAAACAATGGTTTATTTATAAAAGAGAATGCATGGCTGTAAGACTCTTTTGGCCAGACTCATTGTTGGTATTTATTTATATAAGGTACATTTTACCTGATGCTGCATTACAAAGCACTTAATTAACATATGTTATTATGTAACAAACATATTTTTTGTCATTAAATTATCTGTATTCATTAAGCCTCAAAATTATTTTGCATTCAAAATAATTCTTAATTATATAGTCTTCAGATACAGATTAAACCATCACTGCATTCAAAAACCTCAAAAATCAAACAACTCTGCTTCTTTCTCTTTCCAGAAGGTGAAACTGCGATCAATATATTTACAAATTTCATCATTACTAAACATTGAGAAATCACTGCTTCCATCTCTGCTGGGATGTCCTCCATCATTTGATACGGTATTCTCAATGATAACCTGTGGCACGGCTTTAGAATTCTTCGCGGGTTCCTTAGATATCCCATTTTCTCTTTTCCCAAAGTATTGCATTTTGATGTCCTCAAAACCATCTTTCCACTCACGTCTCCCAGCCTCAATCTCCCTGAGGACAGCCTGGTGGAAGTCTCGGACCATCTCCCAGGGAAAGTTCCCCATGTGGTCGAACACCTCAAAACATAGCAGGTGCCTCATCTTGCGCTCCTCAGCTGGGAGGTCCTGCTCAAGAATGTGAAAATAGCCAAGCATGAACAAGTCAAGGGTCAAGCTGTCATAAGCAACAGGAGCGCCGTCCACACGAGGAAGGAACTGCTCGGGCGAGTAGGTCACGTGCTTCCTTTGGAGGCTCCGAATCTGTCGTGATGGGACCCCTGAGGCGATGCGTTTCCAGTTGCCAATCATCTTCTCTATTGCGGTTCTTTGCCTGTAAAGATGATACAGCGATTTGGTTCCTGGCTTGGAGACTGGAGCTGTTATTCCTTCTTCTGTAAGAGTGCCAAGCTCTTGTTTCCTCTTGGCTCGCATTGATATTGCATACGCAGACCTTTTCCAGTGGCTCAAAAAGAGGACAACGATACGCTCCTTTCGCAAGCAGGTGGTCTCCATCACTTTATTTGCATCTTTGCCTGGTGCCTGTTGGCACTTTATGGCACTGTCATTAATGTGATTTATATCAGTGCTTTGAGTTGGCTGCTCCTTACGATTTGTTGATGTAGTCAGTTTTTGCTGACTTGTGTTTGATGTTTTGTTTAAAAGCCCAGAAAATGGGTAGATGTTTCCTATCTGACCCTCAAAGTTGGACCTCAGATTTCTCACAGAAACTCCTGATTGCTGGATCTCCATTTCCACCTTTTGCCTTCGTCCCCTGATTGAACTTTGCCTCTCTGGCTGGTATGTGAATACCGATGCCAGATCTGTGTTTGGCATCTTACTGATCCCATCCTCACTGTTTGTTTCTGAGAGGTTTGTCAGGAGCAGTGACATGCTCTTTACTATATTTGAGATACGATTGTACCACACAGGAAGAGGCAGAGATTCCTCCATGTTTGGGAGCTGCTGGCACTGGGTGTTGACGGTGATATTAACGATGGGAGCAGGAAGGATGGTCCTGAGTTCCTCCGCCAATTGAGCAAGCTCTAGTTCATAGGCCTGGCATCGTTTCTGAAGGGAGATAGTTTCAATCTGTCCCTCCAAGTAGACCAGGTCATCTTCAGTAAGCAGTTCTCCAAAGGGGCCCAAAATGACATTGTGGACTTGGGAATACCTCCAACCATCCATCTCGATGTGTGGGTCACTGTTGTCCTGTGTAAGAAAACAATTCTTATTATAATGTTGTATGACATTATGCAAGAACTTTTATGTTGGAAGTTGGGGTTGAGAAGTTTACTTTTCTGCTGTGGACATCTTCATCCTGCAGTCGAGCCTGAAGCTTGCGCACCATAACCTGCCTCTTCCATTCAGCAATGGGCCTCCCGTTCTCGTCATGAGTTGGGATCAGAGAATCAATGTCAGCAAGATTTGCCTCCAATGCTTCAAGTGGAACAATTCCATTCTGCCCTTTCTGTAAACAGATTCATACAAACCCATAGAAATCAGTATCGCCATATCATCTCAGTTGCAAATAAACACATTCACTTCAAGTAAACAAGTAAACAACAGTGCCTCAAACAGTGTTAATAAAATCACTGATGAAAATGTTAAAATGTTAATTGATGAAGAGTTATTTGATTTCTTATGATTTCAGCATTAACAAAGAGATTTATGAGCTCAAGTTTCACAACAAATGCATTTTTAATTAATATATAAAATGATAAATATTTGCTTTAATTTTACATAACCTTAACTAAAATTATATTTTTTGCCTAAAATGTAAAAATAAATGTAAACAACAAAAAAAAAAGAATCCAGAGGTAATGCTCCTTTTTCAAATTTATAGTTTTTTAATATGATTGTTGCAACTTTTATTGTATTAATCAGCACTGAATTACATTACTATTGGCAAGGTTTTAAAAAGCTGCATAACCTACAACAACCAATCAGTCTATAGGTATTGGGCGGGGGGTAATAAAAGGATATTGCAGCTCTTTCTCACAATTTTGTCAGACAAACTTTATTTTTCGCAGTTTATATCTCAAAATTTTGAGTTAACATCCTGAATGACTTGTTTTCTCAAAATTGCAAGTTTATTTATCTTGCAATTCAGCCTTTTTTTTTTTTGTAATTTTTGAGTTCACATCTCTCGATTCTGACTTTTTTCTTGGAATTCTGGTAGAAATGGGCATCTGGCAGATCAAGTCAATATGATGATAAATTATGAAAAAACTTGTTTTCTTTGGAATAACGTACACTGATGATATGAACACAATAAGACCTGAAATATAATTAGGGTCATTTGTGATTTGCAGGATGACTTTTTTAATATTGAAGCTAGCACATACATTTATTGTTTGTCCAGTGAAGACCGCTGTGATTCCTGCTTGTCTCATCGACCTCATGGACTTATGGGACAAAACTGTCTCCTCTTCCTCAAGGTGTTTCCTCATGTTGAATGAAGTTACAACTATACACCAAAGACAGAGAAAATTAGTTAACTTAAATATTCAATTTATTTGTGTTATGGATGTTGACCTTTTTGTCAGTTAGAAATCTGTAACGGTTACAGATAAAAGATCATGTATACTCTTGCCTGAGCCGAACACATGCAGGGTCATGCACTCTCACCTGTAGAGGCCACTTGCATGTGCTGAACGGTTCCAGCTCCAGCTCTCTTATCCTGTGAGGAGGCTGGTAATGCGGATGAGTTATCCGGGTATGCTGGAGAGGTACGAGGCTGGGGAGGGACTTCGTTCACCGGCTGCTAGGAACACCAAAACAGCCAAAGTGATTAAGAACAAGCGTGTCCTGTCACATTTGCTTAAAATCAGTTCATAATTAAAAATCATCACCTTGCTATTTTCCATCCTGCCACTATGTCCAAGTTCACAGGACAGGTCCTTAATATCCTGGTATGAGTCAGCTGTGCTAAACAAGGTCCTTTCCTCCTCTATGAGAACAATATCTGCAGACTGCTGAAGTAAAGCAATAAGAGAACACAGTGATTTCCTAAATTTAAACTCAATTTCCTTCTAGTAATTGGCGCAAAATACAGGTCTTGAAGCACAATGTACACCCTGATCTGTGAACAGCCCCCAGTGAGGGGAAAAAGTCATGAGAAAAGAGAAACAAGAGCTCAAACTGTTTAGTATAGCAGACCTCCCACTTAGTTAACAAAGGAAAACTGCCTATAGAGTTCAGTCATCTGATCGGATGGTTCAAATGACCCATTCCTGCAATTGCAGTGATTGACTTCTCTTATGGCCACTTGTGAACTCTCTTGCTGTTCTATTATTTTCTTTTTTTTTCAAAGCTGTCTAAGCTCATTTTTAACATTAATAATAACATGTGCCATACATTGCAACAGCAGAAAATTAGGACATACTTTAACCTTGTCATATGTAGGCTACTGTACACATGTATTCATACACTACCATTCAAAAGCTTGGGATCAATAAGATTTTTTTTTTTTTTAAAGAAAGTAATACTTCATTATTTAGTAAAGATCAAAATGGTAATTTATAATATTTCAAAATTAAGTATTGTTTTTTAAAGAATCCTTCAAAATGCATCATAGTTACAGTAAAAAAAATAAGCAGCACAACTGTTTTCAATATTATAAATAATAAGAAAATCAGCATACAGTAATAATACTTAAAATAAAATAACATTTTACGTATTAAAATAATATTTTAAGGATCATGTGACACTGAAGACAGTAAATTGCCCTCGCAGGAAAAAATTACATTTTAAAATATATTAAAATATAAAATGTTTTTAAATTGTAATAATATTTAATAATATAACTGCAGGTTTTTGAATCAAATAAACAGTCATATAGTGAGCAAAAGAGACTTCTTTCAAAAACATTTAAAAATCTTACCAACCCCAAACTTTTGAACAGTAGTGTACATCCATATATCAGACAACCATAAAACATGTTTGGATCGTATTAGTAGTAGTGTTAGTAGTGTATTAGTAGTGTTACTAAAGTAGTAACATTTAGTAATGCAAAGATAACGCATGTGTGCGTTGAGTGTAGCACTTAAGAGCAGCACCACAAAGACGGCTAAGTCTGAACATGCTTACTTCAAATACTAAATGAGGCTTCAAACACTATCGATTAGGCATTATCTGTGTATAATAAAATGTGTGACATTTAGAGTCTAATTTATTTATTTTAACAAAATGAAGTTTAGTTCTCAGAGCTAAACATGATGAATGTGTCAGTCTGTGTTTCCATCAATTACCTCATTACTTGCTTGCACTGTAATGACAAAAATTTTTTAGTCATACTTTTTAAATGGTCTTTCATGACAACATTCAATTTGAAACTTGTTTCTTATTCCATAATAAAAAAAAAATAGTAATTTTATATATGCTCAATATTTTCCAAATAAGGCAGTTGTATTTACCTGATATTTATTTTACAGTTTTAGAGTTTTAGTTTTACACACCCAAAAGCAAAACTCTTGAAGCATATGAATCCTCGAACCAAGAAGCAATACACTATACTGTATTTATTTTGAAGGAATTTCAAAGATCTTTTTCTAGGCAGAATTTTTTCTACCAATTTATATTCATATTTAATTAATACATTTCACATCATAAAACAAACCCATGCAATGCTGCAGATTTATTTATTTATTTATTTATTTTTTCAGAAAAGTAAAATAACAATGACATTTCTTTTTTTTATAAAGTAATCTGAAATAACTTACAGTACTCGCCTTTTCCAGTTAGGTCTTCACAAGTCTAACAGCTGAGTGTAATGAAAGCAACCACAATCACATCAGAGCTCCAGCCATCCAGTGGCCAAACGCTTAAGGATCAGCACACTACAGTGAGATCTTCATAGTAAAGTATGAATAATTAAAGGGTGGGATTAGGTGAACCGTTTGTCTTTACAAGTTTAAACATCTAAAGGCTGCCACACGTTCCTCACTTTTGTGTTTCTCACATTGAACTAACACTACAGTCACAGAACACTATTTGCTGTTCTGAATGTCTTGGACTGTGGTTAGAGAATTACTTCAATTCCACAAAAGGGCAAAGATTAAAGAACAGGGCTTGATGGCGAATCGATACATGTACATGAACAGACAGTTCTAATCTCTGTTGAGGTGTCACATTAGTATTCAACCCTAACTGATTTGCCGTTACGCAAATTTAAAGGCGCTTCACTTAATACCTCTCTGTCACGTGCACCTCAACCGACCATGGAGCAAAGAGGTCAACACACATCAGTTACACAGACCATTAGATATGCAGCAGAAACAGATCAGGCCACTCTAGCTAAGCATTAGATCACAACAATTCTATTCATGCACAGGCAGTTCATGCAGGCTCTTTTGTATTATATTATATTATATTATATTATATTATATTATATTATATTATATTATATTATATTATATTATATTATATTATATTATATTATATTATATTATATTATATTATATTATATTATATTTAAAGGGATAGTTCACCCAAAAATAAAAATTCTGTAATTAATTAATCATTCTGAACCCATAAGACCTTTGTTCATCGTAAGATTTTTGATGAAATCCGAGAGCTTTCTGAACCTCAATAAACAGCAACGTAACTACCATGATCAAGGCCCAGAAAGTTAGTAAGGACATCGGTAAAATAGTCCATGTGACATCAGTGGTTCAACCATAATTTTATGAAACTTCGAGAATACTTTTTGTGCGCAAAGAATACAAAAATAATGACTTTATTCAACAATTTCTTCTATTCCATGTCAGTCTTCGACGTACGAAGATGAATGAAGGTCTTACATGTTTGGAACGACATGATAGTGAATAATTAATGACAGAATTTTCATTTTTGGGTGAACTATCTCTTTAAGTATTATGAATGAATATAGTCAAATTTTACTTAGGTATGATTTTCTCCCAAATAAATAAATAAATAAATTTTGCTTTTAAATTTGTAAACATTTGAACAGAATTTTCTCCATTTTTAGACAATTCCCTCTATATATATGATGGAATGGTAGAATAGATCAAGCAGTTTTATGCATCTGATCATGCCATTTCTATTAATTTGCAGGCTATATTATATTATATTATATTATATTATATTATATTATATTATAAAACTCTATATTTAAATTTTATTATTAAATATAGAAACAGTTTAATTATATTCAATATGATTTTTCTCCAAGTATGTAAATTTTAAATTTATGAACATTTATGAACATATTATATATGGTGGAATGTTGGAATAGATAAAGCAATATTATACAAACATTTTATAATATTTTTATTACATTATCATTTTTAATATTATGCCAAGTTAAGCTTTTACAAAGACAGATTTTTAGAGTCAATGTAATGATTTTTGAAAATTGTTCCTTTTTATATTAGCATAAACAGTCTATTTTGAATTATGTCTGCCTTTTTCTTCATCCAGTTTCTGTGGTAATAATTAAACTAAGCTTATGTAATTATTCCCCCATAAACAATAATTATTGTCAAGAACTCCACTGTGCTGCTCAAACTTTCCTTTGGGAGACACATACACTCAAAACAAAACAACCAATGCCATGTCATCATAAACAAACAAAACTGGTGAGAACACCACATCGCTTTCTCTTTCGTTGGCTTTGTGATGGATTGACGGAGCATGAGCGACTCCAAACACACTGGAGTAAAATGCCCTCTGACAAACACACTGACTGCGTTTATGGGCCTCTGACATCTGAGATGGAGGATCGCATATCGTCCTCGCCCCTGGAGCTCTGGAGCTCGCGCTGAGAGGGGCGTGAGTGATAGCTGATAGGTCCTTCATGCGCCAACGAGACATTACTAAGTGTCTTGCTAATTAGCTTGTGTCCAACCATAATGTTTTAATATGCCATCGTAGTTATGCTATCAAAAGAAAGGCTGACGCTTGCATAGTTTCCACTTCATTTATGAACCAATGACGTATCTGATGCCCTTTTGCATTGGAGTGACAGTGGAGGCAGAGCTGAAATATAAGTATTTAGCTAATTATGTATAGCATATTGGTGTTTCATACAGCATCAGACGTCTTGTGCATCATTGAATTTTCACGACTGGACTTCTTCTTTTGTCCATCTCACAAATGGTGGATGACATTGGGGGGAAACATAAAATGATCCATTTGAGTCCATCCACACTCTAAATATTCATTCTAAAAATGCATGAAAAGGACCAGGCATATACAACTAAAATCATTAGATTTCATTCAATTAGACTTTTTTCAAATTGTCCCATATGACAGCAAATACTTGTCAACACTTTTACTCCCAGAAGATGTGGATCAAATTATTAATGCCTTCATTATTAAGGGATTAGTGGTATCTGTTCAGCCTTCTGAATAGGATGTTCCTGTGAAGAATATCCTGTCCCATATCTGATAAATAATGGAGAGGTTCTTTAGCGGGAATGACTCAGTTGGTTGCGGTGTGTGGTTTAATAAATGCACTTTAATATTTGTGCCTTGTCCTCTATTTTGTAGCATGACTCAGCCAATATGAGCTATTATTTCATTAGCTCAAATATATCCATGCTAAAGTAGAGTGTTTGCCAGTAGGTGGCAGTAACAGTTTGCCATCACAAGGTGGAGTATTACCAAAATCCTCATCATCAGCTGTCAATGTATGCAAAATTCATGGGTCTTAAAGTACTTAACTGCTATATTTAAGTAGGCTATACTATTTTTAAATGTGGAAAAACTTTTACTTTTACCCAAGTAGGGTAAATTTGACTTTTAAATGTGTAACATTGACACAGTAACCATAATTTACCTTAAAGGGATAGTTCACCCAAAAATGAAAATTTTGTCATTAATTACTCACCCTCATGTCGTTCCAAACCCGTAAGACCTCTCAGATTTCATCAAAAATATCTTAAATTGTGTTCCGAAGATGACTGAAGGTCTTACAGGTTTGGAACGACATGTGGGTGAGTAATTAATGATAGAATTTTCATTTTTGGGTGAACTATCCCTTTAAGTTTAATTTCTCTCTACTTTTTTATGTATAACATTTTTCTTTTTCTTTTTTCCCCTTTTCTTTCAATTTTCACACAATTTCGTATACACATATACACATACTCACTACCTTTTGTTTGGGGAGGGTACAATATTTTTTAATGGTTTTGAAAAATGTCTTACAAAGGCTGCACTTATGTGATCAAAAATACAGTAAAAACAGTAATATTGTAAAATGTTAAAATTTTAAATAGTTTTTTTTTCCTAGGATAATATATTTTAAAATGTAATTTATTCCTGTGATGCAGTGCTGAATTTTCAGCAGCTATTACTCCAGTTTTCAGTTTCACATGATCCATCAGAAATCATTCCGATTTGGTGCTTAAACATTTCTTATTATCATTTCTTATAATTTCATCTTATTTTTATTGTTGAACTGATAATATTTTTTGTGGAAACCATGATACTTTTTTTCAGGATACTTTGATGAATAGAAAGTTTAAAAGAACAGGATTTATGTTTAGAATATTATAAATGTCTCAATGTCACTTTTGATCAATTTAATGCATCTTTGCTGTAAGTATTCATTTCTTAAAAAAATTTAAACCAAAATCTTACTGACCCCCAAAATTTGAATGTGAGTGTGTATATAGTATATTCAAGAAATTGCATGAAAATGAAGAGAACTATGTAAATTAGCGAAAATACAAACATCTAATTACAAATGTGCTTTCAGTTAAATAAGTTGTGCTGAAGAAAGTGCTAATTATCTTACATGAGCATTGGCATCACGGAGGAAGTTGGCACAGTCATGATAGCCATTGTATTCTGCCAGATCCACTGAAGTAAACCCATCTGAATCTCTCTCCAGTGGACTGCTGTGATTATTCAGCAGCACTCGGCAGCACTGAGGGAAAGAGAGATTAGAGCTGTCATGAAAGCATTTCAAACACTACTTAAACTGTATAACCCTCTGAGCGTTCATGGTAAGCATTTGTGATTGGAACTAAAGGAACGGTGACAGACACCTCCAGTTCTCCATTCTCCGCTGCATCATGCAGGGGGGTCCCACCCCAGAGGTCTTTCAGGACTTTTGCTCCCATGAGTAAAAGACGCTCCACAATGCGATGGTGGCCCTTGCTAGCGGCGAAGTGCAGTGCTGTGGCTCCATCTTTATCCTGACAGGACAGATCCAGATCTGTGAAGGAGGCCTGAAGATCCATATCAGAGAGTTAGGTTTAACTCAAATATTCAATAAAACCTGAGAGAAATTACAAAGTCACTGAAGCAGCTGTAACTCACCAGCCAGACCACCAGGGCATAGTGTCCCATGTGGGCAGCTGCATGCAACACACTCATGCCATCTTTGGCCTGCACATGGACATTTGCACCGCAGTCCTTCACCAGGTATTCAACCAAATGTAGATGTCCCTCCTGACTGGCCAAATACAGTGGAGTGGCCCCAGTTCCTGTCTGGCAGTCCACACACCTGCACCAATAATACATTTTAGACTTTGCATCTATAAACTGACAACATAACATACATCCCTTCTTAAACCTACATTAATTATCAAGCCACTTTAAGTTTACAGCTCATTTCAGTGAAGTGTAAGGAATGTTTACATCAGGGGTGTTTCCTCGAAGCAGGTAAGGGAGGCAGTGCCTACTCAAAAAAATTGGATGAGAAAAAAAATTCGTAGTAACAAAATAAACACGCTAATACTACAAAATATTTAATAAAAAAGTGTATAAATTACTCTTTTTTCTAAAGAAACACTGTCCAACAGTGACACCAGCAGGTAAATTTACAGCAGGAGTCCATGTCTTTCTTGCCTCCCCTGAGCCCATTGAATTTTAACCATAGGGTTTTAACAGACCCCCTAAAAAGCATGTCTTGAGTTTAGAGGGGGGTAATTGAGAATGAATGGGGAAAATGGGTGGTCACGTGACGAGAGTGATGTGAGAACACTGACACTATGATGCCGGATCCAAATCTCAACTTTTGTTTCATTCGTTTAATATAAGTGTTTCTTTATTGTTGCTGTTTTCATTTAAAAAAAAAAAATCAATGAAGCACAAAATAACCATTCTTCTAAACAAAGGAAAAGACCTTATTTGTGTTACAATGCAAGTAGACAGTGTTTCGTCTTATTCGTCTTATTCAAGAGTTATAATAAAAAAAGAGGACCGGATTAAAACTAGGGGAATTATTTCATTTTAAAGCAATTTAAAGCTTCCTATATATTTATCATGTCTGTGAGGAAAATATTTGCTGAGTTTTGGCTCATTTTTGTGAAGTACTCCTGTTCAAGACCGAGACGGCAGAAAGCACAACCTGTTTGTTTTCCTTATTTTAAAAAAAGCACACTATGCACCATTTTGGAGAGCATCACATACGTAAGAGAGAGTATCACATATGTTTGGAGAGTATCACATACGTAAACAACGTATGCAACGTATGTACGCGGATACGTTGTTTACATTCAGATCAAAGTGTAAACAAAGTAAACAGTGTATCCGCATACGGTGCTGCTGACCCAGAACAGAATACATTGTTTACGTTTGTGTGATACTCTCCAAAATGGCACTATAGGGTGACGCGGAGACGAATTGTTGAATAAAGTCATTATTTTTGTTTTCTTTGCGCACAAAAAGTATTCTCATATAAGCTTCGTAAAATTACAGTTGAACCACTGATGTCACATGGATTATTTTAACAATGTCCGTGCTACGTTTCTGAGCCTTGATCATGTTAGGATCCTTGCTGTCTATGGCGGTTCAGAGAGCTCTCGGAATGCATCAAAAATATCTTAATTTGTGTTCCGAAGATGAACGAAGGTCTTACAGGTTTGGAACGACATGAGGGTGAGTAATTAATGATAGAATTATCATTTTTGGGTGAACTATCCCTTTAATGGGAAGACTAATTTTAAAAAAGTAAGTAAAAAAACTTAGATATAACCACTTTGATACATCAAAATAAGACTTAAAATGGCCTGAAAACATGATCTCTGGGAATTTTTAGTGAGTAATCAGCTTGGTATAATTTCAAAAATTCAAAAATAGTTAAAAGTTAACTATTAAAAAGAAAAGCTGAACGAAGTGTGGTGTGACCAACCCTTAAGATGTAAAACGTATGTAAATATACGGATCAGGGCACTGCACATGTGCAAAAGGTATTTCTGAATCCAATTTAAAATAGTATTTTAAATCCAATTGAGTCAAGCACCTAATATGCTTAATTAATCAAAATATTTCACATCCACACCACCCCTTCCTATCCCATTAAAATTTCACTCGGATTCAGTCAGATCAATTGAGGTGTTTGCAAGAAGACCCCTCAATCCAATTGATCCATCTATATCAATCCGATTTCTTATGGATTATCTGGTTGCATCATGTTAATGTAGCTAGCGAGAGGTATAAGCTTTATTGTCTCATCAAGTAGAAGTGTAGATGTACAGTAAACCCACAGGTGGGAACATTTGGCAGGCAAGTGTCTCTTCATGTATTATAGAGGACAGGGCCCAGATGGCGAGTTTGACGTGTCAGATGACCTTTCCCCAGCCTCCTTGATGAGCAGCAGCTCTCAAGAAATGCCAACATGACTCTAAGCTGCTGACTTTATGTGTACTTGTCTAAGCATGACTCAAGGTGGACTCATGTAAACACACATGACAGTCACATGTAGCATTGGCACATCTAACAGAAGAAACACAGTTCATTTGGACGGTTCATGTAAATGAACTAAACAAAAAAAACAACAAGAAGTTACCTCTTTTTTTTATTTGTATGCTGCTGATCTTTACTATGTGTTCAACTCAAAGGTATGTACTAAAAGGTGAATGAATAAGTATTTAGCCAATCAGGGATGGCGTAGCTGTCTGTGTGTTTTACCGTGGGGAGCAGGACATGAGCAGTTTGAGGGAAGTGAGATCTCCACTGGCTGCAGCATAATGGACAGGTCGAGCTCCACAATCCGTCTCTGCCTCTGTGTTTCCTCCCTCAAACAACAGCCACTGTACTGCCTCCGCATGGCCAAACCTGGCAGCCAGGTGCAGGGCCGTCGCTCCCTCGCCATCACAATCCTGTAGGTCAGAGACGGACACAAAGACGAACATCAGCATCCAGTACCCAGTTTGAAGGCTTCTGAATTATGGGCATAGTAGGTAGTACATCACAATGACCTTTCAATATACTGATACGCTATTATACCGTCAGTGATATTAATAAAAGAGGTGCTTCTTTACTCACATTGTACATCCATCATCAATGACCTGTGTAATTGACAGTAAAGGAAACTGACACAGCAGCCCATCCTCAAGAGCACCACCAATCCAGCTGTCAAATGTCATTTATCTCTCGATATATCATGGCACTCACCTCAATCCCACACTTCTTCTGTCTCAGCAGCCACTGCAGCTCCCGCACGTGCCCGGTGGCAGCAGCATCATGGGCGGCCGTGGCGCCGTTCTTCGTTCGAGTGTGGCAGGGGAAACACCCTTCATTCACCAGAAAATCTAGGCAGTCCAGTTGCCCGCAGCGGGCGGCGTGGTGGACGGGAGAAGCTCCCTGTGCATCTGTGATGGTCGGACTGAGACATCCGGACTCATGCAGGGCCCTCAGAGCCTCCACATCCCCGTCATGAGCGGCCTGAATGGCCCTGTGGAGCACCATGCTAGACCTCGGCCAGTCAGAATAGAAGTGGCAGGGGTCCTTGGGCTGTACCCAACTATCTCTCTCGGCCCTCGCTCCCTCTCTAAAATGATACCTGAGCTTGCTGACAGATGTCCATGGGAGAGATGAAGGGGGTGTATAAGCACTGAGCCAGAAATGTAACTAGAGCCCTCATGTGAAAACATACATCTGCTTATATTCCCTGATACAATAACAATGTATTACTTTGAAAAGTTAGAAAGATCGTAAGCGAACAAGGAAACTGGAAGTATTTTTTGAATAAATTTCTTATTTTTTTATCCTTAAATGATGCAAGTGATCATATTTTAAACATATTTAAGATCACATATTTAGAATAGATCATTTAGATTAGAGATGCCAAAACCAGGGCTTGTGAATCATTTTTTAATCCGTTCATTTACACGAATCATCCAAATGAACTGATTCACAAGAATGAATCAGACTTTCGCATGCTCAGAGAAAGAAAAGAGTTACAGATGAATCGATTTATTATAGAATCAATCAGACTTTCCTTTTACATTGTATATGAGAGAAGACTGTTTAGGATGAGCTGATTAATAAAATTTGAATAGCATACATGCCACACAACTATTAAATAACCCTCTTTCTTTATCTTTATCTTTCTTTAAGCTTATTTAACACAAAAAAGTAATGCTTTGGTAAATCACAATTATGAGATTGTTTTGTTTTGTTTTTTAAATTGAGATTATGAGATACTAAGCTATAATTATAAGTGTAAAAAGAGCCCTCATGTGATAATATACATCTGCTTATATTCCCAGATACTGCGTTACTTTGAAAAGTTAGAAAGGCCATAAGTGATCAAGGAAGCAGGTAGTAATTTTTGACTAAAATGCTTATTCTTTGTCCAGATTTATGCAAGAATGATTCATATCTTAAATTACTTTATCATTTAGATCAGAGATGCCAAAACTGGATGTTCTCTCAAGACATTATCTCATTGGCACCTTGCTAGGAAAACACCATGTAAGAGGCTTGAATACAGATATTCTATTACAACATATTTTAAATTAGAGCATTTAGATCAGAGTTGACCAAACAAGGGTCTGTGAGCCTAAGTTGACCTGTGATGATTTTTTTTTCATTATAATTTATATATATATATATATATATATATATATATATATATACTGCAATAGAGATGTAATGCAGCATTTACTGACCCATGGCCCTGAATCTAATTTTTGGCCCTAGTTGTGGCCATATTGAAAAGTTGGGGCACCTCTGACTTAAAAAATAAGTCCAGACTCGAGTTATGTTGCGCATATTTCACATTTATTTCACACCTGACAAAGTGTTAAGTGTCCACAGACATTAGAAGACACAGGTCCAACACTCAAAGAACTTGAGCACTGAGTACACTACAGCCCATTCATTATGGTATAAAGTGGTTACAGCCGTGTGCTAGACCACACTTGGGTTTATATACAGAGCAAATCAACAGAAATATTGAAGCAATTACAGTAGGTACACTTAGTTTATATTGAGTTCCTTCTTTTTTAAAATTTTGAATATTTGGATGGATGAAACATGTTTATTTGAAATGATGCTCAGAAAGACGTGGTAACACAAAGGATCGATTGAGAGTGAAAGAGAGAAAAAGAGAGACACATTATCACCTACAAACCTTAAAAATCTTGTTTATCTGCAATATCTATGTATGTTGACAAATGCTTTGTTTTCAGGGCACCGTGTCAATGCGAACACCACATGCTCATAGTCGACTGTGATCCTTCAATTCGGTAAAATAATACAACTGAATCTATTATCTTTATGTAAATGCTACTCTTATACTGTATGGAGGTAAATGAGATTCGTTTGATACATTTCATTTAAAAACTGAATAAATATGTACAGCATGCTATCATATACATAGCATTATCAAAGACAGGAATGGATAAAAATGTCAGGGCACAGGGAGGTACTGTATGACCGTCAACATTGTCCAAAACCTAAACATCTGTCTTTAATTTACATTTCAGATCCATATTCCACGTAAGAGTCTATCAAGGCATACTTATACTGCTGCTTATGAAGAAACCATTTTGAGAGGTAAAGACCAGAACTGCTGAACTCTCTCGGCTACGTTCACAACTAGATGTTGCTGCTGCGTTGTGCTCTTTGGGTTGGCTGGCCCATGGCACTAAACATCAATCCTCTTTCATGATATCTGTAACAGCAACATGAGCAACATGCTAAATGGCTGACTGACCAATAGCATGAGCTTAAACCAAGCCAAACGAGAGATTCATACACGGCCTCAGGTAATACCTCTAAGATGTAACTGTTATGACAGTTTACTATACTTAGTATACACTGTCTTCCTAGTTTCAAGGGTGGAGCAAAAACCAGGTGTATGTGTATTTGCTTATTATAACTGATTCAGCTCACAAAATAATGAACCGTTTAGCTAAGCTAAATAAAAATTACTATATTGGTTTGGTAAAAGCCATCAGACTTTTTGTTATATATTGGAACACTAAAACTGAATCTTCTCTTACAAGACTTGATCTTATTGCTGCTTCACTAGGAAACACTGTGTAAGAGGTCTGAATACAGATAATCAATATATTATAACATGTAAGGCTAGGATGAGCTGAACATAGCAGTTACAAATGAGGAATTACGATGCAATTAAGCTACAGAAACATCCTGCATAATGTTATTTGAAATTTGTGATTTAACCGAAATAAAATCTAATGTGCTCTGATGTATTTGTGTTCAGTGTATCGGTATCAGGTAATTTAGCATCATGGCTCTCCAATTTTGTCCACAAATAATGAAAAGTTGTGAATAAAGAAAGATTAAAGAAGCTGATTCTCGTAGCAGCAGAGCTCTTGTGCAAATGAACCAAAATGAACCTGGTAAATAAAGCTCATTATCAAAAGTGCAAGGTGAAAAATTATTTCGTAGCACACTACAAATAGTGACCTCTTAATAAATTATGTTTATAAAACATACAAATAAGTAAACGTAAAGATGTAATGTAAAAAAGACATTACAGATGAAAATAAAAACACAAAATAAACTGTATGGTAGACGTTTTGTACTGTTCCAATGCTGATTTTTGTCAAAATAATGGACATTTGCCTCTTTTTTGTCTAAAATCCATTGCAATCTTCTGTCGTCCACTGCATAAAAGGTGACCTCAAAATAAGCTCTGCATCCGTTCATAAAGCACAATGATCATGACAGATCAAAACCAGGAGGCAACTACTGAAGCCCAGGTAAAAGCACTTGACATCTACTCTGCAGAAGCACATACACAAACAGAGCGTTGAGTCGCATTTACAAATGAACTAAGAGTAGGGCCGTGTCTAAGATGTTGTTTTGCCATTCTAGCTTTTAGCTATGTTAGCGGGAAGTGCTGAATATATTTTAATGTTGTAAATTTACACTAAATATGGCCGGAAACACACACATAAACACACACACTCTATGGTTGGCATGGACAGACTGAGAGGGGAATGCTGGGACGGGCAGGCAAGAGGCAGCTGTGATGACATGGGGATAGGGCACTTATGATCACATGACCTAATTACATCACAACGGCCGGTTAGCTATCTGTTTGTGGTTTCAGCCAGAGAAAAAATGCTTTCACATCCTCATCTGTCCTGATTTTCTTCTGGAAAGCTTAGACCTGTGGGTAGAGAGAGAGATTAGGAGAAATTCAGCAATATAATTGGTCATGACCAGTTACAGCTGTGGATCTCAACTGCTGAGCTGCAACCCGAAAAAATGCTCCAGAGTCTGTTTTGACATCAAAGACATACCTGTCAACATTTCGGTACCAAAATACGGGAGACCGGGGGGTGGGGGTGGATATGGGGGGGTGGAATCAGTATCAATTATTATATTATATTATATTATATTATATTATATTATATTATATTATATTATATTAATTTAAACAATTATTATGAAACAATTATATTCATTTAGTAACATATAAATATATCTTAGTCTTTAGAGTTTTATAATTCATTATCTTCTTGTCGATCCACCGGTTCACATTTACAACTGCGTGTTTTCTGCGTAAAAATAAGGGTTGTTTTTGGCTTTGGTCTAAACAAAGAGCAGAAGGGCTTATTGAAAAATGCAAAAATTCATTCTCTGCCAGCAGGTGGTGCTTTTCACCGGGAATATGGCCATTTCCCCGGTAACCGCAGTAAACAAAGCAGCACAGCACCTGACTTTGAAACTTGCAGGGCTCATATTTAATCAATTAAACCATAGCCTTTTGAAGTGTGCAAGCTATATCTCAATTTACATGTATATATATATATTTTTTTTTTTTCACCAGAGCACCACCTGAGTCTTCTCCCATTTCTACCAGTGATCCTTGTTTCGGTACTACCTGCACAGATATCAACAGCGCCACTGGGTTGTAGGTTGCCAAGTTGAGGGGACAAATGGGTTGAAATTTGTATGTGTCGATTGTGTGAGAAGGATGCGTTTCATACAAGATCTGGCAACTGGACAACCTTGGAATATGTTGACGTGATTATAATGAGGCTTGGGCCATACAAATTACAGGAATATGCCCAGTGGGATTTTTTTATAGAAAGATTAAAAATAAGGGAGAAATACAGGAAAATATTTAAACGGGATGATAGCGGGATAGAATGGCAAAATAAGGGAGAATCCCGGGAAAAACGGGAGGGTTGACAGGTATGATCAAAGACAGTCCAATCTAACTCTATGACATTTTGGTTCAAATTACAGGTAGAATTAGGCAGATGCCAACACAAGAGTATTATTTATATACTATTACATTTATATTTTTTATTTCGAATCAGCTTTTATTTTTATATTTTCATTTCAATTTCAGTTTTAATTTTAGTTCTTTTAAAATATGTGATATAACCTAAATAAAATCTCCCTTATCCAGTGGTGAAAATGTGCTGATGTATTTTCATTCAGTGTATCAGTAACAGGTCATTTAGCATCACTGCTCTCCAATTTTGGGTAAAAAAAAAAGAGAGAGAGAAATGTTATAAACAATGAAACTTTAAGAAAGCTGCAGTGGAGCTGTTGTGCAATGAACCAAATCGAACCTTATAGCTCAGAGCTTTTTTATTTTTCTAATATTTATATTTTATTTTATTTCAATTAAACTATTTTTAATTATTTTAACAAAACTATATGTTAGCTCACAATAACAAAACTAGTATTTAACACAGACAAGTTGCGTGCAATGTGATAAAATAAAATATAAAAAGAAATTAAAAGAACTTGGCTAGTTTGTTGCAACCGCAGTTTTTGTGTGGTGAAATACTGAAATAAAATAAAATAATAATTTTATTTTAAATACCTGATAGTTCCTGCCAGAAGTGGGTTGAATGCGTACAGCCAGTCATGCATTTCTTTGTCATTGGCTGCTTGGAGGAGAATGTTGCGGTGCTCAGTGCACACTGCAAAAGTGTTAAGAGCCTGGAAACCAAACATGACATGGGTTAACAAAATCAGTGGACAACTACTGCTAGCAGAACTCTTTCCTCAGTCATCATGTTTATGTCATTGGACGAGGTATAAATAAATGGCCTCACCCTCAGCATGGCCTGCTGATCTTCACTGTACTCCACCTGAGCAGAGGACAGGTTGATGACGGCTCTCTCCACGCAGTCTCTCTCACTGCGGTACAGGTAGACATATGGCCGCCGCACCACAATGTACCGCTTCACCCAGCCATTGGTGTGCGGCTCGAGAAAGTGTAGATAGCCTTTCTTTGACACAATGGGGCTGTAGTCAGGAAAATAATAGATATGTACCGCATTATTTACAGGGTAATCAATAACAGAATACATTAGTATGTTTAACGTTTTAAGGACAGGAGATTTTCAACAGCGGTCTTGAATGTTATACTGACACCTAGAGGTGTGGATGCAATGTTATACAAAACATTCAATCAAATACACCAAAAAGTCAGTTTTTTGCTGCCCGCCTACACAAAGCTTTAGTGTACTTTTAAAGTCAAAACTGAGTTGAGGCGGTAAATTTCCAGGACAGTTTGGGATGCTACCTGACGCGAATCTCCTGGATGTTCGGGATAAAGGTGCAGCTCCTGGGTTTTCTCTCTATAGGGCTGAAGGGGTCGAGATCAGGGCTAGAGGCACCAGAGTTTGCTTCAGCACCTCTGTAAAATCACATAGAACATGAAAGTCCTCTTAGTTGTAAAGTATTTGAGGTGTTCTGAGACTGAACAGACCGTTTAGGCTGATTCCAGAGAGCTAGTATTATTGTTATCATACTAACAGGAACTTTTGTGTTTTTTGTTGAAAATTCACTGACCTGGGGTCTGGACTGCCATAGTGACCATCCACCAGTGATGGGCAGGTGGAGGAGGGTGTTAAAGTGTTCAGAGGAAAAGAAGAACTGTCTCTTAAAAGCGATGCAGACATCTCTGACAGCTAAAAAGAAAAGAAAAAAAAGAGCACCACCAGATGATAAAGCTGGCAACGCATTAAAAGTGTTTCATTCATCATATTCCAGAAAATGCCATGCTTACCCTTAAAGCATCTATTACACTAATCATGCTGCTCTACTCTAAATGACTGAATGAGAGAAGTGAAGTAAAATTTTAAAATGCCTTTTTAAATGGTTAAAAGAAAAAGACTAATAAATATGACATAAGAAGAAAGAGAGAGCGAGAGAGAGATATCTGGTATACATGGGCAAGAGAATGAGGCAAGGTCTGGATGGACACTAGGGCAGTAAAGGCTCACCTTGCTCTCACTGAGACTGCTGCTCACCTGGCTGTACTGCCTGTTGAAGGTGTGCATGAGCAGTCGCACACACTGAAAAGAGAAAAAACAAAAATAAATAAAAACACATAAAGTAACAACATAAAAAGTTTTAGCATTTCAGAGTGGCAGTTTTCGCAGTTAACAGTAATAAAAATTTATGACTTAATCTCTCCAGGGCCAAATTTTAACATAGGGACATGAACAACATGTGTAATATACTGCAATGTTTCTTTTTTTCTATTGAAATGAGAAAGTCTTGTTTATTTATTTGTATTTTTTTTTATTGTTGGCATAGCAAACAATTAATTAAGGTATCTGAATATTTTTTAGAATGGAGTTTATTGTAAGTAAACAAATTAAATAAGAAAGCATAATAGGTCTGAATAATGAGCCTTGTGGTACTATTTATATATATATATATATATATATATATATATATATATATATATATATATATATTAGTGTTGTGACAAGACACTTATGCCACGAGAACGAGACAAGATTTTTAGACTTTTTTTTAAAAGAAAACCTCAATGATGAAATATATAGGGAAAAAATAGTATTTTATTCAACTGAAAAACACAATGCAAAAATGTAGGTGCATTTTGAAATAAACTTGTGCTTTATGAAATTAAACTTCTATTTTAATTAATTATTTGCAGTAATAAACAACATGCAAACGAGTTGCACGATTCTGGATAAATTGAGAATCGCAATTTTTTTTTTAATAAATTGGAGATCACGATTCTCTCACAATTCTGAAGAAAAAAAGATTAGAAAACTAAACAAAATAACGCAATTTACTAGTGGTTCTGACAAAGTGTTCATTGCTTAAGTCTTTTAAAAATATATATTAATTTGAACAAAATTTATTTAAAATAAAATAAATAAATAAATGAAGGAGTCAGTGTCTCAATTCATAAAGACTTGTTTCACTATTGGAATCTCCTGAATGAATAATTCAATGTCAAACACATTTTTAAACGGGTTGTCACCTCCTCCTGGCAGAAGATGATAAGTGTTACAATACAAGTGTTAAGATACTTTCGTTTTGATCGCTACTGTAGACCCAAACAATAAACTTTTATCCCAGTACTTCTGTTATTTAAATGTCTGTAACACAGAAATAATGATGTGTGGTTGAAAAGACTTGCTCTTTCTGGATCAGCAGCAGCATGAATGCAGATTTGAATGTCTTTGAAGCTTACGATGTGAAACAGGTGTTGGAGCGTGAGTGGCGCGTTTTGTCGCTGCCCATATCAGTGAATGACTGCATTCACATCGGAAGTGTGATGATGGCCGACCCTCTGATTCATTAACATGGGCAGCGACAAAACCTGCTTCTCACGCTCCACTGACACTTGCGATGTCAAACAGTCGTAATAGACATAGTTGAAACATTGTTGAACAAAATGTTTTGCGAGGATATCGTCACGTTCACGAGATCTCGTGTCACATCCCTAATATCCCTAATATATATATATATATATATATATATATATATATAGGTTTTGTCAAACTGGACTTGGTGGGAATAGGCTATCAGTGTCATGTTATGTGAATATAAAGCGGCAACATTCACCTTGGTAGCCAGCTCCCTCTGCCTCTCGTTGGGACTGTCCAGACCCAGACTGACTACTGGGTTGATCATGGGGCTGGAGGCCTTAGGTGAGTCCATCAGGTCTTTGCCACAGAAAGAGTCCTGTCCCAGCAGCAGAGATGCTTCCAGCTTCTCTCTCAGCAGAAGGTAATGCCTGGTCTTCTCCACCTGTAAGCAAACACCTCACAATCATTTACTTGACTGATGACAAAAATCAGACTATAGCCAAAAATAAAAGCCCTTAAACATTCAGATGGACCATATTTTACCTCTTGTAGGAGGCTAAGTTTCTCCAGCTCCCACTGGTGGTCCAGGATGAGGCTGTCGCTGCGGGGCCTCCAACCCGCAAGGTTCTCCTCTCCACGCACATACGCCACTGAGGTGTCCAGCACCCGTCTGCGCCTCCTTTGCATACCTGCACCATCATGGCAAAACAACAAAATGATTCAAACAACTGCATATTTATGTGATAAAGATAATTTGTACATTTGAATTTGTACATGATAACTTACCAGGACTTCCAATGTCAGCCAAATGGCAAAGGCTTAATTCATACACTCCAGTCACACGGTTACTGAGACACAAAAGACAAACCAATTACAATAATAGTCCAAGTCATATTAGATATCAAGTCCTGAGCATTAAAGATTAGAAATAGTGCATCGATTAACTCAAAATCAATTTATTTGACTGCAAAAAGAGGCCAGAAAACTTTCCTTACCTCTCAGAGGGCCTAAAGGCACCAGTGCTGAAAAGGTTTCGAATGGAACGTGATGCAGGAAGTTTAGCATCTCTTGAGTAGAACACCATGCAAAAGTCCTTAGTGATGACAGTGGGCTGAGTGCAGTTCTCCATCTAAACATTACAGCAGCAAGTTAGTGGAACATCATATAATCAAATTCAAAGCTAAACTTCTGACTGTGTCGCTTGAATTTACTGTTACTTGGTTTATACTGCTTCTGATTAGTTTCAGTATCTCCAACATTAATAAAATGTCATAATCTGATCACTTTAGTTTGAAAAGGTCTTCCTCACCTCAAGATAGGCAGAGAGGGTGATGTAAATTTTCTCTCCATATGGAGTGACACGATTCAGCAGGAGGGAGTTGTGCATGGAGCTGTCCCATGCAACCTCAAAGCGGTAAAATGTCCTGAAAAGTTGCAAACCGCTTTGAGAATTATATCACTGCTTATATTTTTCCTTTATTTTTACAAGGTGGGTTTTAAGGTGGGTTACAACATTGACAACAACAAAAAAATAAAAATTAATTAATTAATTTTAAAAAATCTGTATGCTTACAAAAAAAACATACCTATGGTCAATTCCCAATGACACTCTGACAGGACACAATAAAGAAACTACCATGTTAGTGAATTAAAACTCACTAATTTTAATTATGTCATTAAATAATTAGAATATTAAGAATATAATTACATTTAAATACATCTATGTGAATTAGTTATGAGGTTTTAGTGTTGTTAGCACACATTTTAATTAATATTAAGAGTAATTGATTAATATATATTAATTAATTGACATTATATAAATAATATATACATAATACAAATGTGACTCTGGACCACAAAATCAGTCATAAGGGTATTTTTTTTTAAATTGAGATTTATAAATTATCTGAAAGCTGAATAAATAAGCTTTCCGTTGATGCAGTGGCCCCGTGTGTTGGGGGGCCCCACAATAAGAAGATGGTGTGCGTTGAAACATGATGATCATGTATCGAAGATAACCAGAGATATTGTCAAAAGCATTAAATATTGTCATTATTAAGAGTAATTGGCATTTCCAATTAATGTAGGCCTGTTACATTCTGGCTATTATTATTAGGTTGCTTTTATTATTAAATTAATATTACAATTAATTTGCTCCACCAATAATTTCATAGCGCATCACCGCATAACTGACGCGCTGTGAGGATAATGAAAGATTAGGCTATTAGCTTAGGCTACTCCTCATTGAAAATGTTCTAAAAATGTCTTTTAAAACAGGTCTATTATAGCCTACAATGAATTATAGGCCTATAGCCTAAATAAAATTAACACTTCAGTCTTCAATGAAACTTAAGAGCAGCTTTATTTTAAGCATCGACTTGCAAACGTACAGCCTCCAATTGGCTGAGATAAAACTTTTGAAAATCTGGAATCTGAGGGTGCAAAAAAAATATTGCTGTTTGAAAATATTGAAAAAAAAAATCACCTTTAAAGTTGTCCAAATTAAGTCCTTAGCAATGCATATTACTAATAAAAAATTAAGTTTTGATATATTTACGGTAGGAAATTTACAAAATATCTTCATGGAACATGATCTTTACTTAATATCCTAATGATTTTTGGCATAAAAGGAAAATCGATAATTTTGACCCATACAATGTATTGTTGGCTATTGCTACAAATATACCTGTGCTACTTATGAATGGTTTTGTGGTCCAGGGTCACAAATAATCTGAATATATGTCATTCATGTAAATACTTTGTTATTGCTAACATTGCTGTTTTATTATGACACAGTACTGACAGTAGTCATATTGCAAATATCAAAAACAGCTATTAAAAGCATTGTGTTATTGAGAGGTTCTGCAGGAAGGATCAGTGGTGTACCTGTCATCATAAGATGGTCGTATGTAGCCTGAAGACAGGATGTTGAGGGACAGGATGTTGGGGTCGATGATAGTCTCATCCGCCTCGGGTGTGTTACGGATACGCCCTAAAAAAAAACAGAAGAAATGCTGAGTCATCTGAAACTCTGCCTGAACATTCGACATAACATCTCCATTTGTCCTCTATGCCAGATAGCACTTAATGTGATGCAAGCCAGAGATTCTGATAAAGTGTTTTTGAGAGAAAAAAAATAGCACTAACCTATGACGAGTTCTTTAACCTCCTTCCACTCAATATCATTGCCAGTTTCGTGGGCAATAGTCACTGTAATTCTTCTTTGGATGCCCTGCGGAAAATATTTCAAAGGTGAAAATCCAAAATTCTTAATTTTTTATCTCAATTTACACTAACGTTTAAAATTTTGGGGTCTGTGAAAACCTTTTTTCACAGAAATTAATACCTTTATTCAGAAAGGAAATATTAAAGTAATCAAAAGTGACAGTAAAGATATTTATAATGTTACAAAAGTAATGTTACAAACTATTTTAAACAAATTTATCAAAGAATCCTGATAAAATGTATCACGGTTTCCACAAAATATTAAGCAACACCACCATGTTTTTTTTTTGTTGTTTTGTTTTGTTTTTTCACATTGATAATGAAATGTTTCTTGAGCACCAACTGAGCATATTAGAATAATTTTCTGAAGTATAATGTGACACAGAAGACAGGAGTAATGGCTGCTGAAAATTCAGCTTTGCCATAACAGGAAAAAATAAATTTTAAAATATACAAAAATAGAAAAATATTATTGTAATAATGTTCACAATTTAACTGTTTATACTTTATTATGTTTTATCAAATAAATAGTGAGCATTAAAGACTTATTTCAAAAACATTAATAAATCTTAAAAATAAAGCAACCCCCAAATTTTACCATTTAATGGGTTGATAGGGACAGATGGATTCATGTTTACCTGGTGCAACAGGAATGTACCGTGGCAGGGCATTCCACCCCTGTGATCAACAACAGCAGGGATGTAGCTAAAAAAGTACACAAACAGGTACAAGGGTTACATTATATATGAATAACCTACAACACATACAGGCTTCAATGAGTAACTTACTAGGAACTAATATACCACAATGTGTTTATCAGATACTCACTCTCCGTTGGCCTCCAGCTCACAGATCTCAAAGAATGCCATAAGGTCATATTTGCAGTGACAGGGGCCAGCGGTTGAGCGTGTCAGTGTATTCAGTTTAGTGGCGGGCACTGGGGGGAGACAGAGTTCAGACATGGACAGACCACAAGCACTGTATGTACTGGTCAAGAAATGAGACAAATTATCACCTCACCTGGCTTTGACAAAGGCATAACTCTAGGGAACTGCCTTCTTGTTGGACGTAATGAACTATAGGGAAAGAACATTTTATTTGACGTAGTAGGCGACTAAAAAGTATGATAATAAAAAATATAAAAACAAGTTGCTCACCTAATTAAGTCCTTACAGAGCAGAGGGAAAGGCTGTTTCTGGTAGTGGCCAAACACCTCAAAAACAATTGGCTTACTCTTGATGTATTCCACAAAAGACTTGGTGACCTCCACGGTTATCTGCAATAGTAGAAAACCGCACAAATTATAGTTTGATTTAACATCTAAAACATGGTTGAATTACTTCATTAGTAAATGTCACAAAGGTTGATTACATTCTGTACATGGTAGAATCCCAGTGGAGGCCCTCGGCCGGTATTCTTTAATGGCTCAGTGGAAAATGCCTCGTCATGCCTGTGAATAAAGCTGGAAAAAGACACAGGACAACTGAGATGAGATTGCTTCAGATGTCTTATGAGCATCCTGGATGAGTGTTTGCAGAGGTGTCATTCAAACAGAGGGGGCACAATGTTTTTGAGTGGCAACTTTCAAAAAATTTAGCAGCATGAAAATAATGTTCATCTAATACACTGTGGTTGAAATGCATTATGTGCATAAGTACTTGCCTTTCAATCCCTAAAATCTGTCAGATGTACATCACAGTTTTTATGGAAATTCATCCTGATAAATATATGAATAAGAAGCATCTACTCACTTGAACTGGCAGAAGATATCTGCATACTCAGCAGAGATGCTAGAGGCCTGAAGCACTGTGACCCTGAAGGTGAAGTTGCTGCCGATTTTCAAATGCTGGAGTGATTTTTCCTGAGTTACATCAAGAGGACATTCCAGACCACCCTTCAGAGGACTGTTAGGAACATCAGGAGAGGCTAGACGCAGCAATGCATGAGAAAACAGATCAGATTAGAATACAAATACTGTCTAAATCTTGTGTAAGTCACTTATATTACTATTTACAACTACTTTAATAGTAAAAATATCACAGCATGATTACTAGGCAAATTATTTTATGTTGTGACATGTATAAATTCATCATAATGTATTGTACAAAATTTATATCAGTCACTTATGAATAAATAAATGAGGCCACCGGTAATGTTTATTTATTTATTTTTTTATTTTTATTTATTTTTATTTATTTTTTTTCAAAAAAACATATTACCTGCACAGGTGTTGTTGTTGACCTCATCAGCACTGATGCTTATCTCTGAGTTTTGTCCTTCTCCTTCTACAATGCGCAGCTCCTCTTGAGATGTGTTTGTGTGAGACATCCCACCAGTGCATGTTTCTGTCTGGAACTGAGCAGAGAGAAAAACAATTCTTGACTCACCTTCTACAAAAAAAATAAAAAATTTAATACCTAAAAAGCCAAACTCAACTTCTGAGATAATAACTGTGAGAATTAATTTGCCAAGACAAAACAGAATCAATTACATGAAATGACTTACACAACCAACCTTCTCAAACTGTTGATCCTCAAATGAGATCTTGGCAGTTCCTGATTGTCTCACACCTGAGCCATAATCAGGAGCCTCTTCATCAGCTGTGACAAGAAATGAAAGATTATGGCAACAATTTAAGATTTAATCATATTTAAGCTTGCACAAAACAATTCTAAACATAATCTGAGAAAGGAAGGAAGAAAATACATGCATGCATACATCTAAATTTCGTTCATAAAACACAAAAGAATTTACTAATGAAATACGAAAACATAATCGGTCTGAATACTGAGCCGTGTGGTACTCCTATACTATTACAAAAAAATATCAAACAATACTTTATGTAAAGTGACAATAATTAATGTAAAGTGATGCACCATGCAGGTTAGCTCTGGAATCTGCTCAAAATAGGTTTGTGAAAGCATCACGAAGATGAACTTACCTGATATGGCTTGCACTGCCACGCGGAGGAACCCCTTGACCTCACCTTTCTCACTTACAATAGCCACACGATGCACTAATGGCACAGGGTACAGCAGATTACTCAGATACACAAATGCCCTATGGGAGAAGAAGGAGAGGATGATGGGAAAAAGGAGGAGAGACAAAGAAAGAAGAGGGATTTGAGACAGTTGAAGGGGTGGAAAAAATAAGAAAAAAGGGTTAACATTAATGGAAAAAGAAGTTTAAATGGGAAAATGTCAATGAAGATCAACTCAGCCACACTGCCACTAGACAATACAACATCAGACAAAAAAAGCAACCAAACAAGAAGTTGCTCCAGTGAAAGCCAAAAAGTCTGTGGTTCATCTGTGAATACTCTATTAGAGCCTCCATTCTCATAAAATGATACAGAAAGTGATGGTAGCGAGGATTTTGGTCTCTGTGGTGGTTGGTGAAAGTGTTTCAAGAACATGCATATAGAAGAGAACTGCACCACAAGCTATTTTACACTATAACTTTTGACTGACTGATCTAAATTATTAAGCCATAAACATAGGTGAAGATATGGAAATGCATTGTCACATATCTGATTTTAATTGATGTTTCAGTAACTGATTGAAGGATTAATTACAATTCTATGTCTCAGATATGTGTCTATGAAATCCCTGAACTAGACATTGAATAGATATTGAATGCAGGTAAGTTTGGTGACAGATTGGCCTATGTCTTGTCTACGTTCAGACAAATACATTAATTCAATTTAGATCTGCCCTCTTGATCCCAATGTGTTGCTGGACGAAGCTTGACAGGCAGGGTTCAAGAGTGGCAGGAGGTGTGGCCAGAGGGGAGGAGCTTTCGACAAGATTGGTGAGGCGCAAATACAGCATGCTCAGATAAACAAAATGTTTAGTGAAAAAAAATTCCAAATTTGGCTTGTTGGGCCAGATGCAAACTGGAAAGCAAAAAATTGAAATGACATTAACATACATGAATTTGACCCCCATCAACTTAAATGATAAATCAGTCAACACACATCACAAATCTTGTATGTTGCATGTGCGCAGGGAAGTGAGAGTGTGGGAGCCAATCCAAAACTGTGTTACAAATTTTAGTTCCGGCATGCCTGTTTGAGACTGCTGTAGTCGAAACCAGCTCTTTCATCTTGAGCGCTGTAGCTTTTCAAACAAAACAATCAACCGATTTATACTGATCACAGAAACAACGGAATTCTGCAGAGGACAATAATTTCATTTCGGAGAAGAGCAGACAAAAATGTATTATGCTGCCATACAATGCTGTATCTTTCAAAACAGGGCAGAATTGACGTGATTGCCATACGCAACACTATTATTTTGTCCCGTAGAGCCACCCATGTTCAAATGCCTTCAAATTTCTAAAGTTGCCCTTTGTTACAATAAACATGCATTAGGGATCTGTCACCAGTGATCTACTGTGTTTCACCGTCAGTATCTTGACATTGCTATTCTTTTTGTTCGGTTTTCTCTCATTCAGTTACTGAAAACCTCAGACACCACTGAAATTGTGCATTTCAACACTATATGCAACATTTATCAATGCATAAGAATGCATAAAAAAAGGTAAAAGGTTTGTTGTCTAAGTAAAAGACATCTTAAACATACAGAAAGAGGCATTAAAACTGCCTTCAGATCAGGTCAGGAGTTTCACACTTTCAAAGTCAAATCTTGTAAGCCAGACTATAAAGTATTTGTATTTTTTTTTTTTAATTTTATTTATTATATTTACATTGACATATTAGAATAGCATCGTTTGTTTGTTTATTTACTTATTATTAAAATCAAAATTTGTATTATTATTATTATTATTTTTGAATGTACCAAATTTTATTATATTTATGTTGACATTATACAACAGCATCAATATTGATTTATTGTTAAAATCCAAATAATAATAATATAAATAATTTACTATGTATTACATAATATATGCACTACATTTATTATATGTTATTATATTTTATCATATTTTCATTGACATAATAGAATGGCATCAACATTTATTTATTTATTTAAAAAAATAAAATCAAAATTCTTATTATTCTTATTGATAGTAATAATAAATGCCATCCAAGAAATTTACTTTAGAATGTAGAACACTAGAAGAAAATATGGCGGTAATGTTTGTTTAGCAGAAGACTAAATTCGATTTTTTTTTAATACTGATTGACATAAAGATATGTTTTACCCGAAACCATGAGTATACATTTAGAAAATGACCAAACTGATCTTTATGTTGGCAATAGATATTCTAACTCCTACCAATGCTTTTTCTGTATTTGGTGCCCTGTTAGGAAGTTCTAGTAACAGACCCTGTTATCTGTGTCTCAGTGTGAAAGAGCTAGTTTCCTCTGCCAGCATGCTCCTGAAACCTCACCAACCTTCCCACTAAACTGAACAGAGGCCAGCGGTCGTAAAAGGGGTCCTGGCCATCGCTGACACCTGGGCAGTGCTCGCCTACACCATCCTCCTCCTCCTCCTCCTCTCTCCCAAGCTCTGAGCCAGGGTCCTCCATAAAGATCTCATCGTCCAGGTCATCCAACTCCTCCTCCTCAACTTTCCCATAATGCCGCTCATCGGCAAGCTCGGTTATGTCAGAGTCGGGGTCGGAGAGGGTGGGGGAGAGGGTAAGGTCACTCATGCGCTCTCTCATGCACGTGTTGAGAATGGGAGTGCTAGTGCAGCCGAAAACACGGGAACTGGGTTAGTACAACACCACACGCGCACACGCTGTTGCAAACACTCGCTCACATGTACAATATGTCAGCATAAACCCAGCCATGAGCCTCCCAATTTGTGTTCGGCTAATGATCCTCTGGTGTGTTTGGTGAGGAGTGTTCAAGCTTAGCTTTAGCGTTTGAAGTGTCTGAATACTGAAAAATTAGTACAAAACTCATTGAACGAAGGCTGCACATAGCTCACCATTCAACTCAAAAAGTGAAGGAACCCTCATTAAAAGCACAATGCAAATCATAGGCAGTTTCCAGTCATGTACAGTGAGAATACCAGCATCCATTTAGCACTTTAGAGCATACAAACTTGACTGATTGATTACTCACCGACCAACCAGACGGAACCATGGAAAGCGGTCATAGAAAGGGTCACCACCGGACATCATATGATCACAGTCCTCGACTGCAGTACTGGGCACCTCTGCTGCTCGGTCATACATTTCTCTCATCAAATCCAGTCTTTGTCTGCAGAGACAATAGTAATGCATCAGCAAAAGTAACAAACCACGCTCTGTAATGTTATTTGCAATGTCCTCTTTACATGCTCACCTTTTAAGCATAAACCAAAAAGAAAAGGCAGCTAACATGCATTAAACCCCATTAGCTTTAGCCTATTAGCTTTGAGATCATCAATATGCTGGTCTGGTCTGCTCCTAAAGGGTGAAATTAACTTTTACCAGCTACATGCATTTAAAATGTATAATATTTGTCTTCTAAGAAAACAGCAAAAATACTCATGATTCATTCTATATATGGTGTATCCAAATGTTTGTCTCTTTAGAATGAGAATAAACGTCCACCTAATACCAACTGCCTTTGATTAGCAATGCCAAATAATGGTTCATGACTGTTATGTAAATGTAAGGCTACTGGCCATCATTCAAGGGCTTAAGCATTGATAAGAGTAAAAAAAAAAGTGATCTTGTTCATTTTACGGTACATGAATCAATACCTCTCCGGCTTGAAATTAGTGTTTAGGATGTAAACAAGCTACATGCTACTCATAATTTAAAGTAGTCTGACTACAGTCAAACTACTCATTTGAAATAATTAGTTTGCCACTACTACAGTAGTTACAAACAAAAAGTATGTAACAGATTTTTAATAGAGCAATGTCTTTTTAAAAATTAGGTATATCATTTAATCAGAGAACAATATGTCTGCTTCCAAAAACAATGAGGGCTGCTGAATTGGTTGGTGAATTGTTTATTTACATGAACCATCTGAACTAATTTACCGAAACAATTTACTAAAATGTATCAGACTTCTCAATGCAGCATGTGAGACAGATATTCATATGATATCAAAGCAGCATTTTTACATGTTACACCTCTTGTCATAAAAAGTAGCTTATTACCACAAAAGCACCACCATTTTGAAAATAGCTGAGCTATAATTCCTGATCCATAACTTCAGGGCTAGACTCACTTTGTGGGCATTATGTGCATATTGTGTATGTTTAGTCTCGCTGTACCTGAGTTTGTCCAGGGTCCAGTAGTGTGTGGCACCATTTTTCTGGTCCTGAACCTCTACTGCTACGATGGTGCGAGGGAAGAGCCTTTTCTCCCTGTCTTTGGCTATGCTGGGGGGCAGGAGGTCAGGAGGCAGTGGGGAGTACAGTGTGTCCGTTAGTAGCACAAACTGAAACTGAACCTGCAAAGAAAAAGGGGAACAATTTATCCAACTATTAGGCATGTCCAATCGTTAGGCTGACCTAAATTATTTTAGTGTACCTTTTTCTTAAGCTCCACGCTAATGGCATTAGCCTCCTTGAGGAAAATTGCATTTCCCCAGAGCAGGTCTCTGAGAGAGGTGAACTGATAGAATCGCCATTTCCGGAAACCCCAGAGAGCCAGTTCTGTCTCTCGCTTTGTCCATGGCACTGTAGGACCAAAATATGAGCCCATTACAAATGAGATGTCTAAGAAACAACTAAACACTGCATGTTTTAAGAACATGAAGTAATATGATAATGTGATTATGCATTTGATATATGGATCAGATCATACAGTACCTATGTGGTTTAAACTGTGTTACCCACCTTCCTCTTCTGGTTCCTCCTCTTCCTCTGTGGTTTCTGGGTAATATCTGGAGTTGACCTGCCTCTGAAGAGCTTCCAGCTTACTCTCATAGTCCTAAACAAAATATCAGTGTGAAATTTGGTTTCACTGCAAGCTTCTTCGAGTTTCTACTACTTAAAGACTAATTAAGCTCTTACTAATCTAAAATGGCTTACCAGTCTCTGCTGTTCCAGAAGGTTGTTTGCTTCTTCTCTCTCCTTGCGGTACTGGTCCTCCAGCTCCTGTAACCTGTAAATGACTTAAGCATCAGAATGAAGGCGCAAAACCTAGATACTAAATAGTCCTGCAGTTCTGAAACCCTCCACCTCCCCCAGCTCCACATATCTAGAACTGATTTTTGCTGGTTTAGGACCACAAGAGGGCTAGTGACAGAAGTGCTACTGTACCTCTGCTCCATCTCTTGTTTCATATCAATGCCTTGTTTTTCCAGTAGTTCTCTTTGGGCAAAGGCCCAGTCCACTGGCTCGACAGGTGTGTCTGCACACGGGGTCCTCTCCCTCTCTTGCCGTGCTTGCTCAGGGTCATTGAAACGGAACACGTGGCTCTTGCCCATAATGATACGGTTACCTAAGACAAATAACAGACAGGGTCAAAACATCTTACAAGCACCAAAAAAAAAGTTTTTCAACAGACTGGGCTTGTTTTCAGCCTGGAAACTGAAGAGTTACCAGATCTGAGAAGAGTGGGCTCTGTCACTCTCTTCCCATTAACGTAAGTCTCTGCTTCCTCACAGGGCTCCAGAATCACCATACCCTCTCCCGACGCATTTGTAGTACTTGTGAAGATGCAGTGTTCCTCTTTAATGAAGTGGCCGCTCAGGACAATGTCCTGCCGACTGCTGGCATCCTCGCGGCCGACCCTGCAGGAATATATGGAGGCTATATGTCAGAATCAAGGGAAACAGATAGAGATACTAAAAAAATACAAAACAAGTATTGAAAATTCCATTATGATGATCATTTAATACCAAAAATATACATTTTTGGTATTAAAAAAATGAAAAATTTAAAAAATAAATAAATTCTATAACCATAATCTATCTGTAATATTACAATTAGCTGATATTATAAAAGTTTTTGTGTAATTATTTAACAGATCATTAGTTACTGATTGGTCATATAATCAGAAATGCTAAATTGTTTAAATGTTTACAATTTATAACTTTACAAAAAGGTATAATGTGTTAACATTAGCTAATTTATTAAGTAAACTAACAATGAGTAATATATTTTTACAACAGTAGTTAATAAAGTTAGTTCAAGTTAGTTCACAGTGCATAACTACCTTAACAGATTCAGATTTTGATCTTGATGTTTTAGTAAATGTTGAGATTAACATCAATAAATGCTGTAGAAGTATTGTTCATTGTTAGCTCATGTTAACTAACTAATGTCTTTGTGGACCATGGTTGAAAATACTGGTTGTAAATAATCAACATTCTTACTTGGTGATTCCATCTTTAATGTAGTACAACAAGCATTCAGACATCAGTGGATCTTCATTGAGGTTGACCAGGTGAGGTGTCTGAAACAGTCAAATCATAAAGAAGTGTTGATTGAAGCATATGACTTCACTAGCTTCCTTTTAGAAAACATATTTGATCTTCTAACCTTCTTTGGTGAAAAGACTCCAACGGTTCCTCCATCTTCCCTCATCGCCACACCCATTTCAGCCAAAAGTGCCTCCCTAATGAAAACAGAAGATTTTTATTTAACAAATGAACACAACTTAAATTTCAGACACGTTTCAAGATAAAAGCCCTCTCAGGGGTCTCTAACCTTTCCATTCTAATGGCCTCAGTGCGACGAAGCTTCTCTTCCCAAGTTTCATTGAGTTCTGCGATTATCTTCTCAGTTTCCTAATTGGAAAAGAGGTTTACATTAAAACGATCAGCACTGGTCCTTATTAATTTATCAAACCATCCATCCCATCATCCTCTCTCTCACCTTCAGCCTCTCAATGGCTTCCTCGCTTCCCGGGCTGAACATGATCCGGTCATGCAGGCTGCTGATGGAGGCAGCTCGGCTGGACAGGACGGAGAGAGAGGGCGAGGGGCTCATCCCTGTCATGGCATTGGTCACTGTGGAGAAATCACCTCTTTGATTGACAGCCTGGATGCTATTGAGATTAGTCTTGAAATTGGACAAGTCTGGGCAACACGTGGGAACGACAGGTTGGAGAGTCAAAGGAAAAATTTTGGTAAGAGAAAAGGCAAACCATGGAAACAGAAAAGAAGGGGAAGGAGGAAGAGTAGAAAGTGTCAAACAAAGCTGAAAAGCTAATTAAAAAGGTTATAAAGCTGCAGGGCGCAAGGCAGACGGCATCAATTTGAGGACGCTTTTGTGTGTTTTTATTTTTCAAGCAAATTAGAATATCAAATTTTTTTTTATATTATTAATGGATTTTTCCCTCATGCCTCAAATTCATTGGACCATGCTTGAGATAATGAGCATGGAGATGAACTGAACACTCAATGTAATACTGATCTGTGACTACACAGACCGCATGGATGACCACATGCCTGTGCTTCACATAGAGGCAAAACCTCTAGAGTGCCTTTGGACCATCAAAGCAGCAGAGTCCAATAATAGTTTTGCCTGTCAGACTAATTAGTTTTATTTAAACTGATTAGTTGAAACTGCACAGCATAGACTTTGGTGGTCCAGAGATTCCTGCTTTGGCCATCACAGGGGTCAGCAACATTAGAAAGGGTCAATACTGGCACACACATAAAAAGGACAGAAGATTTATTGTATGATTGTTATATGATTGTAATATTCTTTAACTGTTTATTTTAAAATGTTGAAGTCAGATTCCAAAATTACCACTCATCAAGCAAATATGAGTAAAAATAGGCTCAGGAGAGTGAATGTTGGTATGTGACGATAAAAGATTAATGAATGATCTCCACCAAAGCAAAAATATAAGAAAAATCATGATGTACCAAACCAAAAACTGATCCACGCAATAGTGAGTCACCTAAATAAATCCTGTCCTGTGAGTTACTCAGTCCTGTTCACAGTGCTGCATGGGGGACACACTTTGGCACTGCTTTTTATTTTTGTTTTTAAAACAATAAGGTTTTATTACCAATATAAAGCTGCTATGAACAGATTTGTAATATACTGTAAATAATTATTATTATTTTTTTAAACTACATTTCATGTAAAAGAAAAAACAAAAACAAAAGTTGCCGACCCCTGAGTTATCATAAGCTGTGAAGCATTTAAGGTGCCAAAATACACACATTTGAGAGCAGATATTCCAGGAGCCTGTGCCCGATATGCTGAGAAAAACAGAGAGAGAAGACAAATCGTTCAGACACATTCCTAGAGCTGTCTGACCCACTGGCTTCTGATAATATAAGTACAGAGAATGTTTGCTTTACTCATAGGATAACTTTCATCACAGCATTTGAATCTGAGAGGAAATCTGTCATTTTAAGTAGAGTGAAACATTGTAGCTCCTCAGTTTGAAGTGCATCACAGGTGACTCACTCTCAATGATGTCTCCAAGACCCTGAGCATAGAGCAGATCCTTCAGACGGGCCACCTCTTCCTTCAGCTCACGCACCAGGCGGTTGTTGGGGTCTTCGTTGATGACGGCGTTGCAGCGGATCTGCTTGGCTCGGTCAGCATACCTGTGACATTGATATTGCTATTATCTATCCATAATAGTATCAGAATGTTCCAAATAGTTCAGCATTCAGAACATCACCTGCTGAGGCTAATGACATCTAATGACATGGTTGAAGTCTTCATAGTAATGCATAGCCAGTAAAAGAATAGTTCACCCAAAAATGAAAATTCTGTTGTTAATTACTCACCCTCATGTCATTCCAAACCTGTAAGTCTTTTGTTCGGAACCCAAATTAAAATATTTTGATGAAATCCGAAAGCTTTCTGACCCTGCATAGACAGCAATGTGACTACCATGTTCAAGGCCCAGAAAGATAGTAAGAACATCACTGAAATAGTTCATGTGACATCAGTGGTTCAACCTTAATTTTATGAAGCTACACAAATACTTTTTGTGTGCAAAGAAACCAAAAATAACAACATGCATCGTGGTACTCTTGTAAAGCCACATCGAAGACTGATACGGAAGAAATTGTTGAATAAAGTCTTTTTTTTTTTTTTTTTTGCACACAAAAAGTATTCCTGTAACTTCATAACATTACAGTTGAAACACTGATGTCACATGTACTATTTTAACTAGCCTATGTCCTTACTTCCTTTCTGGGCCTTGAACGCGGTAGTTCCGTTTCTGTATATGCAGGGTCAGAAAGCTCTCGGATTTCATCAAAAATATCTTAATTTGTGTTTTGAAGATGAACGATGGTCTAGTTTGGACCGACATGAGGGTGAGTAATTAATGACAGAATTTTTGGGTGAACTATCGGTTAAACATATCAACATACCATTTTTAGTGTTACATGACCCTAGGTTATTAGTCTAAAGTACAGTGGTGGTTCTTACCTGAGCGTGCTGAGCGTCTCATCGTAATTAATATCAGCAGGGCTCAGAGCTGCTACCATAGCTGTGCGCGAGTTTCCTCCTGATAAATGAAAAACTCTGTGACCTTCAGGAATCTTTTTAATGTTTTGACACCATACCACTGACCACATTGACAGTAATATGCAGTGTTTTTTGTGAAGGAGAGAAATGTTTATTGTTAAGAAGGTATGTGCATGGTGCATAAAGCCTCATACCGAGGTTTTCCCTCAGCAGCCATGTCAGAACTGAATCTCTGTATGGAATAAAGCTCTCAACTTTCTTCTTCTTCTTGTTCTGTAGGAAGAAGTGAAGCCATGTCAATTGTCAAAGCTAAAAATACTTATTAAAGAATAGTTAAATTGATCCTCACCTTGTTTGGTGCAGAGTCCTAAAAACAACAAAATATATATTTTTTTAAATGTTTGCCATTTTTTTCATTTTCTTTTAGGAACATTCATATTTAAATTGAAAGAATTCTTACCACTTCAGCCAGCGCAGAGATAACTTTGCCTAGTGTTGTTAAAGATTTGTTGATATTGGCTCCTTCCTAGAAAAGGTACAAAGCATGCACATTTAAATGATGCACTCATCTGAAAAGACAAATTGTCATGTAACTTTGTTGAACTCAAAGTGACCCACCTTGAGTCTAGTGCCTTTAGCTCCAGTAGAATCAGCCCTCTCACTCCCTGCCAAGTCTACCAAGCTGATTTTGCTGACCTGTTTGCAAATGGAAATGTGTCTAAGAACGGAAAAGCACTCTAATGCACAGCAACTTCAGCAACTGTCAAACTGCCAACATCCATCAGTGAAGTTTGAACTACAGAGAGTCTCATCTACTGCATTGTAGTCTATTTCTGAAGAGGTGGTCACTTTTTCTCATATAGAACAACACTAAACATTGGCATAAGTGGAGGTCTGGTGGGAAAGGCTGCAGGAGAGAATGCGGTACCTTTTCAGACGTGTTGTCTGAGTCACTATCATGTCTTTTCTGTGTGAAGATGATGTTGAACACAGCATGGGAGCGGCTGCTGGTCTCATTCATGTTGGTGGCTGCCACAGTCCTGATAACAGAAAACCGATGCACAGTGGTGAATGATTTGATTTTTATTACATACATAAATATATAAATTTATGCTTTATTTTAGATAAATACTATTTTCCACCAGTTTCCATTCCTTCAAAATTATTTACAGAGGTACATACATCATTGTTTAAAAGGTTGGGGTCAGTAAGATTTTTTTAAAAGAAATTTATCACTTTTATTCAGCAAGGACGCATTAAATTTATTAAAAGTGACAGTTATAAAGTATATAATGTTACGAAAGATTTCTATTTCAAATAAATGTCGTTATTTTGAACTTTCTATTCATCAAAGAATTCCATAAACAAGCAGCACAATTGTTTTCAACATTCTCTTGAGCGCCAAATCAGCATATTAGAATGATTTTTGAAGGATGTGACACTGAAGACTGAAGTATTGAGTGCTAAAAAATAAATTAAAATACTTATTTTAAACCATAATAATATTCCACAGTATTACTGATTTTATTCTATTTATGATTTTTTTAAATTTTATCAACCCCAAACCTTTGAATGGTAGTGTAATTCAGAGGCTAACCTTTTCTATATTCAGAAATTTGTTTCACCTTGCTTTGTTTCCAGAGTCCATCAGGTCCTGTATGTCATTGTAGGAAGTAACGGCCAGTTTTGATAAGTCCTCCACGTATGGTCCCATCAGAGGATGCTCTCGCACACGCAGATTACCTTTGTTCTTTGGGTTCAGAAGGTCCCGCACACGCTCACAGTAGATCTCCATGTAACTGACCTGAAAAAACAACATTTTCATTTGCTATACTGATTCTATGGTAAGAATGCAATTTATGATACAGGTGCTACTCTTACCTCAACCGAGTATCCCATGCTGTTGTCATTATTGTCACTGATCTTGGTAAACAGGTCCTCACATAGCTGTCACAGACAGATTCAGCATTAAAAATGTGTTACCTCAAACTTGGCAGCATCTAAGTCATCTACAGTTTTTGCTACAGTATCAAAGATTATAGTGTACTACCAATGGGATGATGCCTTCTTGGTCTTTCTCTTGCTTGCCCATCATGGTATATGACTTTCCAGCCCCAGTTTGCCCATAGGCAAAGATACAGACGTTGTATCCCTCAAAAGCATGCAGAAGCATTTCCTCCCCTATGTCTTTATAAACCTGCTTTTGGCATGCATAGTTCACATCTTCTGGCTGTTGAAGACAGAAACGCACAAAGCACGAAAGGAAATCATCATAAATGTCTCAATAACAGCCATCATGATCACAGAAGAATTAAAAATAGCAGCAGTGAGTTGCATAAGAGGCAGATTCACCAGTTAATGTCAAGAAACTCACCGTTGTATGTGACCAATAGGAATAGTCAAAGTTGAAACTCTTGCTCTCCTTTGGCTGTTTTGGGTTTATAATTGCTAGAAAGCACAAAGAATATGTCTATAAGTGTAAATCTACAATCTAATGTAGAAAACAACAAACTATATACAATTATTTCCAGCCTCATTATTTCATTTCAATCATGTTCAGAACTTAAGCCTCTCATGGCAAAAGATGATACTAAAAACCTCACGATGAGAACAGAGGAACTTCACTATTCATGCGTTTATATCATTCAAAACTTGTATTTATACCATTCAAAAACTGTTTAGGAAGACTTTTATTTAAAGAAATTAATACTTTCATTCAGCAGGGCCATACTAAATTAATTAAAGATGACAGTAAAGGCATTTATAATAGTACAAAATATTTCCTTTAAAAATAAATACTTTTCTTTTGAACTTTATTGAATAAACCAGAAAAAAAAAAAAAAACGTATTACTGTTTCCACAAAAATATTCCACAAAAAGCAGCACAACTGTTTTCATTGATGATGATATTAACAACAAATGTTTCTGGAGCATCAAATCAGCATATCGGAATGATTTCTGAAGGATCGTGTGACACTGAAGATTAATGGCTGCTGAAAATTCAGCTTTGCCACCACAGGAATAAATTACATTTTAAAATATACTAAAATAGAAAACAGTTGTGTTAAATTATCATAATATTTCACAATATTACTGTTTTACTGTGTTTTTCATCAAATAAATGCAGTCTTAGTGAGCATTAGAGACAAAAAACCTTTAAAAATGTTTAAACAACAGTGTATATTCTAAATTAACAAATTAATTCTATTTAATTATAATTATAAACCATATACCATTTATATAAATTAAATGAAGACATGAATGGTTTATTTAATCACAAAAGCCATGCTCAAAAAAGACAAAAATATCATCTCAATATATTCATCAAAACAGCATTTTCTGCACTGTTAATATACTATAAGGCAATATATGCATATGTAGGCACGTTTCAGGACAGATGAGTCTAAGGAAGCATAAATCATGCCATCCCTTGGGTTCTGGGAATGAGGTCATGAACCTCCCTGCATCCTCTCAGCAGCACAAAGCCGTGCAGTGTGTCTGACCTCACACTCTGCATCAGCTGACTCTGTTTTCCCACTCACGCTGCAGGCAGAACAACGGGGCAGTTTACAGTTTTTGGAGCTGCTCTAGAAATGGGGGCTTGAAATGCCACAGAATTCTTGGCATCAAATGGACTTTGTTTCTGAAATGTCCAAAACTTTTGCTAATGGCACATGAAATGAAAATTTACCAGTGCTAAATATTTTTACTGTCCATTTTTCCATTATTTAAAACATATTTATTTTAAAAAAATGTTGTGACAATGAGATTATATTGCTATTTTTCTTGCACAATAGTGACAATGTTGTCAGATGAACAAGTCTCCATCTCTTAGTGAAGCTTTAAAAATGTGATTCTGCTCCTCATATTTTTGTTTTGACGGATTAATACAAAACAATGCACATCATTTTATACAGTAGTTTGTACATTAAATCTGAAGTCAACAAATGTATTAGTCAGACGGTGACCGGCTGCACACCTAATCAATTAAAAAGCCTTTTCTGAAAACTAAAGGATGACCTCTTTGACATTTTCAAACCTGTAAGCCTAGAGATGCACTAATATTCTCTCTCATGAGTTGCTGATGAGAGACCATGGGAATAAATATTTCATTACAGTCATAAATAATTCCTACAGCACAGTGACAATCACCTCTTACTCAGATGAATTCAAATAACCATTGACAGCAAGTGAAAATGTGTGTTTTGAAAGAGCACTCACTGGTAGTGTTGCCTGACATCTGGATGATACACTTGCTCTCTTTTCCCATCTCTCGTGAATTGAAGGGACGGACCCTGACAGCTACTTTCACCGAGGCACCTGCCATGGTGTCTGAGTGCTGGGGCTCTGCTACTGCAAAGGATCTGATGGGACGGAGCCCAGCCAGGAATCAGAGGCCACCTGCCACCTGTAGAGAGAAATACTGACATGTTACTATATATGCTGGAATCTCAAAAGAATATATGTGCCTTTTACTTCACTATAGAATTAAGAGTACACTCTTAAAAGTAAAGTTGCTTAAAAAGGTTCTTCACAGCGATACCACAGAAGAACCATTTTTGGGTCCAAAAGAATCATTCAGTCAAAGGTTCTTTAAAGAACCATCTCTTTCTTACCTTTTTATAATCTGAAGAACCTTCTTTCACCACAAAGAACCTTTTGTGAAACAGAAAGGTTCTTCAGATGTTAAAGGTTCTTTATGGTACCATTTAGACAAAAAAGGTTCTTCTATGGCATCGTGAGGCACCTTTATTTTTAAGAGTGTACAGTGAAGAAGGCTGTATGATGATTCATCAACAATCAGCACTTCTGCAAAACAAGGCTAGAAATGTGCCTACACTTTAGATTTATTACCTTAGCAATTCACTTCACAAGAGATAATTAAAGAAAATCCCTATAAATCTGTTCAGGCGATTGTACTGGCTAAGTTACGCCACTGATAATCTAATTTAGGTAATGGAGCTCTCCGAGATGCAGACCATGACTCATCAGGACTTTTATCACATTCAGCAGATTACTGTACACCAGATATGGCTATGTGGACTCATAACCTCTAAAACAGGCTTACAAACAGGTTTAGGATTCATATGTGCAGATTTATTAAAAGAACAAACAAACTGCTTGTTCAAATCAGAATCCAACAGCAAGGTCAATCAGTCAGCAAAATTCAGGCTTATTCAAGGCTCGCAGAAAGAACCTTTGGTATCAGTGGCGATACTCCTAAATATCTTGACTGATATCTATGAGATTACAAACTTTTATATTTTAAAAATTTGATAATTAAAACTACTATTGTATCAAAACTACTGTACAAATCTCTCCCTATTCTATCTGTGCGTGGACCATGACAGTCTTACAACAAAAGAATGATCTCGTAATGAAAAGGGTGATGGTAATGTGCTTCTGTGAACCTCATACAGGACACTAATGCTCATCATATTGTAGATACCTGATCTTCATGATACTAAATTAAGAGCTCTGATAACCAATCCAAAACCAGACACAACATCAGAAACTGTTGAAAATGCCACAACCACAAATTATGCCACAATTTACAGATTTTCTTGTTTGTAATATACTTACTAAATTTATAGGCTATCACAAAGTACCACAAAGCAATATTATTTCATTAATGAATTAATAAGTAAATTTACATTCTCCTGGCCCCTGAGATACTTTGTAATAAATAATGTTTCATTATATGGGTTTCAACCACACGTTGATTGTGATTGCTTATAAATATGGGAATTGCATATGGTTTTGATTAAATATTAGTGACATTTAATTTTAACAGCTCTGCACAAAAGTCTATGATATCTACCATAACCTAATAACTGTCCTACTGTGGATAGAGGAATCCATTTAAAAGACTGTCAGAAAAAAATTAAACCAGGTCAAGTTATATGTAAATTATTTGATTCTGCAAATCATGGTTTTAAACATGATGATGGATTTAAAAAAAAAAAAAAAAAAAAAAAAAAAAAAAACTGTCCTAGTTTCTTCTTTTCTAAGAAGAATAAACAAATTTACTTTAGGTGCCATGAGGAATAAAAATGATTTAGAAATACAATGGAAAATAGACTGAAACATATATAGGCTATTTATTGCAAAAAAAAAATTAATATGGAAAATTCTCCTATTCATTTACAATTTGATTATTTTCCCCCTTAATTTTTATTGGCAATTTAATACGGGATACCCACTCATAGTGAAAAATAAAATGTAGGCTAACAAGCTGGATGAATTTGGACAACATTTGTCTATACACTATCTCTCTCCAGAAAAAGACTGGGCTAAGTGCCATCCTTCGAGCAAAAAATAAAAAATCATAGTTACGTTTGTATACAAACCGGCTCATTGAGCAAATGTTATTTATCACATAGAGCCCTCACAGTCTCCTGAAAATGGCTGCCCTGACCGTCAGCCTGTATAATCATGAATCAGCTGTGATGGACGCGCACTTGCGTCAGCTTCAGCTCAGCCGGCAAAACAAACGCAATGAACGCGTTTCAACGCGTATTAAGAAAACTCGCCATACAAAACAAGGTTATCATATATAAATATGTATACCAACTCTTTATATTTAGAGCTGCCTCTGCGTAGATGCTGAGATGCGGCAGCAACACCCAATATACACTGCTAGCGACGCGACATGCAGGAACGCTCCCAATATAATCAACTAAATCTACGCATTTATATCACGGTCATCATCTAGTTACATTGTATAATTCAGAACGTTTCAGCGCATCGCGTCGCGGTAGACTTGTAAAAGAAGTGTGACGCGTCTGTTACTATGGCAATATTTTGTCAGAATCTTTAGTTCAGAACAGAATACAGGCGAATATACAGGACTTTATTTCGAATTTTTTTTATATTAAATAAGTAAATCGTTTCCTGATCCTTAAATATTAGTGCGCACTGTATTCACCCTCAGTAACGCATCTAATTAAAAAAAATAAAAAAAATAAAAACCTATATATATTCATAGATTACGCCTTTCCAGCAATTATCTGTTTAATCTGTCTAGCCTTTGAAACTGAAAACATCTGAATTGTGAAAAAGGCCCAGATTTCATGACACGGCCTTACCCTGCCAACATAAACAGCATCCTTCAGCACCATAGCCAGTCTCAAGACTGTCAATGCATGGAAATAAGACAGAATAAAGCAATTTTATATTAAATGTCTATTGATATCCAATACTACTAATAATAAATATATTTATAGCATATAAATTCTAAAATAGCATGATAGTACAAGATCAAATCTAAATAATTCTATATATCTTTTTGTGTGTGTGTGTAGACAGTTTTTCTTTTTTAAAAAAGAATAACATCTCCTTCAAGATCTTTTCCATTTTCTTCTTACTCTTTTGTATTTCAACAGCCTCTGTGTTGCTTTCCGGACAGGACAACAGTGGCATAGTGCACCACCCTCCTTATTCTCACAAGAGACGTGAAAAACAATGATTTTAAAACACATAAATCACACAAACAACAATCAAAATCTCACATACCTGATTCCTGATGGCAATATCCTGTTGAGAATGCAGACAGCAGTGGGTTATTCCATCAAGACTGCTTCCATCCGCCGTCTTCTTCCTCACCCAGTTGTTTTATTTTTTTCCTATAGGCTCTCAGCCTCTCCCTAGCTCAGCACCATCAATGCAGGTGGAGCCTCCCCTGGCAAGACCATCAGACTGAGGGAGTCTGGTTCTGCAGGGCCTGGTACGCAGTGGTGCATCAGGAAGCCGAGGGAGGGGTTAATGGATGTGGGGATGCGCTGAGAGACAGTGTTTCTTCAGCCTAACACAAAATGGCTCTATGGTGGAGCCAAGGATGCTGATCAGCCGTGAGTCGCTGATGACATCATCAGTGTGGGAGCTAGCGGCATGGATGCAGCACAGGGAGTGGGAGGGAGAGAGAGAGAGAGAGAGAGGGGAAAAGAGGGCCTGAGAACCACAGACTGTTAACAGCATCACAGGACACTCTTAAAAAAGACCACGGTTCATGGATTTGCTTCCGTGCCCACAAATACAAACCACAGTGTTAAAAGCACAAAGAGCTCAATTGAAATTCTAAGCTCAGCCGGTAGGGTTTGTGTCTCAGCATGCACAGCACAGACCCTCTCAATGGACTCATTATGAAGGCTGAGGATGCAAGCTAAGCTTATGCAAGGAGACAAACAAGTCGGGTTCACAAAAAATTAATTTAGTTATTTAGTTAGTTATTTAGTTATTTTTAATACTTTTATTCAGAAAAGATGTATTAAATTGGTCAAAAATTATGGTAAACATATACACAAAAGATTGAAATTTTAAATAAATGCTGTTCTTTTCAGCTTTCGATCTGACACTGAAGACTGGAATAGATTACATTTTAGATTAGATTAGATTAGATTAAACTTTATTGTCATTATGCAGAGTACAAGTACAAAGCTATTGAAATGCAGTTAGCATCTAACCAGAAGTGCAAGAATATAGTGTTTTATATACAGATAAGTGAAGCTATAACTTACAGTATGTACAGTGGAGTTGCTATATACAATATTAAGCAGAGTATGTACAGAATATATATAGGAGTGCTGTGTAGGGTTATATGTACAGTATGAACAGCAGCAACGAAGAACAGTGGTAATAAATGCAGTTGGTGTACAATAGTATTGTTAAACAATGTATAGTCTAAGCAAAATATCAGTAGTGCAATAATATTTTTATAGGAATAGTTTACTGTGCTTTGTACTGTAACAACGTTAGACTGTACAGTGTAATAGCTTGAACAATGTACAGTCTGTGCAAAATATGAATAGTGCAAATACATGTTTGTAAATGCAGTAAGAGAGCAGGTGCAAGTTAGATTGGTGGTGTGGAGTTTAGAAGGGTCACAGCCTCGGGGAAGAAGCTCTTCCTGAGCCTCCTAGTGCGAGAGCGTTGGCTCCTGTAAAGCCTGCCGGATGGAAGGAGGGTAAAAAGCCCATGGTTGAGGTGTGAGGCCTCCTTGATGATGTTCCTTGTCCTGCCCAGGCAACGCTTATGATAAATGTCCTCAGTGGTAGTTAACTGGGTGCCAGTGATCCGTTGAGCAGTTTTCACCACCCGCTGGAGTGCTTTGCGGTCTGATGCGGAGCAATTGCTGCCACACTGAGATTTGTGAGTATGCTCTCAATGGTACAGCGGTAGAAGTCCACAAGGATCCTGGGACTCAGGTGAACTTTCTTAAGGCTCCGTAAGAAGTAAAGGCGCTGCTGCGCCTTTTTGACTAGGGTGGAGGTGTTTAGGGACCAGGTGAGGTTATCAGAGATGTGGATGCCAAGGAACCTGAAACTCGACACACACGCTCCACTACAGCTCCATTGATGTAGATGTGTGTGCATGACTCTTAGTCTGCCTGAAGTCCACAACAATCTCCTTTGTCTTCTGGGTGATAGTTCCAGATTGTTGGTGGCACACCACACAGCCACACAGCCACCACACAGCCCTGTAGGTTGACTCATCATCATCTTTGATCAGACCTACTACCGTGGTGTCATCTGCGAATTTGATTATGGTGTTGGAGCCATAAACTGGAACGCAGTCATGGGTGAATAAGGAATACAGAAGAGGGCTCAGCATGCAGCCCTGTGGCACACCGGTGTTCAGGGTGATGATGGAGGAGGAGAGGTTATCTAACTTAACAGATTGGGGTCTGTTAGTCAGAAAATCTAGAGTCCAATTGCAGAGGGATGTGCTGATTCCAAGCTGGCTGAGCTTGGAGATCAGCTTGGAGGGGATTACAGTGTTAAATGCAGAACTGAAATCAATGAACAGCATTTTCACATATGTATTTTGACTGTCCTGGTGGGTGAGGGCAGAGTGAAATGCCGTAGAGATGGCATCCTCTGTTGACCTATTGTGGCAATAGACAAACTGGTATGGGTCTAGTGTAGCAGGGAGACAGGATTTTAGATGGGATACAACCAGCCTCTCAAAGCACTTGGGAATGATGGGGGTGAGTGTGACAGGACGGAAGTCATTTTAAAATATATTAATATAGAAAAGGATATTTTAAATTTTAGTAATATTTTGCATTATTGATTTTTTACTGTATTTTTGATCAAATAAATGCAGCCTTGGTGACTAATTTTCAAAATCATTAATCATTTACCAATCCCAAACTTTTAAACAGTACATGAACAATATTTTTGTACATCCATGTCAATTTCACTGATATCTGTAGAAAGGAATATTGACTGTACTAGGAACAGTCTCAAGCGGGGACAACAGGGAAGGCTGAAACAGGTTGTATGACAAGGAGGGTCCATGAAGGTCCTTTATGGTATATCCTGCTTATTGGGTGACAAAACTGAACTGTAGTAGACTAATAATAATAATAATAATAATAATAAAGAAAAAAAGAATCACAGTTTCATTATTTATGGAACCTTATTAAAATTTAAAAGCAAAAATTAAAAAGGTACATAAAATTTTTTGAGATGGTTTAAAATATGATATAAAAACACAATTACCTTTTTTTTCACTCTGATACATAACCAGGCTTCCATAATAAGCAAGAAAAAGACAATGTTCTTAAATTTCTTTTGAAGATAAATTTATATTGTACTAAAGTCAAATTAAAAATGTTATAGCTTCAATGGACTAAAATGGATTTAGCAGAACAGCCCCATCTACTGGGCAACTGACATTCTGCTCACTACATTACACAAGGACGTCAATTTAAATGGAACCTGACAAACACACTTTTTTAACTAGTTTTTGAATTGTAGTTTAATAGGGTCAAGGTCATCTATGTCTGCCTGAACATCTCCATTGCTCCATTGGCGTCATATCAGGGTACATGTCCCGTCTTTCACAAAAGCATGGCTAGAGTTGAGCCGCTTCTGTCTTTTACTCTGGCCTGTGAAGTGGGTGTCTGAGCCCCACCACAGTGCAAAGGGCACACAAGGGTAAACATTGCGTTTCCACTTATTTACTGTGCAGACTAATTATTTACTGCAGGATAAGTGATGGTGACCAGTGCTCTGGTCAAAGTCCATGCTCTGACATCAGCATCTGATTTCTATGACACAACTAGTGTGTTTTTAGAGAATCATTATGTTCTGATCAGGTACTTTTGTACAGAGTAAGTATTTTTTTACTGAATGGGAACAGTACAATCTATTCAAGTATAATCTTCAAGGCTTGGTTAGTTATATAAATATGGTAAGATTAATTAACATAGTCGAATGTTAAAAAAGGAATAGTTTATCCAAGTATTAATTTTTTTCTTTTTCAAGAATGAAATGTAGTCTCCCTCAGGCCATCCAAAATTTAGATGAGTTTGGTTCTTCATGGGAACAAATTGGGAAAATTTAGCATCACATCACTTGATCCTCTGCAGCGAATGGGTGCCATCAGAACAGCTGATAAAAACATCACAATAATCCACAAGTAAACCACTCGACTCCAGTCGATCATTTAATGACTTGTGAAGTGAAAGTCTGTGTGTTTGTAAGAAATAAATCCATCATCAATACGTAATTTAACCATTGCTTCCAGCTAAAAGTACTCTATCAAATAATATGTCTTTCTCTAGTGAAAAAGTAGTTCTTGTCTGACTCAGGAGAGAAAAATGCACAGATCAAGCACCGTTTATAAACCAAGATAGTCTAGAACAGTTCTAAACAAATATGCTGGTTGGTGGACTTTTTTTTTTTTTTTTTTACGGGAGAAAGTGTTATTTTGGATAGAGGATAGAAGTGACAGTTTAGAGTCAAAAATCCTTAATGATTGTTTCTTACAAACATGCAACTTTTTGCTTCACAAGACATTAATTGATGGACTGGAGAGTGGTGTGGATTACTTGTAAATTATTGTGGTGTTTTTATCAGCCGTTTGGACTCACATTCTGACGGCACCCATTCACTGCAGACGATCTATTAGTGAGCAAGTGATGTAATGCTAAAGTTCTCCAAATCCACTCTGATAAAGAAACAAACTCATCTACATCTTGGATGGCCTGAATTCAGTGTATTTCAATTTTGGGTGCAATTTTCCTTCAAACAAATCACACAAAAATACAAACTTACTACCAGATACAGACTTTAGGAATTAATGATTCAAATGCAAATAATGTGAACAACTTCCTGTTTGCCATTATATATTAGATATTACCTATAAAGTATAAAAATGAGTTTTAATTTAGCAGTTTATAAACACTCAGTTAAAACCACAAAGAAAAAAAAAAGAGAGAGAATCAAATGACCTTAAAATAACAAAACTGCTTAAAGATTGTAAACTGAAATATAAGAATTTAAAAAAATAATGTGTGCAATAGTCATGCCTACACTAACATGCTCACATTTAATATGTGCTGCACTGGCCCTGCAAGAGACAAATGAAATGTGAGTTGATCTTATCTGTCTGTCTGTGTGTGTGTGTGTGTGCGTGTGTGCGTGTATTTTTGTTTCTTCACATCAGCCAATCAACTGTTTTGAGAAAGGTACACTCCTTCTCTGAGCTGGTAAACAAGTGGAGAATGAATGAATCAATAGAGCACCTCACCAGGATGTAAACAAAACTCGCTTTTTGTCTGTTTTTTATTTGTCTGATTATTTATTTATTTGATTTTATTTTTCAAATGGACTTATGTGTTTCTAGATTTTTTTATTTTTTTATTTTTTTTTTTACCTGAAGAGGGACAGACATTACTATAAGGTTTTTAAGACAACTTAAACAGTAGGCTATGAAACTAATTTACAGTATCTCCAAATCTAAAAATATTGATAAACATGGATATTAAAAATATACAATAATTGATTTAAATCCCTTGACTAATCAAAGGCACAGGGCAGTTCAACTCTGTGAAAAAGTTCAGATAAACAAGTGTGTTTTAAGTATTTTTGTGAGGTGTCAAGAAACTATGGATTAAAATATTGATCTAAAGACGAAAGGACGAGAAAACAAAAACATACAGCCTTACATAATAATACGGGACACCCTCTCTATCATTAGGCTACCACCCTTTTCTGTTTTGTTATCCCGTTCATATCATCTCTCATATCCAACTCTGGACCATTATACCTTGTTTGGAAGATGAAAGGCGGGGGCATTTTGTGCCAAAAGCATGACGCACGTTGCTCTGTGTTCCAGGGGTCAAAGACCCGTTCTTTTAAAATGTTGGACAATCGCAAAGTTTTGTCTTTCTAACGAACCACAGAGAGAGAAAACATGATGCCGAGAAGCGTCCTATCCAGGTGTGCGCGCTTGACGCAGCAGATGCCTTTGGAAAGCGCGCGGTCCACCAAACAAGGCGTCCACCGCGGGATGTCCTCTGTCACCATCCCGCCACCAGCGTGCATGCTCCGGCCCCTCGAGGCTCCATTCCGGTACCTGTTTGGACCAGGACCCTCCAATGTGCCGCCTCGCGTTTTAGCAGCAGGAGGGAGACCTATAATAGGTCACATGCACTCGGAAATGTTCGGGGTAAATCTCACGCTACATTTTTACACACAAATGCAACTTTAATATGGATCGAAGGCAAATAACGTTTCTAAGAAAATCTAGCTTAAAACACACACGTCGCATGTTGTTAAAAATCTAATATTTGTATTCTTGTTGGTTTATAGCGTTAATAACAATAATTTAATGACCAAAATACATTTAAAGATCTGTAGTTTAGCCAAGCAAAAAGTTAGGCTACAAAACAACTTAAACTTTTTTTTTTTTTTTTTCTCAAAAACATCATCTTTAAACGTTTAGGCCTATGTAGGCTATTCTTTATATTCAAAACGCGCCTTTCTATAAAAAGCTATTTTTAGTAAAGTTTAAGTATTCAACAATATTTTAGAAATAATTTAAATACTTTACATTTTAATGCTATAAGACCTCAAAACAAAGTATTTCACTGCTTATTTTTTAAGAAATAAATCTAATGTCAAACTACTCATGACATTTTTTAACAGCAGCAGAATCTCCAAATAGCTTCATTTTTTTATTTTTGAAAATAAATAAATAAATAAAAAATCCAAATGATTTTTTTTTTATATTCAAATGTTGGAATAATTGATGAATAGATTTAGGCCAAAAAGCATAATATATTGACGGCGTAATTTTGGTATCAGAACTGCATTTGTGGATGTTTGGAACAGTCACTGCACATATTTTGTCATAGATTATGAATGATATCAAGAAGGGAATCCAGTACGCTTTTCAGACCAGTAACAACATGACACTGGCCATGAGTGGCTCTGGACACACAGCGATGGAGTGTGCAGTCTTCAACATTGTGGAGCCTGGAGAAAGCGTTCTCGTTGCCATCAATGGAATCTGGGGAGAACGAGTTGCAGAAATTGCTGAGCGGATGGGTATGAAACTAATAATAAAAATAATGCCAGCCCACTGGCGTTCTCTAGAAATTCACCCTTATTTGTAGAGAGTATGAGAGCATGCTTACTCTTTAACATCTTTCTGTTTTCCCAGGTGCAACGGTTCACACCTTGGTTAAAACACCTGGAGGATATTTTACAAATGCAGAAATTGAACAGGTGAAACTACATGAAACCATACTATTAGTGATATACACATTTCAATTCCATATGCCACTGTAAGTTGGTATGACTAGTAAAGCAAACCCCTGCTCTATAACCAACATTTTACATTCTACAGGCTCTGGCTAAACATAAGCCAGTTCTCTTCTTTCTCACACATGGAGAGTCATCAGCTGGTCTGGTGCACCCAGTGGATGGCGTTGGTGATATTTGTCACAAGTAAGAATATTCTGCAATCACTGTTGCACAAGTTATTATGCGACTTCTATAGTGCCTTTTTTTGGCAAATCTTTTTTTACATGCAAGAATTTCTGATTGGTGCACACTGTACAGATACACTTCTGACAATTGATTATTTGTTAAAAATAAATAAATACATCAAACAGAAAACTTTAAGAATGTAAGGGTAAAATAAAAGGTTAATTTATTCAAGTACACAGTATTACTAGTATTTTACATTACATATTTTTCATTACTATAGTATTGTACACATATTCAACATTGGAAAAAAACCTGTGCTCTCAGAATTTTAAAGTTAAATATCTGTATTGTCTACTGCTCCCCCAAATCCTCTTTTCAAGCTATCCTTAACTTCATATACCTCTCTTGCATGGTTTTGTTTATACAGATACAACTGTTTGCTCTTAGTGGATTCAGTGGCGTCACTGGGAGCTGCACCACTTTTAATGGACCAACAAAGTGAGTGGATCAAAATATGAAGTTATTTAAATATAAAATTACATATGAAGTTTTATGAGCATGACCCCACAATGTTATTTACCAAGTCCATATTCTAAATCTCTGTGCAAAAGCTTGTGGATTGAATTCAACTGCTCAAACCTTTTTTCCTTCATAGATATTGATATTCTCTATACTGGTTCCCAAAAAGCCTTCAATGCTCCACCCGGCACAGCACCAATTTCATTCAGTGAAAGAGCATGGTGAGAAGAAATATTTGTGAATAAATACGAGTACGTGCTTGCATACATTGAATCATTCAAACAGTTAGGGAAAACCACTAACGTTATCAGTTTCTTCTCAAATGTGATATAGCCACAAGATGTTTAACAGGAAAACAAAGCCAGTATCCTACCTCCTTGATATGACCCACTTATCCAATTACTGGGGCAATGACGGCAAGCCAGAAAGAATGTAAGTACTGTAAATGCAAACTGTTGCTCTTGTGAGACCTAGTAGAGCATGGTTGTAACTCAATTCCTGAAGGGCTACAGTCCTGAAGAGTTTAGTTCCAACCCTGCTCCAACACACTTACCATACTGTAGTTTTCAAATAAACCTGAAGAACTTGATTATCTGGATCAGGTGATTTTAATTAGGGTAGAAGCTAAACTCTGCAGGGCCCTCCATGAACTGAGTTTTGCACCCCTGTTGTAGAGAGGATTGTGTTAAGGATTGTCTAAAGTTAACTAAACTGTGTTTCAGATACCATCACACAGGACCTGTGTCTGGTTTCTTTGCTCTGAGGGAAAGTCTAGCCATCCTTGCTGAAACGGTAGGTGCTAGATGTGTATATTTTTTACTCAAAGTAAACATTAACACCTTGCTCGTCATTATGATTCCCTCTTTGATGGTTAACCTTTTGGTCCCAAAGTCTACAATTATAGGACCTACTGCTTGTTTTCTCAACCATGTATTTTTGTTCGAACTATAACAAGTCGGGTGTTTAGATCAGATACAAATCTGTGCAGTCACATGCACTGCCATTCAAAAGTTTTGTATTTTTCTTTGTACGCTCACCAAGGCTACATTTGCTCAATTAAAAATACAGTAAAACACTAATACTGTGAAATATTATTGCAATTTAAAATAACTATTTTCTGTTTCAACAATTATGTAATTTATTCCTGTGATTACTCCAGTCTTCAGTGTCACATGAACCTTTTAGAAAACATTCTAATATGCTGATCTGCTGCTACATTTCTTTTGTAACATTTGAAATTAAAATATTTTGTAATTATATATGTCTTTATGGTCACTCGATCAATTTAAAGCATTCTTGCTCAATAAAAGTATATGTATGTATATATACACACATGTATGAAGTCTTGCTACAAACTTTTGAATGATAGTGTATATCCATTACAAGTGTATACTTAGTATGTCTGCTATTAGGAAAATTGTATACTTGCTTTTTTTTTTTTTTTTAATGACTGATAATCTAATAATTCTAAAATGTCTGCTCAAGGGTCTTGAGAACTCATGGAGACGTCATACAGAAGTTGCAGAGTATCTCTGGAAGGGCTTGGAAGACCTGGGCTTGAAACTGTTTATCAAGGACAAGGTAACTGTTGGTGACTTCACTTTATTAACTCTCAGAACAATAATATAACCTAAAAGAGAAAGCAATTAAAATACATCCATTCCCGAAGGATCTGAGATTACCCTCCGTCACCACCATTGCCATCCCTGAAGGGTATAACTGGAAAGAATTGCTGGCTTACATCATGAAGCATCACCAAATCGAGTTTACAGGAGGTCTAGGGCCCTCTGTTGGCATGGTGAGTAAAAGCTTGTCAACAAAAATGATAATGCATTCAACTACATGACTGAATAATCACCCACTCAACTGTTTTCTAGGTATTGCGGATTGGGCTCATGGGATACAACTGCAACAAGGCCAATGCTGCAATGGCTCTTGCAGCTCTGGAAGACGCTTTAAAGCAGTGTCGAAAGTCCAAAGCCTGAAGGCTACTGTTGACCTGTATATTTTTTGCAGTTTCATATGGTGATGCTTGCAGTGCGAAAATTACACACTAATGTAAAGGAAGAGTTATTATATATGATGTTTCATAATGGTTGGTATAATGAGGAAGAATTTCAGCTGATTAGAAATTGTATCATTATGCCTCCCACTGAACCAAAACCAGCTGTTTGAACGGGTTTCTCAATGTCCTTTTTAAAGTTTTGACAAGCATCACTCCAGCACTTGAATGACCTTTATAAAAACATTACCGAGAAATAAATCATTAATATAATTTCAGAATTTGGGTTTACAATGCGAGTTCAGTTACACAGTACACAGGATGTTCAAACCATTGTGTTATTTATTCTCCTTTTGAAAATTATTTGACTAAATATGAGAAACATAATGCCAAAAATAAACTTTAACAACATTAACCAAATTTAAATTGGTACTGAAATAAAAATAGGCCTAGTGCTTTGGCATTTCCAGAAAAGCAAAAGCAAAAACTCAACGCCTCTGAAACTCGACAAAACATTTCAGACATCTACATTAAACTGACAAAAAGCACATTTACATGAACAAGAAACAAATAAGCTTGAAAAAAATTCCAAAATAATCTTTGAATATATACAACTCAAAGCACTGCCAGAATCATTTCAACTTTTCTAAACATTAACCAGCTAGGCATTGCAACAGTTTCAACATTCTCCCCTAAAGTGCCTTTTCACTTTGGCTGCTGGGAACATAGTAACTAACTGCACCAAAAGGTAGTGCTGAAACTCCTCCATCAACACAAAGGTCATTTTGACCTTCCCCTCGGCATCCTCGTAAAGGACAATGAACTGCTCACCTACGTGCTCCAAGTCCAGCACTCTTTGTCTTCTGTACATTTTTACAGTAGAACTCACACACCAGAAGGGACGCTGAGCCTCATCCAGCACCGTCAGAGTCATCATGCAGCAACGCTGGAGATGTGGAGCAAGTAAACATTGCTGTTTTTATCATTCCTTGATAAAGGAAGCAAATTAAGGACATGCATATCTAACTAAAATACACAAACAGTATGGCAGCATATTTTCAGGCATTGCAACATTCTCAGGTTGTAAATCCAGTCATCAACTCAAAGCTGCACATAAAGTGCATTTAACTTCAGACTTTCAGTATGTGGCCTTGTTTATGTTCCCCATTTGCACACATCGTGATACCTACCAATCTATTTATAGACAGTCTCCTAAGAATAGAATGCCAGCACTGACTAACCAGTCATTTCCAGTGAGAAATGAAGTCTAAATAAAGTGGCCAATGAGCATAAGAATCAGGAATGAATCATAGGTACCTCAATTTCTCCCTGCAATCCCTCTGCTTGCCATGGAAGACTGATCTTCGCCACAGGCACATGCTCGGATACATTAGCGAAATCAATGGCGATTAACTGCACAAATTCCCCTTGTGACATCACTGTGAAGCCCAAGAACATTCATATTATTCACATCGTATAATTTAAATATCAAAAAGTTGCTCATAATTTGGTGAAAATCACTATACGGAGAGGAATAAATGTAAAAATGGGTTTACAAAAATGTTATACATTTACCTCTGCGGGTGTACAGTGGGGAAAAACGCTGACACATGATTCGCCGAACTGGATTGTGAAGCACAATGTGCAGAGTGTATCCATGGCGGCTACAGTCAGGGTCCACAGCACTGTCATCCGCAGGTATGTAGGGACTATTGATGTGAACAAACATACTTTGTGTTAAGGGGACTGTGTGACAAGTTATCAACTTCATCAAAGAAATAAATATCCATTAAGTGCTTTGTACCAAAATCTTGACCCGAGAAGACTTCTTTCAATCAGTTTGTGGAAGTGCAGGTTGATCATGATGAAGGCAATTCTCCAATTGCCCTACAAACACCACAGATGAACATTAAAAACACAACAAAAACAGACAGGATATATAATGTTCTCAAAAACTATATAAAGTTAATATTTTTAAAAATCTTAATGTTTTATATTATGGATACACCAATCAAGTAATTTAGTTAATTAAATTACAAATAAATGACATTAAAATTCTACACTCTTTTCAAAATAAAAAAAAAGCAATCATTTTAAATGCTGCAAGTGAATTTAGGCACCATAACATTAAATGGTAGGGTATTAATATACACACACAGCCAATATAGACCGATAACCAATATAGTACTGAAATACTGTATTGTGCATCCCTAATACACTTTGGCTAAATATATCAATATACCCGCCAGAGTCCGATGATGATCGCTTTATCAAACTGCAGCACCTTCACAAGCCTGTCAGCACCAAAGAATGACCAATGTCCTGTTCTTTGCAAAGCTGTCTTGCGAATCAGAGAGCGCCACCTTGGCCTGCAAATGAGAGGCATTAGTCCGATGAGTATGTATTATGCTTCAGATTATTCAGATGTGTTTCTTACTTGTCTCCTGGAGCTGGTGAAGCTGGACACATTATTCCATGAAGCTGCAGGCTATTGAGAGTGAACATGAACGGCCAGAAACTTTGGCTCCAGCACACTGTAACCGATGAATCTTCGAAGAAAGTGTGCGTCTGCTTATAGACACTTTCCCGTCCATGCCTATTTGTGAGTGTGATCTCCCACTGAATGTGTAACCTCCTGTAAAACACGGCAAGCACAGGTGTATTTCCTCACTTTCACTATGGACATGTTACAAAAACATTTGACAGCCAGAAAGCAACCAAATGCTTTAAAGGGATAGTTCACCCATGAATGAACATTTTCTGAAAACGTATTCACCCTCAGGAGAGGAATGTGCATAGATTATGCACCATTCTAAACAAATATGTTGGTGGATTTTGATGTGGGAGGATGGACTTTTTCACTGGACGAAGTATTATGGATCTCACTGATGTATTTGATTTTTACAAACATGCAGCTTTTCACTTCACAAGACGTTAACTGATGGACTGGAGTCGTGTGTTTTTATCAGCCGTTTGGACTCTCATTCCGACGGCACACATTCACTGCAGAAGATCCATTGGTGAGCAAGTGATGCAATGCTAAAGTTCTCAAAATCTGGTCTGATAAAGAAACAAACTCATCTACATCTTGGATGACCCACCTATTTTGCAAAACCTGTAAGTGTTGCTATTTGATTTGAGTTCAAAGTGTATTTACTTGTCACAAAATGTCTCACATATCATATCAAGAGTAATATAGCATAGCAAGACATATTCTAAAACAATGTCTTGCTATGCTGTATAAGACGTATTAATTAAATTTAGGAAATTAATTAAATGAAATGTTTGACCTTTTGGATCATAAAACCACTCTGCAGAAATAAAGTAGCATGTACCTGTATGTATAAAAAAAATTTTTTTTTAAATTATTTATAAAATTATAATATTTAACATCTCACAATATGTTTTGTATCTTTCAAGGATAAAATAATGATTATTTAATATTGTAATAAAAATACTGAAATAAAACAATCACAAATATTTTGCAAACTGGTTCTTTATATTTGTTATCGGACAAACATAAAACACAAATATAAATATAAGCTGTATCAGACAGAAAAAAAATTATATTAATCTCTACTCAATTTTGAATAATATAAATTTTTCATAAATGCTTTGATTGAAATGCATTGTTTTTTCTTTTTAAATAAATGTCTCTTCGGTTGATATTTTGATGCATTCATACATTTTTGGTTTTGCTAAAGGGCTCAATTACTTATATGGTCTACTGCAGTTCTCGTAAGATAAAATACACATTACGCAAGTAATGAAAAATGCTTTTGTGTAGAACTAATCATAAGCATAACTGGAAAAGATATCTTTCTGCCCTGTTGAAAAGCAACGAGCACTTATGGTCTACCTGAGAACATGCTCCGTCAGAGTTGGCATGCCCGTGTGCGGGTTCTTGTGCTTTAGCTCTGTTTTCCACATGGTGTCCTTGTAGCCAGCCATCTCCTTGAGCAGCAGCTTCTTCCAGTATCCAGCAGGCTTCTCCTCCACAATTGTGCTGCTCACGACTTCTTTAATCATGCTTACTTGGGGTCTCCACACTTTCTTTTCAATCTCAGAAGCATACAACACAGACCACAGAGCACTGGACGTCCATGTTAATATATAATATTCCTTTTTCAAAATATTTATATCATGAACTCACTTGCTGTTAGCCAGATCATGAAAGCGCTTGTTGACAAAGCTGATGTTGAACAGAGAGGAGGCATCCAGAAAGGAAAGGATCTTCAAGATGATCTCAGAAGGCAATCTAAGATGGACAGATAACATGCAGTACAGCTTTGCTGTATGGTATGCAATAATATACATCTTATGCAAACTTAAATATTTACACGTGGATTAACTTGCCTCTCCATATAATTTCCATGGCTGCCCTTTGCGCAAAGTTCAAACACAGGCCGAGTTTTACTCGGTTCACGTTGCAAAGGCGTCGGCACGGAGGTGTCATGATCTCTCCGCCTATGACAAATGAAAAATAAACTTTCAGTCTAATTATATGAAGTGTGTCATTATCGAACAGGTATCTCAAAGGATTGTTTAAACCTCCAACGCGACTCGACTGCCTACCTTCTGGCACGAACAACTTCCCCAACCCGAGTATATCCCCGTGCAGGTGAATTTTGTTCACCTTTCTCAAGGCCTCGTCTTAAAATACGAAGAAACTCGCCAAGACCAGTAGCCATGATGAGTTTAAGGCGTTTGAACTCACTCTCATTACTGATTGATTACCCTGCTGGCCTATGACCTCACAACATAACTGAGCTAGAGGGAAGAGATTTAAGGTTTTATTTTTAGTTAGAAAGTAGCTGATGAATTTAGAGTTAAATTAAATTAAAGATATCAAATAAAAATGTAAATATAACATATCAAATTGAAATCAAGTTAATGAATTTAAATGTTATATTGGATTCTCACAGTTTGACAATAAAAAATTACAATGAATAGCTGACGTCTTGTTTTGCGCTGTATATATGTTTTTCTGTTATAAACACTTCAACAGCTTTAAATGTTTGACCATTTGGACCATAAAACCATTCTGCAGATATTAAATGCCATGTACCTGTATAAAAATATTTACAAAAAAAGTAAATTTATATATATATATATATATATATATATATATATATATATATATATATATATATATATATATATATATATATATATCATAGTGAGATTATATTGAAGTAAAATTATATCAAATTAAAATGTAAATATAACAATGTTTTTAAATTGTGTCTGTTCAATTGGATTCTCACAGTTTGACAATAAAAAAATGTACAATGAATAGTTGACTTGTTACTATGTGTTATGTTGATATTTGTTTTATTAAAAACAACACTTCAGCAGCTTTATTTTATTTTTATTTTGTTTAATCTTAACTGATGATTTTAGAGTTTAGTTAAAATTAATATTGCTTGTAGATGTTACTACACTTCAAGTGAAGTTAACCTGTGGCAAATTCAATTCAATTGGTTTGATTTGGAAAGGCACACACATCTTAATAAAAGGTCTAACAGATGAAAATGCATATCAGAGCAAAAGCCAAGCCTGAGGTCAAAAAAACTACCTGTAGAGCTCAGAAACAGGACTGCATCAAGCCACACATCTGGGGAAGAGTTCAGAAAAAAAATTCTGCTGCATTGAAGGTTCACAGAAGCATGTAGTCTCTGTTACCCTTAATGGAAGAAGTTTGAAACAACCAGGACTCTTCCTAGAGCTGGCCTCCTGGCCAAACTGAGCAACTGATGGAGAAGGGCTTTGGTTAGACTGGTGACCAAGAAGTTGATATTCACTCTAGTTGAGCTCCATGATCATATATGCAGAAGGGAGAAACCTACAGAGGGACAAACATCACTGCAACACTCCACCAATCTGGGCTTTATGGCGGTTTTCAAACTCAATCCTCTCCTCAGTGAAGACACATGAAAACACACTTGGAATTTGCAAAAAAAGCACCTAAAGGACCCTCAGACTCTGAGAAACAAGATTCTGTGGTGTGATGAAGCTCAATTCTAAGCATCATGTTTGAAGGGAACCAGCTCTGCTCATCACCTGCAGAGTACCATCCGAATTCCGGAAACGTTGGGACGTTTTTAAAATTTGAATAAAATGAAAACTAAAAGAATTTCAAATCACGTGAGCCAATATTTTATTCACCATAGAACATAGATAACATAACAAATGTTTAAACTGAGAAAATTTACAATTTTATGCACAAAATGAGCTCATTTCAAATTTGATGCATGCTACAGGTCTCAAAATAGCTGGGACGGGGGCATGTTTACCATGATGTAGCATCTCTTCTTCTTTTCAAAACAGTTTGAAGACACCTGGGCATCGAGGTTATGAGTTTCTGTAGTTTTGGTGTTGGAATTTGGTCCCATTCTTGCCTGATATAGGTTTCCAGCTGCTGAAGAGTTTGTGGTCGTCTTTGACGTATTTTCCGTTTAATGATGCGCCAGATGTTCTCTATAGGTGAAAGATCTGGACTGCAGGCAGGCCAATTCAGCACCCGGACTCTTCTACTACAAAGCCATGCTGTTGTAATAGCTGCAGTATGTGGTTTTGCATTGTCCTGCTGAAATACACAAGGCCTTCCCTGAAATAGACGTCGTCTGGAGGTGAGCATATGTTGCTCTAAAACTTTTATATACCTTTCAGCATTCAAAGTGCCTTCCAAAACATGCAAGCTGCCCATACCGTATGCACTTATGCACCCCCATTTGTGTTTACCGACAGTGGTTTCTGGAAGTATTCCTGGGCCCATTTAGTAATGTCAATGACAGAATCATGCCGATGAGTGATGCAGTGTCATCATAGATTACAGAGATTTCTCCAGTTTCTCTGAATCTTTTGATGATGTTATGAACTGCACTGTAGATGATGAGAAATTGCAAAGCCTTTGCAATTTGGCATTGAGGAACATTGTTTTTAAAGTATTCCACAATCTTTTTACGCACTCTTTCACAGATTGGCGAGCCTCTGCCCATCTTTACTTCTGAGAGACTCTGCCTCTCTAAGACATCCCTTTTATAGCTAATCATGTTACGGACCTGATGTCAATGAATTTAATTAGTTGCTAGATGTTCTCCCAGCTGAATCTTTTCAAAATTTCTTGCTTTTTCGGCCCTTTGTTGCCCCCGTGCCAACTTTTTTGAGACCTGTAGCAGACATCAAATTTGAAATGAGCTCATTTAGTGGATAAAAGTGTAAAATTTATCCATTTAAATATTTGCTATGTTATCTATGTTCTATTGTGAATAAAATATTGGCTCATGTGATTTGAAATTCTTTTAGTTTTCAATTTATTCAAATTTAAAAAAACGTCGCAATATTACCGGAATTCGGTTTGTACCATCCCAAAAGTAAAGTGTGCTGGTAGTAGCTTCATGCTGTGGGCTGTTTTTCAGCAGCAGGGACTGAGGGACTCATCAGAGTAGAAGAAAAGCTCAATGCACCAAAATATTGAGATAGCCTTAATGAAAACCCAGTCAAAAGCATTCAGAACCTCAGACTGGGCAGAAGGTTCACATTCCAACAGGACAATGACCCTAAGCACACAGCAAGAGTGGCTTATGGACAACTCTGTGAATGTCCTTGAGTGGCCCAGCCACAGCCTGGGCATAAACCCAATCAAATATTTCTGGAGAAACCTGAAAATATGCATCTGCCCCCATCCAGCCTGACAGAGCTTAAGAGATGAAGAGGTGAGGTGAAGAATGGCAGATAATTGCTAAATGTTGATGTGCAAAGCTTGTCGTATCATACTCAAAAAGACTTGAGGCTGTAAAGCTGCTTCAGCTAAGTACTGAGTTAAGGGTATGAATACTAAGGGTGTAACGATTCACTCGTTTTCTCAGTGGCGGCTCCAGGATTTTTTTTTGTTGGGGGTGCTTAACAGTTCAGAGGAGTTGCTAAAATACTAATTAAATTGAGAGAAAGTAATGAACACCTAAACTTTAGCTATGAGTTTTTTATATACAGCAGCTTTGAAAAAAGCATATTTTACTTTTTTTCTGTGGTATTAAACTTCTCATATGCCACTGTTATTAGTAATATAACTTCTAATGGCAACTGCCAAATATGACCATTACAAAGTAATACAATTTACGAATGCATATAGAAAAGAGAGAAGGTGGGGATTTTTTTTTATTGTTTTTTATTATTATTTTAATTAATTAATTATTTTATTTTATTTTATTTTATTTATTTATTTTTTATTTTTTTACACATATCTAGTAATTTTTTTCTGACCATCAAGTGTCAGTAACTCTCAATGCCAACTGTTAGGAAAACATGGTAAATTCTAACCATTTACAATAGATAGTGCCTACAATTCATAAAACTATTTCCACACAGTGGCATACAGGCACACATTGCGGGTGATAACCTCCCCGTGCTGAGTTGCATCGTATGATGTCGATGATAGCCAGAGATATTGTCAAAAGCATCAAAAATTGGCAATATTAAGAGGATTTAGCATTTCCATTTAATGTAAGTCTATTACATTCTTCTTATTATTAGACCTATTATTATTATTAGATTACATTTATTATTAAATTACATGAAATTATTGCGGACAATGATTTCATGTAATTTAATGATAAATGTAATCTAATAATAATAAAAACCGCATGATGCGCTGTGAGGATAATAAAAGATTAGGCTATTAGATTACTCCTCATTGAAAATGTTTTTAAAACGTTTTTTTTTAAAAACAGGTCTATTAATTTATACAATGAATTAAATACCTGTAATTAAAAAATTAACACTGCAGTCATCAATGAAAATTCAGAGGAGCTTTATTTCATGCACTGATTTTCAAAAACAACCTGTTTAACCCGAAATACGTTTCTTCTCATGTTTTTCACTATACGAGCCACAAGAGAAATATTTAGGGAATAATTTAAGACAGTTATATACTGTTATCAGCATATGTTAAAGTAGATTCATCTCTCGTTGTCTCAGAGAGAATAGGCGCCGTTAATGCCCAATAGGGTCTGGCTGCAGATTTGCACTTGCATTTTCAGACTTGCACTCTCAGACTTGCACTCTCAGACACTTGCACTTCCGCAAGTGACGTCACTTGCAGTCTTTTTTATTTTATTGTATTTATTAATCATTTTTTAAATTGAATCTCTCAACATTTTACACAAGTAGCCAGGTGGTGAAGAAAAAAAATAAATTACAATGTCACTTGCAATCGCCACTTGCACCTTTTGCTACCTGTGACGTCACTTGCAGTCCACACAAACCGTGCGTGTTGCCAATGGAGACGAGACACTGTGGTGGTTAAACGATTAAAATTAATTTAATATAACATACAGGGTCCTGCAGGACATCCTTGGCAACAGAACAGCTGAATATGAACGAATATGAACGCAATGTGCAAAGTCTCTCGTTAAGCGCTTTTAAACCTCCAGTAGAAAACCATAAACATTTAATATCGCTGATAGTGCAAATAAAAGATCAAATTCAATATATAGTTTATTAATTTAATGTACTACAAGGCAAGCATATGTCCATGAACACAACGAGCAAACTTTCACTTTTCCTCCCATACAGCAAAACGCTTAATATGGCTTAATAATTGACTAAGATGATAAAGACCAAATTCAGTAGGCTATTTCTTATTGTTGATGCAAACTATACAGACCATATGAACGCGCATTAAGAAATGCATTAAATGATATTAAAGGACCAACACCATGCAGGCAAGCAGACGAGCCCAGAACGCAATGCGTTAAGTTGCACATTAAACGTTTCCTCCCGTAGAAAATCATTATAAATAAAACACGTAGCCTAATGTAGCTTAATGGACAAAGACAATGATACAAAAGGGCTGTAGACATTTTATTCTAAACGGGAAAATGCGAAACTTTGCGTGTTGCATTTATTCTGGGCTCACCTGCTTATCTGTAGGCTACATATTAATTATGTTTTAATAATGAAGAAAAGCATATTGAGTTTGGTCTTTATAACTTTAGTCCGTTATGCCACAATATGCCACGTTTTGCGGTATGGGAGGAAAACACTATATACATATACATTATATTAATAAACTGTATATTGAATTTGATCTTTTAATAGCACTCTTTTAACACATTAAGCCATATACGGGAGGTTTAAAAGCGCTTAATGAGAGCACTGCATTCATATTCTGCTGTTCTGTTGCTTGCCTCGGATTTGCGGGTCTTGTCTTTTTCTCTTACAGATGACTTGCAGGACCCTGTATGTTATGATATTAAATTAGTTTTAATCATTTAACCACCAGAGCGTCTCGTCTCCACTGGCAACACGCACGGTTTGTGTGGATTGCAAGTGACGTCACAGGTAGCGAAAAGTGCAAGCATCGATTGCAAGTGACATTGTAATTTAGTTTCTTTTCCACCTGGCTACTTGTGTAAAATGTTGAGAGATTCAATTTAAAAAATAATTAATAAATACAATAAAATAAAAAATAAAAAAGACTGCAAGTTACGTCACTTGCGGAAGTGCAGGTGTCTGAGAGTGCAAGTCTGAAAATGCAAGTGCAAGTCTGCAGCCAGACCCTTCTCTGCAAGTCTGCAGCCAGACCCTATTGAACATCAGGCACGTTTTCTTTCAGAATCATCATTCGCCGATGGAGAGGAAAAGTTAAATACTATAGCATTTTATTTTATGAAAATGAGATAAAGAAGTTTTTGCACTGAAAGATAAGTGATCTTGTGCTCCTAGAACTTAAGACGTGCCAGGAAATGCCTATAGGACAAAGGCAGCTGCAGCTAAGCCGAATAAAAAGAAGAATGAACTGGTGAAACGTTAAGACAATAAACAAAATAAATAAAAACAATTTGAATGAAGCAGGGCTAATTGACATATTTATTACATATATATTTATTACTATAAATTATATTTTCTACCTTATTCTGTGCAGAAACTTGAAATAATTTGTTTGTAGTATAAAACAATCATAAAATTGCCATTAGGAAAAAATTATAGATTACCAATGATTGATTATTGTCCAGCAGTGTATTTGATTTCTTATAGCAAATTCAAAGTAAGCAATAAGAAAAGAATTTCTTGTAAAAAAAAATAATAAAATCAATAATAATAATAATAAATAATACATAGCCTACATACATAAAATTATTGTATTTGACATTTCTGTCACTTCTGAAATGATGGCTACACACCTGGTGTGACAAAATGTTAGCCTATACATAATACTTTTAAAGCTCTTTTTTAAAGTCTTGGCTTACATGAATTTCTACATATGCCATGTCATGCCATAGCATCATTGAACTAGCATCTAACAATTTTTTTTCTTTTTTCTCTAACCTATGGTTCTCTATCTATAAAGGCTGCTGTGTAATTTCCCCCCTGACTAAGCATTTAAAGAATTTAGGGGAAGCATTTAAATAACCCCGTGAATGCACTTAAAGAATGCAGAATTGAATCGTTCTGAATTTGCAAAAATCGTTTTTGAATCGAATCGAAAACCTATGAATCGTGAATCGAATAGATTCGCTGTCTACCCAAAGATTCACAGCCCTAATACTTACGCAATGTACTTATTTCAGTTTTTTTTATTTTTAATACATTTGCAAAGATGTTAAAAACCTGTTTTTTTACTTTGCCATTATGGTGTATGGTGTAGATTGATGTGGAAAAAATTAATTCAAAGCAGTTTAACATAAGGCAGCAACGTAAAATGTGAAAAAAAAAATAAAAAAAATGAAGGGGTATGAATACTTTCTATAGGCACTGTATTTTTTTCTATTATAAACACTTCAACAGCTTTAATAAAATTAAATGTTTAACTATATGGATCATAAAATGATTACAGAAATAAAATGGCATGTACATGTATAAAAATTATATTAAAATTATATAGCCTATATATATATATATATATATATATATATATATATAGGCTATATAATTTTATCATAGTGAAATTATATGAAGTAAAATTAGGCCTATATCAAATTAAAATGTAAATATTACAATGTTTTTAAATCGTGTGTCTGTTACATTGGATTCACACAGTTTGACAATAAAAAAAATGTACAATGAATAGTTGTACAATGAACTTGTTACTATGTGTTGTTATATAGGTAGATATTTGTTTTATTAAAAACAACACTTCAGCAGCTTTATTTTCTTTTTATTTTGTTTAATATTATGTTTTTATTTTTTATGGGTGTCGTTACGTCTGTGTTCAAAAATAAAAATAAAATAAAAGTAAAAGTAGGCTTTTATAAAAGTAAAGTAAATTCACGAAAAATAAACTGTAGCATTTTGTTTTAGTTCTCTCTGTGTGTATTTTTATGTTTTAGTCGATGTAATAACGCAAGTATTTAATTAATCCATATCCATATATCTAGTCCGTACTCAAATCCCGAAAACATAAAAAGTGAACAATAGCCTTCCAGGTTAGCCTACAAATTAACATCATGACTGAGTAGCTCTATTTATTTGGGTTTTATTAGTCTTTTCATTCATAAAGTCATTATTATTAACCATTTCAGCTATTTGCAGACGAGCCTGTATTAATTTTTGTGTTAACTTGATACCTAAATATAGCCTACATATATATATATATATATATATATATATATATATATATATAAATGAGCTATAGCCTACAGTAAAAGGCGTAGTGGAGCAAAAGTGTTCTAATCTTCGTTCTTCAGTTTTTTCCGCGTCAAGTGTATCGTTAGAGCGCCTAATAACTACATCTCCCATAATTCCTAGTGTCTAATCAGGAAGTAGACACGCACTGTGATGGCAAACAGATAGTAGTTCAACCGCAGTGCGAAATAAATTTAGTGTCACCTAAACTGATAAAATTCGTGGTTACTTGAAAAATTCAAGCGGAATGTCATGCCCATTCAATCACTCTGGTAGGAAAATATGATGATTCTATTTAAATTCATAAACACCTTTGTTTTATTTCTAATGGCTTATTATTTCCGAGCTGTAGTCTGTAGGTCAAACGTTAAATGTATTACCATTAAAATGAATCATGCATTTAATAAACAGCAGGTGCATCAGAATGTGATCGTACATTATATCACGAGCAAGCGTGCTTCGACCTTATTTCCCCTGCTGTCCGTGTTTCCGCAGCGGAGCTGAACCCCGCAGTGCTGCCGCTGGACTGGCTCCTGGGAACCTGGCAGTCCGATGAGGCAGGAGAGGGATCCTTCCCCTCCATCACGCCTTTTCGCTACACAGAGACTCTTCATTTCTCACATGTAGGACAACCCGTGATCAATTTTATGTAAGTAACAAAACAACCCAGAGGCTTTATTTTATTTTTTACTTTATGCCATGTTCTGACCCACAGTCAGACAGTCAGAAATTATTTAATTTATTTCAGGTTTAATGCATTCCATGCTGAGAGCAAAAAGCCACTTCACAGGGAGTGTGGATTCATCAGGATTCAGCCAGGCACCAACAGGGTGGCCTTCATCATCGCACAGAACTCAGGTGTTTGATTTGTTTTTTAAAATATTTCTTATTTAATCAGATTCCAAAAATTAAGTGTTTGTAATTGGATTGTTACTTAAAACACTCAATCAGACTACAGCTACTTTTTATTGATTAAATGATTACATATTATTTACACAATGGCAGAATACTATTCATAATCGATTCTCTGTTAATGGTCACATGACATGCATGCAGACAAATAAAATATTTCATTTTAGTGTTCAAGTGTTTTTATTTATTTATTTACATTTTATGAATATATTACATCTGTTAATTTATATTAATGATTAGCTTTTCATTAACTCATGAACCCTCTTCTTTTCCTGCACTACATCCAGTTTAGGGTCCTTGATGTTGATAAAAATGCAATATATTTTCTTTCTTTATAATTTTATTATACTTTATTATACTGAAAGATCATGTGACTATAGTAATGATGCTAAAAATTAAGCTTTGAAATCACAGGAATAAATTACATTTTAAAATATATTCAAATAGAAATCAGTTATTTTAAATAGTAACAATATTTCGCAATATTACTGTTTTTTTTTTTTTTTTTTTTTTGATCAAATAAATGCAGGCTTGGTGAGCAGAAGAGAATTCTTTAAAAAATATTAAAATTCTTACTGTCCAAAATCTTTTGACTGGTAGTGTATATAACTATATAATTTTATATGATTAGTTTCTAGTTTTTTATATATATATATACATTATAATACAATTTTCTGATGTTGCAATGTTATTTGTAATCATTAACAAACTACAAATTTGAAAGTAATCTACCCAGCACTGTCTATAGTACCATGTATTTTTTAAATCAGCTGTTTCTATCTCTTCCAGGTCTTGTGGAGATTGAGGAGGGGGAACTCACTGGACAGCAGCTGACTCTGCACAGTACTGCCCTGGCTAGAACATCTTTTGCCAAGCAGCCTTATGTTCGACAGGTCTCATAACACAAAATGTGCACCTTTTCAGATGAATGAAACAATAAGCTCTTATGTAGTGATATTTTCATAAAGAAAATATGTCTTGAATATTGCTGGATTGGCAAAAAATTTAGAATAAATGTTCCACTAATAATTTAGATTTGTGTTCAGATCTCCAGGCACATCCAGTTGAAGCCGGATGGAAGGCTGGAACAGACGATCTCTATGGCACTGGAAGGACAGCCTCTGTCGCAGCATTTGCACATCACTTACCGCAGGACTGATTAACTGGCTGTCATGTGGGAGGAAGATGTGTTTGTGAAAAGCACTTGTACTAATGTACTCATATGACACAAAATATTGATGGTTTATATATATAGTAACCTGTGGGTGATGGTAATATATCTGTGAGTAGGAATGATATCTAAAGTAATAGATGTGATCTGACCTGTCTTCCCAACAAGACAAGCTTTGCAAATATTGTTACAATATATAAAGGGGTCATTTTGTATAATATAGAGCAGCTACAATAAAAATATGAAATTGTCTTTTCAAATTTAAATTGTGTGAAGTTTGTTCATGGCAAACTCTGTCTTTGAAGAAAATGCTGTTCATTTTCTCATGTTTCCTTAAGATTAAGTTTGCAAATTAAATTATAATTAAATATCACCAGAGTATTTTTTTCTCCAATCATAACTCAAGAAGCTTTTAGTGTTTATATGTTTAATGGTATTTCATTTGGTATACATTAATTCACTAATAGAAACAAAGGTCCCTACCTTTTGTTGAATTCATCGTTGTGGCTTTTTCAGTAATCATGAAAAAAAGGAAAAGATTTTTAAAGAAATTGTTTAATAGAGATTGCACTGAAAATTATGGATTTATAGTCAGTGATGTCAAATCTACACTATAATTCAAAGGTTTGTCGTTAATGTGTTTTTGAAAAATTAATACTTTGAGCAACAATGCATTAAATTGATCAAAAGTGTCAGTAAAGACTTTTACATTGTTACAAAGATATAAAAAAATATTGCAAATACATGCTGTTCTTTTTAACTTTATTTTTAATCAAGTCCTGGAAAAAAAAAAAAAAAAAAAAAAGAATCGCTGTTTCCCAAAAGATATTACACAGCACAATTACTTTCAACATTGATAATAATAGGAAATGTTTCTTCAGCACCAAATCGGCATATTAGAATGATTTCTAAAGGATCATGTGACACTGAAGATTGGAGTTAACTTATATTAAAGTAAATTTGTAATATTTAACAATATTACTTTGTTTTACTGTATTTCTGATCAAATAAATTCAGTTGTGGTGAGCGTCAGAAGCTTTTTTTTTCAATCTTGCCAACACAAAACTTTTGAACAGTAGTGTATATTTCACTAAATATTTAAAAATTGTAAATTTACAAATTATAATTTCCCTGATATTTCCAGGTTTTTCATGACCACTGGAACCCTTTCTGTTTATAAATGTTCAACTTCTCAGTTCACACATTAAAATCTTTATTTTAAGACGTATACAGCTGGTGACAACAGTGTTTCACACACCACACAAACTGTACAACTGAAAGTGCAAAGTGACACTCCAAACATCATTTTAAGCAATTCTGTAAAACTAAAAATCTGAAGATTGTCAAACATTAAAATGTTTCACTCATCACCACAGATATTCAGTATAAAATCTCAGTGGAATGAATCCATGCAATGTGTCAGCACAAAAGGAGCTCCAATACCTGCATACCATATTTCTGGGTCAGTTTAAACTAAGGAAGACAGATATTATGTAGCTCCAGTAATGAATATACCACATATTCCTTCACACCCCCAACAATGTCAGCTCATAGTATTTGTTTCAGTCTATACATGGTATATTTTAAAGAAATAATGAAAGGTAAAAGAGGATGGTGAAAGAGAGGTGCAGTTGAACCCGGGTGACGTGCAATGACCTTTGTGAGGGGTCGTTTGCTTCACAAACAGTACAATGGACCATTCAAAGAGTTCTGGGACGGAAAGATTCAGTTCTCAGTCAACAGGATGATTTCCTGCACAAGGCTATTTCGTCAGGTAGATGTACATGGTCTTTAAGAATTGCCTCCATGTGAACACAGCTGTTGATAACCAGTGGGCACGAGCTCTAGAGTCCATGTTCACCACACATTTTAAAATGTCCACCTGGAAAGACAGATGAAAAGGAAACATTTGACATGCTATCACACATCACATAGTTTGGGGTTGATAATATTTTTAAAAAGAATCTTTCTCTCACCAGATCATTTATTTGATCAGAAAATACAGTAAAAATATAATGAAATATTACAGTTTAAAATAGCCATTTTGTAATTTTTAATATATTTTAAATTGCAATTTATTCCTGTGATGCAAAGCTGAATTTTCAGCAGCCATTACTCCAGTCTTCAGTGTCACATGATCCTTCAGAAATCATTATAATATGCTGATTTGGTGCTCAAGAAACATTTCTTTTTATTATCATCACTGCTGAAAACAGTTGTGCTGCTTAATATTTTTTGTAAACCATGATACAAACCAAGAACATTTATTTCAAACAGAGATATTTTGTAACATTATAAATGGCTTTACTGTCACTTTAGATCAATTAAATGAGTCCTTGCTGAATAAAAGTAACAACTTCTTTAAAAAAAAAAAAAAAAAACGTATAGTATGGAATTGCAATAGCACAAAGAAAATAATTAAATGCACTAACACAGCATGGGTACAGGTGGGTAACAATACTTCATTTCCTCATATGGCCTCTAGAGGTCAGGACCAGTCTTGGTTCATGAAGGTGCCAACACAGAGAATGAACACTTACCCATCCTCCTCTCTTTTTGAGCCATGGGACCAGGTTCCTACGCACAAATTCTCCCAGACTGTCCACTATGGTGTGCACCATGACTGGATGACCCTGACGCACACAGTCCACTGCCAGCCCGGCTGCTACAGCATAGATGGCCACCACTTTGCCCCATGTGATCCCTTGAAAATAAAAGCAATTCCACGAGAAGAACTAGAAAACCGAGCCATCCATTTTTAGCAGCTCGAACACTTTTGCATTAATCATAATCATACAGCGTTTTAGATAACAGGTTATAATGAGAATTCCATGAGGTTGCAAGTCCTAAATTGGCCATGTCTTCTTTCACACCTTTAAATCTGACATGACACACTGCCACGCTTCACTAATGCAGGAGTCAGGAGTCAGGGACTATTCCAATTGTTTCTGTTCCTTCATATTCAGCATTCATTTAGTATAACTCCTCACAAACCTTACAACTTTCTATCTTCTGTAGTAAGGTCTGTGAGAAGATCATCAGGCAGAGTGGAATGATACTGCCATGGTTTAGGACTCCACAGCAGCCACCATGTGCATCAACAGAAGCAGAACCCAGATAAAATATGTGACCAAATATGTACAAAGGAAAGAATGTGGGTATGTCCTTTTTAGGGTTTTTTCCATGTTCCGAAAAAAGACCACTGAAGAACTTGTCATTAAACTGATGATCAAAGTGCCCCTCTCAAATAAACCACTGAAATCCAATAATAGGCTCAAGTCAATAGCTCTTCCAGATTTAGATTACAATTTTACTGTAATTTAATAAAAACATAATGAAATTAATGTCTTGAATTGTTTTTTTTAAACCTCAAACCCTGCTCAGGCTAACATCGCTTCATTTAAATTTGGAACAAATCCCACATCTCCAAATTCACTCTATTTATAGTAGTGATGTCCTCATATGCAGTGTTTTTATTTTTTATTTTTTTTGGTCTCAAAATAGCTAATTTGGTACTGAATTAGCAATAATAAAAACAACAAGATACCTAGAGAAAATAAAAATAATAAAATACTTAAATGTTTATTCATTTTTGTTTATTAATTTTGTTTGCTAATTCTTTTAAACACTTCAATCCAGGGACAGTGAGGTCATGCCCACAAACACTGTCTATAAAACACGTTTTATGTTATCTTTCAGATCACTTACCCATGACTAGGATCTCTGTTGCTACAGAGAGAAACGCATCTGACACCACAGCCTCCACTGCTACACTGATGTTCAGCTGCTTTGCGATATTACGATACACATATGGGCGCATACACTCCAGTTCATCACCTGTAAAACAAAATAACACCTGTAAAACAGTTTAAATATACACTCAAAAGACAGTGAGAGGGGACATGTTCTCCCAGCCTTCCTATAATCAGACCAGTGGTCAACCAAAATGGGTTTTTCAATGATAGAATCAACATTTGGTCCTCTCAAATACATAATGTGTTTAGAGCATAATACACAGTTGCTATAAATCACAGTATAAGTTTATGAAACACAATTCAAAAGAAAGAAATCTAAATGCTGACTTTTGAGTTGTGATGTTATGAAATAGTCCTGATTCATCTGAATGATAAATACTAGCATCACACCTGTTAAGAGCATCAATTCACACTCACTCCTGGTTTTCTTACCCAGTTTTAGCAGCACCACAGATATATCTACAAGAGCTCCGTGTGGCTCGGGCAGATCAAACTCGACTTTTGACCAACTCAGTCCTTCCCTCACGATTCTGGAGTGAATGAAGTCTCTGCAGAGCTCCTTGGACTGATAGACGAGCTCTTTTTCCGTGGGAGTCCGGTCAAACACCTCCATCATCTCCGCGGCGAACACGGAGGAGCGCTCAAACACGTTCATGTCCCGCATGTTTCTTTGACCCGAGCACAAAACGCTGCAACTTCACTGGTTGAAGTTGCCTGCATAAACACCCCACAAACTCCACTAACGTTACGCAGCTCATTTCTCCGACGAAAGTCCAGATAAATTAAATCAGAAACAGGTTCGCCGAAACGTAAATAGCCAATCAGAGAAAACAACTACAATTGAACAGCCCACATTAAATTCCTGGCTAGCAAACTGATTTATTCTGATCGACCGACCGACTTCCCCTGCCCGATTTTATTGTCATCTTTGTTTCGCATACGATGTTGAAATGGACTTTGTGTCATATTTCCATCCAGGTCGCTGTTCGCCTGTGCCCTCAATCAGACACTTGGAAGCGATTTTTCTCTCTACCTGGAACGCTTAGGTAACCACTAATCAACCAAGTGAACGGCTTAGTCCAAATATAAACAGTCTGTGGCATCCTGGCAAGACTTGCAATGCTTGTAGCCTAGTCATATCAAATTAAATGAATTCTAATCATCTCTTTCAAATCCTAGGTTATTATACAATAGGATATATAGCGTGCAACATTACTATTAATTTCTTAAAAAATCAGACTCTTATGTTAAAAGATGAGGGTTTTTGTCTAACATACCTCCTATAGGTGCGAGGTCTCCACACAAAATGTTTATTTCATATAATGATTCTTCTTTAAGGTTCAGTGGAAGTTCATTCATGCTTTGCTCTAGTGGTTGACCAGGTAAATTATAATCTGTCTATGTTTAGCGAGCTAATCCTCTCACTACAAAACAACACAACCCTTTAAAGTCCTGTGTTTGACTCATGAACAGCTCAGCGTGAGTATGTGCAGGGATGCCACTGCTAGTTTCATTCAATGCATCCGTCAAGGAGAACTGTTTTAAGTCTATTCATTGCATTAAAATAACTAAAAGAATGTAATCTGACCCAAACAGTGCTTGATTCTGTTGGTAGCAAAAATGTTCTGAATCATATACGTTTTTATATGAAACTATCACAAATTGTTATTAATGGACTATATTTGGTGTATCCTGCTCATGCACCAAATAGGCTACTGTTTGTAGTAGTCTATTTGTACTGTATTTGTCAAACATTTAATTTTTATGCAATCGCATTATGCTGTTAAGCCTAATGAATCTATTTAGTGTAGATTTAAGTGCACAGATAATAGATGCAACAGACCTTTATATAGCTACAAACAAAGTCGCCATGAAATCAGAACCAACCATTCTTATTTTTGGATATTGCAGTGATTATTATAAATGATTTATCCAAGCACATCTTTTATTTCCATGTACACTCATTGGGTGCTTCTCAAACGGGAGGCTGCATCCTAGTGAGGATGCATCCTTCCCAGTCCTTCTGACGTTTCAAGGCTGATGATATGTGCGGGACACTAATCCTCCCCCCAGCAACCTGTCACTCACATAAAATCACAGCAATTAGTAAACAACAATGATCTGATCTGATCCAATCCATTCCAGAAGGACAAAATCAAGTCCCACACAATATTTTTCCTCATTTGAGGAGCTGTTTCACTCAGATATACGTCACAGCAGGAAAGAAAATACTTTCATTTAATGCTGACCCACCACATTGCCACCGACAAAAGTACTGATTTAGGCTAAAAAGACTGTACAATACATGATATTTTCTAGTGTATTTGAAGATAAAGTTAACTGGAATTGGTCAAGCGGTGGTATTTTTGCCCCCAAGACTTGAGCTGCATCTGAAATGCCATATTTGTAGTAGCTACTACATTTTGTTTGAAACTGTTACCATGTTCACCTGTAGTTGTCTCTGTCACATGACCTATCAGGTTGGTTAAAATTGCGATGAAATGGAAGTTGTGACCTTTTCTCTGTATTGTAACATCTAAGTTTTTAACAGATTATGGAAAAATTTGAAATGAAGGGTGGGACTTTCTCTGCTGAAAAAAAAACTGCTAACACCAGCCTAAACTGGTCAGGCTGGTTTTAGCTGGTCTCCCAGCCTGGTCATAGCTGGTTTATCAGGTTGGTTTTAGAGGGTTTTTAGCAGGTCAGCCTGATTTTAGCTGGTCAGGCAGTTAAAGTTAGAAGGAAAACAGCTGCAGCTGGGCATGCACACATCAATATAGAGAGATTTTTGCCACACTGTACAACAATAATTACTATTTTTACATTATTGTAAGGGGTAGTTTTAGGGTTGGGGTTAGGTGTAGACGTTAATAAAACATCTAATAGGTAGAAAATTACATTTCATTGTTAGTTTCCGGTCTGAGCTGTATCCCTTCTAGCCACAACCTGGTCAGGCTGGTTTTAGCTGTGTTTTTTCAGCAAGGTTGTTCTAGTTTTGGTTGTTGATTGGATTTTGAGATGGGGGCGTTGCATCTCAGAAGTGGAGGCAAATAGAGCAAAGAAGCTTGCAGGGGCAGGGTTTGACCAAACTAAATGATTGGAGAAGTCTGTCGTGTTCACCTTAAGGTCCAGTTATGTCACTTTGAACATTAGGCTAATAAAAGGTAAATAAATAAATACAAAACGCACACACGGATGCATGGTTCACAATAATGCATTAAAAAACAAATGGGATGAATTTCCATTTCATCTCGCTCCCTTCAACCAGTATGACTACAACTCCCACAATCCCCCGTTCCTTGAATCAGAAGCTGCGCATGCGCTGTTGCTCCTATTATTTTGTTCTCCCGCAAGCAATAAATGAAGAGCCGCCCGAACGTGAGCTGATCAATATAAAACAATTAGACGAGGAAAGCGACAAGCTCGTACGCAGATGCTCTCATAAATGGAGTCACACGACACCTAACTGTGATTCTCGCCAGGCTGCGGGGTCCGCCATCAGGGGATCGGAGGCCGAAAACACGGCAGACGAACAGGACATGCAGAGGTGTTTTTGTATGTAAAAGCCAGCTAGCTAAGCAGGGGATCGGAGGAGGAAGAGCAAACCGTTGAAGAGTTTTCCAGCACCCCTTCTTTGGCAGAAAGGGCCACATCTGCTCTCATCCACAGCGACCTGCCGTCAGGATGGCGCACCTCCGCGACATGCAGAACCAGGTAAATCCGCACCCCAGCCGGGTCTGGTCCTTCTGCATCCAGGGGCATTAATCTCCTAATCAGTCAAACCACAATAACGTTTATTAAGCCCGGCATGTCATGACATATCTCTGTTTAGAGTAATTGGGGGCTGTCTTAACGTTATATTGTGTCTGAGTAATCAGTTTTAATGCAGATCATTGGAAAGCAACGTGTGGTTTTTGTTCCATTTCATGTCATGTCTGTTTCATTTCATTTAAACTGTATATATCATAATTATACACACACACACACACACACACACATACATTCATACATACATACATACATACATGCATACATACACACTCACATACATACATACACACACACACACACACACACACATACATATGTAAATAGTTCATAGGCTTCTCAGACATGTATAGTAGATCATCCCGATGGATGTGATGTAATCTATAAGGGTCTGCTGTCTCTCTCTCTAACAGAATTCCCGACTTGACCCGGAGGAGTATTTCACGAAACAGGAGCGCATTGGGAAGGGGTCTTTCGGTGAGGTCTACAAGGGCATCAACAATCGCACTAAAGAGGTGGTGGCCATCAAGATCATCGACCTGGAGGAGGCAGAAGATGAGATCGAGGACATTCAGCAGGAGATCACGGTGCTCAGCCAGTGTGACAGCCCCTATGTCACCAAATACTATGGCTCATATCTGAAGGTACGCTCTCCCATTATTTGGGTGCTGAGGCGTGTACAGACAAACAATAGAAAGAGTTTTTGAACGTCAGTACAGCAAGTCAACATGAAGTCGCTTTTTTAAAGGGTTAGTTCACGCAAAAATGAAAATTCAGTCATTAATTACTCACCCTCATGTCGTTCCAAACCTGTAAGACCTTTGTTCATCTTCAGAACACAAATTAAGATATTTTTGATGAAAATCGGAGAGCTTTCTGACCCTGCATAGAACAGAACGCGAAATTTTCCAAGGTCCAGAAACATAGTAAGGACATCGATAAAACAGTCCATGTGACATTAGTGGCTCAACTTCAATTTTGGGAAGCTACGAGAATACTTTTTGTGCATGAAGAAAACAAAAATAATTTATTCAACAATTCTTTTCCCCGAGTTAACGTTTTTCACCATTTTGGAGAGTATCACGACGCATGTGTGCGCTTACGTTCAGGAGAAATTGCGTGCATGCTGAACGGAAACAACGCTGATTACATTCTGGGGAAAGCGTGTGCATGCGTGGTGATACTCTCCAAAATGGTGGAGGACGTTAACTCGTTTGTAACGTCCACCATTCAATCAAATTCTTATGGATAAAATCATATTTTCTCTCATTAAATATCCTGTTTCAGTCAGGTTTTTTAAAGCTTTTTATGTTTACATAATGCAAAATACCAGATCTGTTATGATTTCTTCCAGAAAGTAAAGTCTGCACCTTCATTCTTTATAATAAATATTGCAACCTTTTGAGGTGCAATTTTGGCTTCCCCAAAGGACCTTCTTAAAACTGTTCGTTTTCATAAATCTGAAGAACTTTTTAATAACTTTAACTATAAAGAAATTTTGTTGGATTTGAAAGGTTGCATGGTGACACAGGTTCTTCATAGAACCATAGATGCCAATAAAAACATTTATTTTCAGCCACATGATAAAATATCTACTAAAATATGAATGCTAAATACAACAAATGTCAAGTGACATTTAAAGTAATGGTACTTGTGTTATTTTTGCCATTGTCTGTAGGGAACTAAGCTGTGGATCATCATGGAGTATTTAGGAGGCGGCTCTGCTTTAGATCTTGTAAGTAGAACAACAGTGGCTCTTCGGTTATGGGAATATTTTTGTGTGTGTATTCATGAATTCTTAAAGAGCTTTCAGCTTTAGAAATTAAATTTGTCTTCTGCTTTCCTCCACACGTCTCAGTTGAAACCAGGACCGCTAGAGGAGACGTACATTGCCACTATATTGAGGGAGATTCTGAAGGGACTGGAATACTTGCATTCGGAGAGGAAGATTCACCGTGATATCAAAGGTGTGATAACCTACACGTCTGCCTACTCAATTAGGACGGCTAGGAAATGCTTCATATAATCATCTGCTTTCTGTGAAATCTGAGTTCCGTGCTAATGATTCATGTTTGTATCTCGTGGCAGCTGCCAACGTGCTGTTGTCTGAGCAGGGAGATGTGAAGCTGGCAGACTTCGGGGTGGCAGGACAGCTCACAGACACCCAGATCAAGAGAAACACTTTTGTGGGAACTCCTTTCTGGATGGCTCCAGAGGTCATCAAACAGTCCGCGTATGATTTTAAGGTGCGGAGATCCAGATGAATGGACTTTTCTCAGCATGCAAAAGAACAATTGGAATATTAATGTGCAAATGTGGCTGCAGAGCTGTGAAAACACTGGGGTGGTAAAACTTCGTTTTTTTTTTTTTTTTAAATGGTAGGCATGGAAACTGGTCACTAGCTTCCGTTTTAGCATAGTAGCAGCTAATCATTATTATTTCACAAATATTTGTATAATAACCAGTTGAAATATGAAATGAGACTCTTAGGTTTGCTTTTCTGGCTGCAGGCAGACATTTGGTCCTTGGGGATTACAGCTATTGAACTGGCGAAGGGGGAACCCCCGAATTCTGACCTGCATCCGATGCGAGTGCTGTTTCTCATTCCCAAGAACACTCCCCCGACTCTGGAGGGCTCCTACAGCAAACCCTTCAAAGAGTTTGTGGAGGCATGCCTCAATAAAGACCCTCGCTTTGTGAGTATTCGGCTTTTCCACTGATTATATGACAATTTTTCAGGTTAAGCCCAATATCCACAACGGTCTAACGGATGGAATAATTATGATTTTTTGAAAAATGTTTTTTGAAAGTCTCTAAAGTCTCTAAGGCTGTTATTTAATGGTGAAATACAAAAAAAGTAATAATGTGAAATATTACAATTTAAAAGAACTGGTTTCTGTCATTCTAATATGCTAATTTGGTGCTTAGTTTTTATTGCTCCATTGGTAATTATTGTTCTTAAGTTAATATCAATGTTGAAAGCCGTTTTTGTTTGGTAATATATTTAAGGAAACTAATACTTTTTTCAGGATTTTTGCTGAGTAAAAAGTTAAAGTGTGTGTTTTTTTTTTTTTTTTTTTTTATAGTTTAATAATATAAATGTTTTTACTGTCAGATATGATCACTTTAATGCATTGTTGTTGCATAAAAGTATTAAAGGATTAAGAAAACAAAACAAATTGAAATGTTAGTCTATCAAAGATTCCACAAAAATATTAAGCAGCACAACATTCATAATAATAAGAAATGTTTTTGAGCAGCAACTCGGCATACTAGGATGATTTCTGAAGGATCATGTGACAATGAAGATTGGAGTAATGATGCTGAAAATTCAGCTTTGCCATCACAGGAATAAATTCCATTTTAAAATATATTAAAATAGACAACAGTTCATTTAAATTGTAGTAATATTTCACAGTATTACTGCTTTTTACTGTATTTTTCATCAAATAAATGCAGACTTGGTGAGCATAAGAGACTTAAACATTAAAAACAATCTTAATTATTCTAAACTTTTGACTGGTAGCGTAGCTGTAATAATAGTGTCCCATCAAGAACCGGTTGTAGTCAGACATCTCAAGCTTTTTGAAACAAGGCAATAAAACCTCAAGAATGGCATCGCTATTCTGGTTTTGTGCAGCGGCCCACTGCCAAGGAGTTACTGAAGCACAAATTCATCACGCGCTACACCAAGAAAACATCCTATCTGACAGAGCTGATTGACCGATACCGCCGCTGGAAGTCTGAAGGCCACGGAGACGAGTCTAGCTCTGATGATTCTGATATGTATGTCATCCATCCATTATGAGGCACATACTGTACAATCAATAACTGCCCTCTAATTCATCATGATACATTATTCATTTCTTATTACTTGAGTCCTGTCCTTTTAATTATATATATGGTGAATTGATCCTGATGATTTATAGTCTTGAAAGGAACAATGTTCTCCTTTCCTCCTTGTACTCAAAACAGGGATGGAGATAGTGATGACAGAGACCAGTGTCCCATGTGGACGTTCCCCACAGTCCGGCCCAGCTCCATGAACAAGCTCCAGAAGGGCTACACAAACACAGACTCAGAGGTCAGTATTCAAACATCTACTTCATATTTGCTTTAAAAACTAAACCGCATTGGTTGGGGTTGTGTCCTGTCATTGTCGATCATAAAAAGGGGGGGGATTGTCATTATAACAACAATTTAGTAGTGCAATTTCATTATTTATGATACTAGTTTGTTTTTTTTCCCCCGCACTTTGTTCAGAAGAAACTGTTTGTCGGTTGTGGTTTCCCAATTTAGTTATTTTTAACTAAAACTAAAGCCATAAAAACATTTTCATCACTTGAAATTAAATAAACATTATCTGAAATAAAATAAAACAGTTTTTCTGCTACTTGCTAAGGCAATATTTCTAAATTTCTTTTTTTGTTTTTATGTACTAAAATAACTAAAACTGAAACTACAGCTTAAAACAGACATAAATTCTAAATTTAAATGAAAACTCAAAATATCAATAAAAACTATCAGTGATAGTGAAATAACAGTGCTGTGGACCATTTACACAATTTTATTTTGCCATTGGCTTTGTACTGAAGTACCAGATCCATACATGAAAGGTAAAGTTTTGCTTTGAATTTGTTTTACAGGCAGCAGAAACGGTAAAGAGGCAGCCCAAGTCACAATGTCTGTCAGCGCTGGTCTCTCCCATCTTCAGAGAGGTAAATACGCCCAACACTCTTATCTTAAACTCTCACCTCGTGTATGTATAATTAAACATCTCCCTGACTGGAGATTCTCACTGTGACTCTAACACTATCATTTTTGATCACGGTAGCAGTAGATAAGGCAGCGGTAAAGTGTAATAAACTGTGATAAGCTCTATATGTTGTAGAGTTAAGTGTAAGTCTGTCTGCTCTCCAGCTGAAGGAGAAGAGAAGGGCATGTGGAGGAGGAATGGGTGCCATAGAGGAGCTGGAGAATGCCTTCAACCTGGCAGAAGAGTCCTGCCCTGGCATCTCTGACCTCCTGGTCACACACATGATGGAGAGAGTGTGCAGGTGAGCAGGTCTTAATGGAAAATGGGAAAAAAAAAAAAAAAAAGTCAGTGGTATAGAAAATATACCACTATACAAGTAAAAAGTGCATTTGAATGTAATATTTAGATTAAAATAAAAATCTTTTGTATCAGGTTTGCTCTGAATGGCAACACCACGCCATCATCACGGTGAAGCCCCGCCTCTGCTGCTGCTGCTCCTCCCTCTTCCCGCCCCCAAAATCATCATCATCATCGCCCCGTCAGGACCACAATACGACTGTCCCATCATTCACCCTCTCTTACCCCCAGAGATCTTTTAATTAGTTATGATTAAATATTTTTACAGTTTTCTTTATAGAATGGAAAGTATTTAAGAGAAAAAGCCATGTCATTGAGCGAACTGTGTTTACCTGTTAGATCCAAATCCTATTATAAAGTGTTTATGGAAACATGGTGTTTGTGTGGTTATTTGTGGTATGTTTAGAGCTCTTCAAATATTTGCTCACACTTTATTTTAGGGTGTCCTCGTTACAGTGTAATTATACATTGAAGTACTGAGCACAACATTGACAACGTGTTCTTACTGTAGGGTTGGATTTGGGTTTGTTTTAGGGTTAGTTGCATGTAATTGTGCAGAATTTACTGTTTTTGCTAAAGTAGGTACATGTAATATGTAAAAAGGACATTGTAAAATAAAGTGTTACCAAATATTTAAAAAAAAAAAAATATGAAAAGGTTCATCATAATAAGCCGCTTATTCTCAGGTGACCAAGAGCATAAACACTTATTTATAAATAGTGTACTACTCCCTTATGTTTATAACCAAATCCAGTAATATAAAACTTTTATTGTTGTTGTATAATTAGTTTCCCTTGTGAGGAAAAAACATGAATAACACAATGTTATTATTATTAGTTACTGTTATCAGACACTTAAACATAAAATCGCTCAAAGATTTCTTTGAAGTTTATTTTTAATTATGCTCAGATGTACTTTTTTTAAAGTAATATACACATTATATTCCAACTGTAGCATGGGTCAAAAGCTCTTCCACTCATCTTTTTTTATTATTTTATTATTAAGCTATTACTTTTATTAGGTCAGTTCATGGTCCATTGATGTTGTCTGGCAGGATATAACTTGGACATTCACTACGATTTATTATAGTTTTGTAGCAGGCTGTCTTAACCTAACTTTGTCCAAGTTCTTTCTGCTAGCTAGATAATTACTTAAATTAACTGCCTATTCGCACCCAAAGCAAGTTTGCTAGGTAGATATTTTCTTTTGAATAGTAGTTGCTGGAGTGCTCAAGGTCTTGTGTAATGGCTCAGTTCCTGCTAAATTTGTGGTCATCATGGCTATCAGGGAAAAGGGCCTTTTTTAACATATCAGGTGCAGAGTTTCTGTTATGCTCCTCTGTCCCACTTGGTGTCAGAATTCTGTATTGTTATTTCACTGCCTTGCTATTAGACATGTGTTTTCTTTTGTAGTAATGGCAGATCTAGAACGCCTGTGAGAAGCTCTCTTAAAAGTTTAATCTATTAAGTTATCTATTCAGTTTGTTCCACTACACCAGGGTTTCTCAATTAGGGGGTCGGAGCCCACTACTTACTTGAGTGCCTTAGAAAACTTCTAAGGGGACTGCAAGATGATTTAAAAGGATAGTTCAATTAAAATGAAAAATTCTGTCATCATTTGTCAACCAAACAGATGACAGTAGCCATAGTAAGAAAAAATGCTATGGTAGTCAATGGCTACCGTCAACTATTTAAAAAAATCTCTTACAGGTTTGGAACAAGTAGAGGGTGAGTAAATGATGTTTTCATTTTTGGATGAACTATGCCTTTAAAATAATATTATATATATATATATATATATATATATATATATATATATATATATATATATATATGCTAAAAAATACAACTCCCAAATAACTTATAGTTCACAATATGGATTGTGATAAATTGATATTTAAACACTAGCAATTTAAATTCTTCAAATATTGTGTTGGACAGTGGAGGGGCCTTCAAGTTAAAGTGTCTTTTTTCCCTCTCTCTCTCACAAAAGTACATTTTATGAAATGGTCATTGGCTCTGTGTTTTCAGAAACCACTCATGTTCTATGATCTCATCTAAAATGTGCATCTTGAAAACATTGGGCAGGCACCAATTTCAAATATACCAGCACTGATCTGTTCTTTATGGCCATCTGACACAAAGTGATGTTGACATGCAGACAGCTTCTAAAATGTGTAATTTTTTGGCAAAGTCCATGTGACATTCAGTCTGTTTTTGGCTTGACATATGTTGACATCAGTGTATGAATGACTGGCCTCTGTGTAGGGCTATTGTCCTGCCTCTGTATACACCAGGGTGAAATCTTGGAAAAGAATGCATGAAGGCAGAGGGCAAATATCAGTTTCAACTATGAACGCCAGCAGATGCCCAGACCCCAAACACATGATCACACCATGTTGGTATGTATGGGCCCTATGCGAAACCCACACTTCGGTCATGCTTCTGTATGCATATATGCAAGAGGTTTTTAGGTTTGAAAATGAATAATAATTCATAATAATTATGGCGTCTAGTCCACCACAGTAAATTCATTAGTTTCAAGATGGTGGGGAAACAATAAGTCTGGATGTCACTACATGGGATTCCACATTCTTGTGCTAACTTTGGGCTTACTGTTAACATAAACGTAATAAAAAATAAAGGGGTTGGTCACACTGGACCTTTCGTTCCATCACAAAAAGGCAACTCACCACAAAATATGTTTGCTGTGATTTGTTCACTATGGACGACTTTAAATGCAAAATCTTTGCTTAATCAGTATTTTTGTGGTTTACTAGTAGAGATATCTAAACATCTCTAAAATGAGAAGCAAAACGGTATACTTTTTCTCTATACCTGTACATATCTTAAAGTCTACATCGTTGTTTATTTCTTTATCATGTTATAATTTACGACCTCTAGCGGGCATCGAGAGATACTGTTTTGTACTTAGTCAACGAGTCCAAAAAAATAAAAATAAAACCCCAAAAAACTAAAAACAGGCCCCCATTTTGACAAGTCCTTCTTGTTATAAATCAACAGCAAATTGAGAAGTGAATAGCCAAAAAGAAAAGGGCAAACCCCAAAACTGTTTCAATACAAAATTTTATTACAAGACAATAATGGTTTTAATAGAAAGTCCTCAAGTGAAACATTAAAAGTGGAATGTTAACAACTGCAGTTTTCATGACCAAATATGGAAAGCAAATTCAACTGTATAAAAGTTATATTTGCTTTTGCGTAACAGATAGAAACCCACATTTCAGATCAATTTTATTTAAACATTTTAATTTTTCATTTATTATGTGGAAATTTGATTCAACCACAGGAATAAGAAAATATATTAACCAAAGGAGGTGGTAAAAACTGGGCATGCATCAAGCTCGAAGAGCACAACAGCATATTTCAATGTATTTGAATTTCACATTGCACTCATACCAGAACAATGTCTGATAGTAAATACATGACAGTATGCACTCAAGTGCATGTAAAAATCAGCAAAATGAGCTTTAACATTAGAGAACAATGTATTCTTCTTCATTAGATGGCATAGGGAATGAATCATGGGTCACAGTATAATGTTTTGCATCCGTTTGGGGACCATTCAACCGAACAGCACATATTTCAAGACTTCATGCAGGGAAGAGAGAAGTACTTCAGAAAACTCCTGTTCAGGAGGACAGCAATCTCTCTGGCAACACTTAGGAACAGTATAAAATGGTTTCTCCAAAAACTGTCACCGTGACACTCAAATTCAACAGCTGCTTGTATATTCACAGTGTTTGTTTAGCTAGATGGGATAGAAATGATTTTGAGTGGTCATGGAGCTACACTACTATTAAAGATGCTCTACGGTAGAAGATTCCTTCCTAGCAGCATTTGGCTTTTGTAACAGAAAAAAAAAAAAAGTTTTCTTAATTACTGATGGTTGTTCTTCATTTTTGATTACTGGAACAGGGAAAAAAAAAAAAAAAAAAAGAATATTAGCAACAGCATTTGAATAAAATGCCCCCCCAAAAATAATAATACTGCTTACAAAAAAAAAAAAAAAAAAAAAAAAAAAAACTTCAATCATACAAGAGTGAAAGAAACTAAGAAAATGGCAAGAAAGATGAGCTAAGGACCAGTCTCTCCTCTTTTTCCACATTTAGCAACACTTCCTCTTCTTGTTTCGTGTCTGACTGGGTCAAGTTCAAATGACAGGTCAGCATCTATAAGAAAAACAAAAACCAGCCCCACCCCCCATTATTGCATATTTAATAAAAACAAATGGCCAATTTTTCTCTGAATAGTCAGTTACTCAATATTAATTACTTTCTGAGTTATGTAATATATGTTGATTAGTGTACATAAACAAAATATTACTTTTTTTTTTTTTTACAAAGTAAAAGAGAGTGTTTTGTGCCCCTATATTTAAAATGTCTTTTTAAAATTCTTAATTCCCTGCTTCAATTTTTGGTGGGCAGAAAATAAAATGAAAACATGAAAATATTGTTCCTTCTTTATTGGCATATCATTGTCAAGGAGTCGATCACACTACAAAACTGTGGCAATATTAGTAAACAAAACATCAAATGCTGAAGACCAGCTCAGATGGCAGAACTTCTTTTACTTAATGAGTCGGTTTGGTTGTGTTGAACTGGGGTTTTAATGTTTGTGTTTGTAATGCACTCTTACCGAGTTTTTCAGAGGTGTGGGCTGTCTCCATCTCCATCACCCTGTTTCTGCATCTGCGCCTGCATCTTAGCGATCATCTCCTGCATTCGCCTCAGCTGAGAAACACACAAACAGTGTCACACGCTGACCTTCACACTCAAACATTTGTGTTATTAGCATTCAGCTTGTGTTTGGTTTGAGCGATCATACTTCAGCCTCCTTCTCCTGCAAGATCATATCCTTGTCCATTTCCTCTGGCTCCGGAGCCTTCCTGCACGACAAATCAGGTATAAAGAGATGCACACACAGCTGTACTGAGCACTGATATGTAACAAACAGTCATTTATGACACACACAAGCTTCACATTTACTTTCTCCTGTTGTCAAAACAAAACTATCGATTGTTTAAAAAAAAATTAAACTCTAATGAAATGTCATGGAGCTTAAAGGGGTCATATGATGCGATTTCAAGTTTTCAAGTCATATGACCCCTTTAACTAGTCTATTAATCAGAATTAAAAGCATATAAGTATTTGCTGAAAAAAAAGCCCTCAAATGAATATAGATAATTTTTTTTATATATAATTTTTTAGATGGAGATATTCAATGATTAGGAAAAAAAATATCAAAATATAACCTACATAAATGCCAAGCATATTTTAACATAAAAATATATTATTTCACTAAAACAAATTGTTGTTACTTAAAATATTCCTGTTCCGATGTCAGGAAAACTAAAGCAGATATTTAAATAATTTAATAATAACAATATAAATCTGTTTATTTTTCTATTGCAAAAATATGCTTGGCATTTAAACCAAATTTAGGAAAGTATGAATCAATTTCTCAATTTTATCTTAATTTTGCAAGTACTCAATTAAATGCATATCAATATTTTCAGAGAAAAGCCTCAAATTAAGATGATTCAAATATAACAAATCATTGTAGCAGGCATATAAAATATTTTAACAATATTATCACTATTATTATGACTAAATAGAACTACAAAAAAAAGTGTGTGTGTGTGTGTGTGTATATATATATATATATATATATATATATATATATATATATATATATATATATATATATATATATAATTTTTTATTTTTTTGCAAAACTATGTTCAGCATTTAAGATTAAACTGCTTCAGTGATAGGAAAATAGAGGGCATGAATTGTTCATTTGTGCTGATTTTGCAATAAATGAATAGATAAATAAATATGATCATTCATTGACAGCTCTTAAAATTACACAGCATTTACATCAATTAGCAAAATATTATTTGCTAAATTATGAAAACTGTGATTTAACAAACAGGACAAAAACTTTATTAGTAAACCACCAGCAGAGTGCTTTGCGTTGCAAAGTTTAGGCAAGACAAGAAAGACGAATCCATGTTAATAGTGCAAGCGTGTGATAAGCTGAGCAGAAAGTTGTGGAGGATGTTGTATTTGAGTATTTGCATGAGTGAGACTGAAACAGAGTCTGTGTGCAGTAAGAGGAGCAGAGCCAGTGCTAGCGTCAGGCTGAAGGATAGGTGGAGCTGTGACTGAGCTCCCAGCAGTACCTCCCCCTCCTATTCTCTGACGAACACAGATCCGACAGCTCGCTGCAGATCGACACAGCACACCTTACAACTGAAGCTTTAGTATCTAGAGTGTATAGAACAGTTTATCAACTGATTCAGCTTAAACCAGACAAAGCAATGCTGCTCTTCTCCTTTCATTTCTGCTATCAAATGACTGTTTATATTTGTCTTTAGCAAAAATGAGAAGTGACTATGTAAAAATGCGCAATTTTAATACATCCACTTAATCTTGCGCAGGTTTGGCATCTTCAAATATTCTGTGGCTACACTCACAAAGCTGTTTTTTTTCATGGAGGTTGAGGGAGGAGGTGAAGAAAGACAAGCAGAGCAGTACGTACGCAGGCGACAGAGGCAGAATATAACCATGGGAGGACAACCTGCCGCCCCGTTTGAGGCGCTCCGAGCGGAAGTTCTCGTAGTGAAGGTCCTGAGTAACTTCCTGTAGGTCCTGCATGTGGGTGCTGGACGGATGACAATAACCATCAATAAACAATAATGACAGAGACTGAGGAAATAGTACATTATCTTAGACTGAAAATGAGGCTGAGAGTGACAGAAGTACAGTCCATTTAATATATTTGAATGTTTAAAGGTTCAACTCATATTTGATGTGTTTTGTAGACTAAACAATCAACTCAAATTTTCTTCACAGCCTCATTTTTTTTGTGTGTAGAATCAAGAATTTTAGAACATTGAACAGCAGATAACTTAAAATGACTTACATTAGCATGGTGCGAAGTTTGAGGAAGTCGTTGTGTTCTGGGTTTTCTACCTCCACCACACCCCACGGGTACAAACGCCCTCTCACTTTCTTCCCCTTAGCCTCAATCTGCTGGTTGGATCCCACCACGGCGAACGGTATGCTGGCCTACAACAGAAAGATGAAGAGGAACTTTAAAAAGAAAGCGGCCTAGCTTGGATGCTTGGTACTATCTCCTAAAGAGCAGGAAACTGTAAGCATCAAGTGACCACAAAAAATTACAATTGACATCTTTCACCCTCATGTTGGTCCAAACCTGTCTGACTTGTGCTTCCCAATTCAGTTTCAATTACAATTCCCAAAACCAGTCTGAATAATTTTCACTAAATGCTTAAAAGACTGCATTTATTTGATCACAAATGAAGTAAAAACAGTGTAAATAAAGTAAAAACAGACTATTTAAAATAATTGTTAACTATTTTTTTTAAATGTATTTTATTCCTGTGATGGCAAAGCTGTTCAAAATTATTCTTTGATTACCACAATGTACCTTTGTGACATTAAAATGTTTTAAAGTCACTTTTGATCATTTTAATGCTTCCCTGCTTAATTATTTCAGTGTTAATTTCTTTAAAAAAACTGGTTTACTGACCCTAACCTTTGAACAGTAATGTATGTTTATGGTGCTTCTGTGTTTTTTGGGAAGTGTTTGAAACACATGGCTTTAGAACAACATGAAGGTGAGTAAATGGTGATATTTTTAATTTGGCTAAACTGTCTCTTTAAATTATATGAGGAAAAAAAAAAAACTGCATACCTTGAGAATCCGGGTCTGCTCTTTGAAATCTTCATCCTCATCAGACTCGGCATCAGGGAGGTGATAGATCTTGATGCCATGCTCATCGATTTCATCCAGAATCTAGAGCCCGTAAAGAAATGCATATAGCCAACAAACCAAACATATGATCAATCCATCTTTGTAAAGAAATCTGAATGGCCTACTCTGCGCTTGAGTCTCTCTCTCTCCCTCAGCGTCAGCGTATCTGCTTTAGCAATAACAGGAACGACATTCACTTTGTTGTGAATGGCCTTCATGAATTGGACATCTAGAGGCTTCAGCCTACAAAATTGAAGCATAGGAAAATCAGCCATTTAAATCCAAAATAGAACTGTGTGAAGACTTAAACTCACACATATGACAGTGGAAGGTGTCAGAAAATGTCTGAGTTGAGTAAAATAAAAGAGCTCACCCGTGACCCAGAGGGGAAATGAAGTAGAAGCAGCAGTGCACACGGTTGTCCACAATGTGCCTGCGGTTGAGTCCACTCTCATCATGCAGGTAGCGCTCAAACTGGTCATCGATGTAGGAGATAATGGTGTTAAAACTGTACAAGAAAAGTCAGAGCACATCATGAAACACTTTAGGGATTTAGAAACAACTGAAACATTCAAGGAGTTTGAACTGCCCCATTCCCTGTTTAGATCAGACTGAAATGATCAGGATCTTTTTAAAGAAAAACTAGTACCTCTCAACACTCGTTTGTAACGCTGTTATCCTTCTGGAAGAATTATAGCAATGTTCTCCTTATCTGAGTCAGTCTCCCTATGCTCTCAGAGCATTAACTTATATGTTAATGTTTATATATGCATATTTTGCAAAATAACTACCATATGTATGTCTCTAAATGAAGATATTATGAAAATATTCTGAAACCAAGGACACTGAAAAAGTGGACAGGCACTGTTGCGCTGTAAAACAGGAGAGTAAAGGTAGAGAAAATGCATTAGGTCTTCCAATAAAAAGGCTGGAATGATTTTAACACACATGCTAGTGATATATTCTGTCGACTCTTTTACAAAACTGGGGCATTAAAATGTCAAGTTTCACTTGTATAAAACTTATGTGACAGAATACATTTCCTTTTTCAGACACAAGTGCTTCAATATCCTCTCTCTGCTGTTTTAGTGCTCAAGTGGGTCAGGGAGCAGTCAGGAAGAGGTCACACATGTTTCCTGTCTCACCACTTCCGCTAGCAGAACAGCATTCCCAGAACTCAAAAAAAGAAAAAAGAAAGCCGCTTCCTTCATTCCTCCACTGCACTCTCTATTCTTCATGTCTCCAGTTACGCCATTAAGTGTCTCTTTTAAAGTAAAGACATTTATAATGTCACAAAAGTTCTCTCTCTCATATAAATGCCGTTCTTTTGTATTTTCGGTAACACTTTAGTATAGGGACCATTTCTCACTATTAACTAGTTGCTTATTAGCATGCCTATTAATAACATATTGGCTGTTTATTAGTACTTATAAAGCACATATTCTGCATGACCATATTCTACATCCTTAATCCTACCCTATACCTAAACTTAACAACTGTCTTATTAACTATTAATAAGAAGCAAATTAGGAGTTTATTGAGGCAAATGTCATAGTTAATGGTTTGTTAATGATGAGAATTGGACCTTAAAATAAAGTGCAACCATAATTTCTTTCCAAAGAATTCTAAAAAAGAATTCATTACAGTTTCCACAAAAAAAAAAAAAAAAAAAAAAAAAAAACACATTAAGTAGCAAAAACTGTCAACATAAAAAGAAAATTTTCTTGAGCACCCAATCAGCATAATGACTTCTGAAGGATCATGCGACACTGAAGACTGGAGTAATAATGCTATAAATTCAGTTTTCCATTAGAGGAATAAATGTTTTTTTTTAATATATCACAATAGAAAACAGTTATTATTAATTATAATAATATTTCACAGTTTTACTGTTTTTACTATATTTTTGATCAAACAAATACAACCTCAGAAGAGCCTAAAAAACTTCTTTCAGAAACAAAAATATCTTCCCAACCCCAAACTAGTGGTAATGTAAATATAAATGCAAATGAATATATCGAGGGGTGAGAACCAGAAGGGCGTAAGTGACATTTTTGGTGAAATGGAGATATATACATCAATGGAAAGTTTTTAATGAGCTCTTTCTACTGGCAAAAGTAATGTCATCCATGAGTGTACACATTTGTATTATAAACAATTGAAATCAGTACACAAAGTCAGATCAAACTATGGTAAAATGTTTGTTTTGGCTCTCCTGTAAAGTTGGTGAAATGTCACTTACGTCCTTCTGGTTCTCACCCCTCTAAATTGTTGAAGGTCTAAAAAGCACATCATGACTGTAATCAGTACAAACCAATGGATGAATTAACATCTTCTACAGCAAAACAATGTATAAGTGTGCTGAGCATTGTTAACATTTATAATGGTCATCAAAGTAATCCTCACCAGTCCTGGCTGTTGATGGCATCACCGTATCCAGGCGTATCGACAACAGTGAGACGCAGCTTCACTCCACGCTCCTCGATCTCCACCGTCGAGGCCTCGATCTGCACCGTGCGCTCAATCTTCTCTGTATGACAAGAGCACATATAAAAGCCAAATCAAACAAGACTCAAAAAAACAAGGCTGAGATCCAACCTTCTGTGCAAAACTGCCTCATAAACATCAAGCCACTTTTTGATAAGAATGTGTTTAGATATCTGAACTGTAACTTCCTCAGTGTTGAAACTCTCACCTGCAGCACCAGGAATGACCCTCTCTGGGTAGAGATCAGTGAGGAACAGACTGTTGATCAGCGTGGACTTTCCCAAACCAGACTCACCTGAAAACAGCAGAAGTGCTAATGAGGAAACACTAAATCATTATATCAACTACAAAAACACTGACTGCATTTCCATTCGCAAAGAATAAACAGCATAATGTCAAAGCAAACATCGTAGACTTTATCGTTTTGTGCAATCATCTGTTCCTCTAGTCAGTGTTTTGTTTCTGTGTCTCAGTCGAGCTGCCTTCCATCATTTGCTGAAGCTGTGCAGCAGTGAAAGGGCTCGCGGTCAGAGGTTCTGCATTCCTCTGTGATTTATTTTAAGACGATGGGATGACTGTACAATGGGCTCTGCTGAGCGGGCAGCTCCCGGACACCCTCCCCCACAGCAGATCTCATGTGTGTGTCAACAGCTGTACACACACACACACACACACACACACTCACACACAGGGCTGAGGGGAGAGTCCCAGCCGTCTTAAAAAAAAAAAAAACTAGGATTTATTGTCGCTGTAATGCAGCCAAAGACTCCTGTTCCCACAGTCATTTTCACAATGCAATAACCATTTAAACATGAAGTACTATGTTTTCTACTACTAAAATGTGTTTTCCCTCCAAATATGGAAGCTGCTGTCCATGATATTTCTAGGATATGACATTTCTCCTTATGTTCACAAAGAGTTACGCTGCACACTTTATGCTAATATTGCAGAAAAACATAGAAAAAAGACAGACCTGAACACAGTTTCTCATCATTATAATATAAATTACATGGGAAAACTAACGGTGTATTGCTTGTCTTCGAAATAACCATAGCAAGGAAACATTAGAAATTCAATTATAATTGCATAGACTGTTTATATTTATATCAACGTCCCTTTAAGTCATGTCACTCTGCGGCCATCTTTGAAAAGCCTCTCGGGCATGCAAGTGCAGCTCCTATCACTTTGAATGTGTATAAAATAAAATGTATGCCAGGGATTTAGTTCTATGCATCATTTGTTAAATGGATTTTGAGACGTGAGTGATGGACACAAAAATGGAGGAAGCTGGATTAATTATTTACAATAATGAATTTTCATTTAATGTCGACTTTAATGAGATTAGACAGCTGTACTTTTTTATGCAGAGGAAACCAGTAGGTTGAACTATGACACCCCTTTTTTAATCTATGATAAAATATACTTAAAATGAAATAACAGTATTAAAGAATGTGATTTTTGTATATTTGTGATTTCAGTTGTTCCTATGTTTTCTCTAAATTTAGAATAAATTTCAGCACAAAAGTTATTGGCGAATCAGATTTCATGCACAATTTTGTACATACACATGGTTAGTGAATGAGACCCATTGTGTTATGGTTGACATAATGGGAATAATTTGAAATCTTTATCCGGGATGAATGATAAATGGTAATTCAGATTATACAAACAACAGCTGAGTTGTTCAAGAGTGTGATTAGTGTTTATTGGCAATATTTCCATGTTTATAACAAGGCACATTCCAAACATCACATCAATGCTACTTACCCACCACCATGAGAGTGAACTCAAAGCCCTTTTTTACTGATTTCCGATGTACCTGATTTGGCAAATTCGCAAATCCCACATACCCAGGAGTCTCTGGGTTTGTAAACTGTCCCTGCTGAACATAAGAGAACAGAATATGCACATTTAATACGTTTTTAATACACTGCTCTCTGAAATACTTGATTCTCTCAAATGCAGTTCAATTCAGACCTTAGAACATTTTTTGAACATAACCAGTTTACTTGCACAATCTCTACATAAAACTAAAACAGTGTGCAACATCCATCCGTCTGCTCTCATATTCCTTACCTTCAGTTTATCAGCTTGAGACATTTTGAGCTCGAACCAAACCTGCAAACATATAAAGATTATTTTTAAAAAAAGGACTTATTTAGAATATAAATGTTACCACTTTACATTAAAGACTAACTATCGGGATTTAATGGACCATCTTGATGTTGCAAAATGAGCTGAACTTACATGCACAAGAAAGCGGCTGATAAAAAGGTTTCACAGCTCTACAGGAACAGAAATTCAGTTCCCGTCTGCGAGTATCAGTCTCACCATAAACCTGCACCAGCCCTTTTACATTAAAAGCACTAAAATATAGGCTATATTTACTCATTTTAATTCAGATAAAGTAGTTATTTAGATGCCATATAAATATTTATTTAATTAGAGCACAGATTTTCTAACGGGGCCCTCAATACAACTGAAATATAAGAGAAAACAAACATTACAATAATCTTAAAAGATCTTTTAATTAAAACTGTTTTTTTTCTCTCTCCCAGGGTTCCTACTTGAAAAGTGAGTTATAGCCCAATATTAAAATCATGATTTATAGACCTGAAAAAATGATGTAAATTAATAAAACTTCATGTACTATTCTAGTTATATTGTATTAAGTAGAAATACAGTAAAATGTAGCATGCACGCACACACACACTAATAACCATAAGTTAGGTTTTGAGACTCAAACATGAGGAAATGCCAAATCTCAGGGACAGACAAAGACCGTATAAATCAATATTAATCAAATGAGCAGAGACTGAAGAAACGAGATGAAAGACAGAACTTGATGAGTTTGGAGTGAACATTTACATTTAGTCATTAACTAATTATTAATAGTCATTATTATACTTATCATGAACATAGAATAATTTTTTTACAATTCGCAGTAAAAACAGTATAACAACATTAAACAATAAAACGGTTAGTGTTGATATGATGACTTTGCGTTTTATTCGAGAAGAGATTTTAATAGTATTGTTTACAGTAAACAGCACCTTCGTCCCCAGCACGTAAACACAAACAGACTTTGGCAAAGGAAAAACATATTTGTTTAGGCTTGTCGCGTATAAAGTGAGAATCTGTAATGTAAATATGGTTGTTGGTCGATGTAGGATCGTGGGGTTTGATTCTCTGTCGCCTGCGCACTGTGACACGCCTCTGTTAACGGGGCTCATTCACAGAGGACACGAACGACACGATAATCTTCAGACGAGCAGAAGTCGCGCATCAGATAAAACCTGACCTGTGACATGAAGCACAGAAATAAGTTTCGGTGTCGATCTACCTTTCAGTCGCAGAAAATCTCAAGTTCGGTACCGGAGGAGCTTGAGGAGACGAACAGCCCAAATTCCTGAGATTCCGGAAAACTCTCACTAAACGCCGACAGCAACGCATAAGTGTGACGTAAGAAACGCGAAAAAAGTCTCGTTGTTTCAAAATAAAAGTCCCTTCGCAGCTCATTAACGAAGATATTTATAAATGTTGTTTACAGACTTAAATTATGCACAAAACTATTCTTATTAAAACATAAAACCTACATTTGAAATCGGGTTATTACAATTTTGAGGTATCTACTTGATTCCTTTCTTTTTCAGATTTAATTACATGGATATAAAAACAGAAATATAATGTGTGTAATATTTTGTTTAATATTATAGGATTTCAGCTCTAAATTTTATTCTAATTTTTTAACAAGTGAAAAAAAGTTTCAGCCACACTACATTTAATTCAGTGGATGCTGTATATCGGATTTCAACAGAACAAAATCATTGAGTTTAGATTAAACGTGTGATCGTCATGACAGAACTCAACGACAGCATATAAGAAATAATAGCATATAATAACATTTAAGACATAATACAGCCAAATAAATTATTTTTGAGCATCCAATGTATCGTCAGCGGTATAAAGCACATCGTATTACAGCCATAGGCCCTATATTCAGAATCTCACAGATATAAAATTTATGATTGACAGTGACCTCTAGTGGTGATAAACAGTAGTCATTATGAATTTTTATTTTTTTTTAATTTTTTTATTTTTTTAGCTGGACTTTTTTTTTATTTTTTTATTTTTTTATTATGCAATAACAGAACAACAAATACAATTACAAAGAAGACAAAGTAAGAACAAAAGACACTGAGAGTTACAAACAATAATCCAAAGCATACTATATCAGCTTATAAAACTTACGACATGAAAGAGTCTTACATGCAATGGAGTTATTAGAGTTTCTTAAAGAGTTTACATACACATCAAAATCTTTCCTGAAAATAAAAAAGTAAGGAGTTTTCTTTGAAAATTTACATTTATGAATGTAAAATTTAGCAAGAAATAGCAATAGATTAATAATACATTTGCAGTGAGAAGGGTCTAAATTCAAAGAGTAACCAAAAAACACAATTTTTGGGGTTATACAAAAGTTTGGATACAAATATTTTTTAACAAAATTGGAAAAGTCAACGCAGAACACTTTACAATAAGCACAGTCCCAAAACAAATGATTGATAGTTTCTTTAGACTGAAGGCAAAAGGAGCAATTGGGGGAAATACTATTGTTAAATTTAGCAAGTTTGTAATTTACCGGATAGCAATTATGGATAGAGACTTCAACAACTTTATTAGACAAGAAGAATTTTTGTTGAAGATGCCAAAAATCTTCCTATTCTATATCACTAAATATGTTATTCCAAAAACTCACACAAGCAGGTAAAGAAATCTGAGATCTATTAATAATTGAACGAATGTCTTTGTTTGACATGGTATTGAATAAGTTAGTGTTGTCAAAAAGAGGAGAGTCTAAAGAACCTTTAGGGCCAGACTTGACTAAAGGTATAATACAATCAGGAACTGCACCAAAAACAATGGCGTATTCTCTTGGGAGGACTGGGAAAGAGAATTCTTGCATAAATTGTTCATATGTAAAAAAGACATCACAATTATCTAAAAGTTGATTGATTAAGAGTATATTTTTATCAAACCAATTGTGAAAAAAGAGATTTATTTTTATATCTAATATTTTTATTGTTCCAAATAAAATAGCTATGTGGAGAAAAATTATAATTATGTATAAGTGACCAACTAATTAAAGCCTGTTTATGAAAACTAGATAAAGTTAAAGGTATTTTAGAGATGTCAGCGCAACAAAAAAAATGTAAACCTCCAGCTGAATTAAATATATGATTTGGAATAAAATTCCAACAGGATGTGGGGTTGTTTAAAAATGTCTTTATCCATTTAACTTTAAACGAATTATTAAGAGTGGAAAAATCCACTAACTCAAATCCCCCCATAGCCCGATCAGCTAGCATAACACTTTTTTTAATTAAGTGAGTTTTAGAATTCCAAACAAAGTCAACTATAATTTTGTCCAGCGTTCTACAGATTTCCACAGAAACATCCAGTACCATTGCAGGATAGATAACCCGAGATAACCCATCTGCTTTAGAAAGCAACACTCCACCTGTTATTGACAGATCACGCTGTAACCAAGAATTAAATTTACGTCGGATAGAGAGTATAAGAGGTTCAAAATTAAGCAAAATTAAAGGAACTTGATCTTTATTTTTCAAAAAAAGAGTTGTGTCATCAGCCAGTTGGCTTATTAATATTGATCGATTTGCCACAGAGATACCTTTCAAATTACTATTTTGGTAGTCATTATGAATTTTACAGAAAAACAAAGGTATTAAACGTCACAGGATGTTACTGAAAATACTCTCATTGCATTTTCTTGGAATTTTTTTTATCCGTTTAATTTATTAATAACGCATGATACTTGCTTTTTTCTTGTTAAGAGTAAATATTAACAAATATTATAAACAAAATATTTTCTCAAACAACGGTCTTGACATTAAAATATAGCTGACAAATGCTAAAGATTATCAGATATTATTCTTTCTTTCTCTCTCATGCACACACAAAAATACCTTGTGAGACAGAAAACTGCATCCAAAAACTAAACATTTTTCTTCTCTTAACAAAGGTTATTTGTATCAAAGCAAGTAACATGATAAACAGCAACAAAGATTCTTTTAGAAGGTATTGAAAATAAATAAGACCTTCTGGATTAAATATTTAACTGTAATGACATATGACACTGATATGTGACACCAAAAAAAAATAAATAAAAAACTGCATTCTGTACATCCCCCATCAACTAACACTGAGTAAGTATTGCAATGCTTACAGGGCAGCTTTCATGTAAAAGCTCCGTTTAATTTGCTGTGGCACATTCGAAGTCTTCAGCCTGCATTTAGTGCTTTTGCAGAAATGCCTTATTGCAAATGTCTCTAACTGACTGCTGACTGCTGTGATTTGGGGCTTGCAGATAGGCAGGCAATAATGTCCCTCAGCTTTATCTCCAGTATTAATTTCACAGGGACGAGAGAGTGGCTAGGGATAGATCATGACACCTCTCAGGATTTGAGCTGTCTCCATCAGTCCTCCAACATATTTTTACCACCAATATTTCCATGAAAGGCTATTAAAGCAAAGCTTGACTTCTCTCAAATATGATTAAAATAAGCACAAGATTTATCCCCCAGAGCAGAGGAAATCTGGAGGATTGCTCTGGAAGAGGTTTTCAAAATACCGCTTGAAGGTGTCACTTGCTCTTTACTACACTGAAGAAAGTCCGAGCAGAGATGGGCACAATTACATCAAAAGTTATTTAGTTACAAATTACAAATACAAGCTCATCAAATGTATTTAATTAAAATACAAAAATGCTGGTGTGAGAAATATATTTAATTAAAATACAAGTAATTTGTAATTTGAAAATACAAAAATACAATCAATATTTACAAGCAATCAAGTGCAAGAGACAGTGCCATTACATTTAGATACACATATGAGAAAGATAAGTGCTTTCCCCTCCTTGAACAACTTATAAACAACATACTCTTTAACCCTAACACTACAGAATATATACAATATATTTCTTCTATTTTCTGTTTACTTGAATAATACCATCAAATATTTCTCCACTTTATTTTTTCATGTTTCTTTATCGCTCCTTTATCGTTTCTTTATAAGCATGTCAAAAATTAAGCAGTCCTGTGAAACTGTATTGTCATACCATGTAATCCTACTCAAGAGAATGGTTCAAGCTATTTCACTGTCAACAGCAAAGATTAACTCCTAAAAATGTTGATATTTAGCTGTTAAAGGGCTCTATGTAGATTACAGAAACCCTTGTTATTAGCGACGTCGGTGGGCGTTAAGTGAGCTGTGGTCAGTAACTCATTGCTCATGCTCTTGCACACACTCCATAGTAATGCCAGCGAACAACAGACAGTGAGGTTCACCGACATTATGTCAACAGATGAGGTTCATTAATATTACACTGTAATGACAGTTTCCTTTGGATTTTACAAGCAAAACCACCCTGAGTCATTCACATAATAATTAGTCTACAAGCTTTCAGTTTTTAATTTTCGTTATATGCTGTTCAGATATTAGCAATAATATTTATTTTAATTTAATACTTGAAGATTTTCAGTTTGTCTATAGAAACAAGTAGCTAACTTTTGCCAAGCAAGCTAACGTCACTTGTCAGCTAGCAAGTAAAGTTCTAGAGCAACATTTTCTTCTGTGCTGTAATAACATTCAGTGAGCAATATCTCATAGTATATATTTTAATGCATACTTAGCCAGTTTGCACTGAGCACCAAAACAGCTTCTTTCATTTTATTCCATTTGGAACCATGGACGAATTAAAGGTTTACTTCACCCAAAAATGGAAATTCTGTCATTAATTACTCACCCTTATGTAATTTCACACCTGTAAGACCTTCTTTCATCTTTCTGATGAAATCCGAGAGCTTTCCCTTCATAGGCACCAATGCAACTTACACATTCCCAGCTCAGAACGGTAGGAAAGATATCGTTAAAGTACTCCATGTGACTTCAGTGGTTTAACCTCAGTTTTATTAAGCAACATGAGTGCTTTGTTTGCACAATAAAACATAATTTACAACTTTATTTATGAAAATATTGATCTGCATTGTGTTCACAAAATTTGTGCTGTGTTGTGTTCATGCCATAGAAGACTGGTGTCAACACAACGCACAAAAACACTTCACCTGTGTTAACACTATTAACACAGGTGAAGAAAGAGCCAGGTATGTTTACTCACACAAGGAATTTGTTATGGTGACAGAGGCTTCCACAGCACAAACAGAGTGACAGTGACACAGATAATAAAAATAGAATAAGTAAATAGGAAATAATAATATATAATTTAAAGACCACAATATACAAAATAAAAATTATATGGAATTTGTGTGTACAGGTGTGTTATGTACAAATGCAAGGAAATGTAAATAAGAAGTTTGGTGTGTTAAATAAATGCATGTATAAATAGTGTTTTTTTGTGTGTTTGAAGAAAGATATTGTATTATCTGAGAAAAAAAAGAACTAGGCCTACTTTATTATGTATTTTGAGTATTTCAGATACAAAATACTGTCTCTCAAAGTATTTAATTACACATTACTTTTGATTTTTTTTGTCCACCAAAATACAAATTACAAAATATGTATTTTGTAATTAAATACGTATTTCAAATACATTTAATTGAAATACTGCTCATCTCTGAGTCCGAGAGTAATCAGAGTTTTATTTCATGCTTAAATGCCTGTATTTACAGATTCATGCAACATGCAAGAGAAAACATAGTGTAGAAATTGCTTGAAATAATTTTTGAGTGATCAAAGGATTTTTGGGGCATGTCAAACTGTGTATATGTAGGCTATGTGTGTGCATGTATTTAGGTATATGTGTGTGCATTTATATAGTTTTTGCATGATGCAAATATTATATGAACATAAATGCACACTTTACCATTTACATTTAAGTACAATTTATTACAGTTTATTGTTACTTTTCCCTTTTTAATCTATTATATAGCTTTTATTGGTTATTATTTTCATTATTATTGTTATTATTATTATAGATATTGGAATGATGTAGATATTTGTCGATCCTCCTGGGTGGTAGGAATTTAATAAAAAAAAAAATCATCTTTCCTTTCCACCCTCATTTAGTTAAATGTGGAGAAAATAATGCAAAAAAAAAAAAAAGAAAGAAAGAAAGAAAGAAAGAAAGAAAGAAAGAAAGAAAGAAAGAAAGAAAGAAAGAAAGAACGTTCCTTTCATAAGAATCATTCTATCTCCTGGACACTCTCCTTTTATATCTTTTTTCTCAAGCACTGCATTTTCCATCTTCCTTATAAATTTGAAAAGATACTTCTGACATGATATATAAAGGAAATGATATTTTGGGTCCTGGGGTACAATATTACTTTTGCTTGGAGGAAAAATATGCTGTTCAATTTGTGCTGTTGGCAACTATAGTCTTGCTAATCACTCTCCACAGGGAGTATATTGTCATATGCATTCAATTTCTCTTTCTCTCTTTCTGAGAGTGTAGATTGCATCCAAATATGCAGAACACAGCTATATAAACTATATGATAATAAAACTGCACTTTAAATTTTTACCTGGTGCAATGACCAAATATTTAACATATAAACATATAAAGTTAACATATTACACTTATGACTATACTCATTTAAAACCTAAATGAATTAAAATGTTATAAACATTTGTCATTTTAAAGAAACGTGCCTTATATTTAGAGGTGAATGCTAAACTCTTTTCACACTACTTGTCATTTGAGGTGATAAAAGAAGGCATCTAAAAGCAGGGTCTAGATTTGATAGCTCTTTCAATGGCTATTTTATCTACCTGTAAAAGGCAAATGAAAAGCAATCAGCTTCACAGCATGATCAGTGCCACCCTGTGTCAAAAATCCCTTAGTCCAGGGAATAAAATCTCATGATGGAGACAGCAAAGAACCAGCTGTCCTGTGGTCAGTTCACGCTCCTCTCATTTATCTGAACAATTCACACAAGCAGTGGGCTCGAGACATATATTAGGAAGGAATCTTTCCTTTGACATGAAAGGATTATTCATGGCTAACGTGCTTATCCATGGCCAGAATATCCAGGCGTCTGCAGATGTTTCTTTTTGAACATAATGGAAAATCATTTCTTTAGACTTCAGTCATTCTCATGCACTTTGCATTTTACTAAATCACAATAGTTGGAAGGGTGAATTCAGAAAATATCTTATTTTATTTTCTGCATTGTAAATAATCCACTGCATCATTCATACATCGGTTTATGATTCAAACAAAAACCAGCTGTTAATTGAGGAAAATGTTGTTTTTGAGAATTTAACACATCTTCTATATTTTTCTAAATTCCTATATATGCCATACTTGCATTTGTAACAGCTGTGCAGATAAAAGGGAAAAAAACTTTAAAATGTTATAGCTAGTAGCAAAGCATTGTGTGATGAACGTATAAACATAATTAATTGTCAAAGCAACCAGGAAATAATACTTTTTTTAATGTTAATGCTTTTTTAAAGAAGTCTCTTGCTCACAGAAGCTGCATTTATTTCATGAAAAATACACTAAAAACAGTAATATAGTGAAATATTACAATTTAAAGTAACTGTTTTACCTTTATTTTAAAATGTAGGCTTAATTTATTCTTTTGATTCAAAGCTGAATTTTCAGCATCAGCATCTTCAGTGTCAAATGATCCTTCAGTCTAATATGCTGATTTGCTGCTCAAGAAACATTATCAATATTGAAACATTTTGATATTGATGCATTTTTTTTTCCAGGGTTCTTTGATGAATGGAAAGTTTAAAATAAATGATTTATGTGAAAGTAAAATCTTTTGTATAACATTATGAATGTTGCAAATGCTTCAGTATTCTTCTGGGTGTAAATGGGTATTTTGACATTAAATTCTTGACATAATTTGTGTAATGTTTGTACCTCATTCTTAAAAAATGGATTCACTCTGCAGGAGCATGTGAAATTCACCGTCCAAAGCAAGAAGGTGATTAAAAGAAAAATGCTTGTAAAGGAAATGGTTGTGGCTTATACAATACACATTTCCCCTTATGCATTCATATAGCTTTTAAGCTAAATTGTTGATTACAAAATAAAATTAATGGACATGTTACGCCTATGACAGCTTTTGTTGTAAATAATCTGTCAGCACCAAGGACAGAGTTCACTTAATAGTGTCCTCCTTGCACTGTACGCTCAAGTGTGTGTGTGTGTGTGATTTGAGAGAGAGGCTTACCTAAACTTTTATAGGCAGCTTTAAAGTCATTTTAATTTCATTGATTCTCTCTTTTTGCAGAAATCACTCTTTCTGGTGTCATTGTAACTGTATTATGTCGCTCACGCGCTGATTGGGCACGAGGGGTGATGATGCGTCAGAGCGCGCGCTCCTGGCTGCAAAGCTTTCTTTGAAACTCTCAGAGATTTGAAACAAACATCTCACACACTTCAGTTTCAGTGGCAAAAAAATAAAAAAAATAAAAAAATAATAATTCTGCCTTTTAAACACCGCTGCACATCTCACCTCACCTCATCAGAGGAGGAACCCTCTCTTTCCACAGATGATTTCAATATACTTTCAGGTGTTATAGAAACTTTTTTTTTTTATTTTTTTTTTCAAATTCCGTGACGCAAAGCAGCAAATGAACTCGAGGAACATGTTGAAGCAGCCCATGGAGCACATCAAGAGACCAATGAACGCGTTCATGGTGTGGTCTCGAGGTCAGAGAAGACAGATGGCACTGGAGAACCCAAAGATGCACAACTCTGAGATCAGCAAGAGACTCGGCGCCGAGTGGAAGCTGCTCTCCGAGTCTGAAAAAAGACCTTACATCGACGAGGCCAAAAGACTACGTGCCCAACACATGAGAGAGCATCCAGACTACAAATACCGACCGAGACGCAAACCTAAAGGACTGCTGAGGAAGGACACGCTGATGACTTTACCGCGTCACGGCGAGCGAGAACTTCAAGCCATCTCAAATTTGGACAAACCTCGACCCCTTCATTCAGCTGCGTCCGTGCAACATCCTTTCATGAAGCCGAGCCGCCGGTCAGCTGTTAGCACTGCTACCACTGCTTTTCATCATGAAAAACTTGCTTTAACCCCGGGCTCGTTGGCTTTCTCTTCAGCTTTTGGCTATCAGAGTGGACACCGGTCCTTCGGGAGTTTGGGGTGCTCGGGTCATTACGCGCACACTCACCTGTCACCTGCAAACCCTGGATACCTGCTGCCCTGTAACTGCTCGCCCTGGTCTCCTTCCAGTCTCACACCTCCACTTGCCTATATAGTGTTTTCAGGTATGAGCAAGACTGCGATCAGCTCTACAGCGCTGTGACTCAGTCATTAAAATGTCATTAGCATCGCGGAAAGTTTTATTGAAGAGAGAAACTTTTCTCTTTTTTGTTTTTTTCTCAGTTCAAGTTCAAGTGCAGCTTGAATAAATGTTGATTAAAATACGTTTAACTATTAGGCTATTATTAATAATAATAATTTTATTTATTTATTTGTTTGCTTGTATGTACGGGATCTTTGTTTTCAAATTGATTTATAAAACCCATTAGCTATTATTGTAATAATTATAAATGTTACTGCTCAGAGCCAAAGATGAATTTTAACACAATCAAATGCCAGACACTGAGTGATGATTTGAATAGGCTAGTATTTATGACATTTTATCTTTACTTGAAAATTTGTATCTAAATGAATGGAGCGAGTAACTCGTTCAAAGACATTTTGTACATGCTAAATTGCCAAAACAACAACAACAACAACAACACACGCGCATATATATATAAAACATGATGTTACATGACCTGCTGATTTGTAAAAGTGTCCAGTATCTGTAGGTATTTTTTAGCAGTAACTAGAAGTACAGTACAGCATGCGCATTTCAAATAAAACACTTGTTTATTAAAAATAAACTGTAAACTTACTGTATACACAATATTTTAATATTATACATCATAGCTGAAATTTTTACTTACATTTAATTTTACCTAACTAAAAGGTTGCAGTATTTGACCTTTGATTATTGCTAGTTATAGTCTTATGATTCATGCACAGGCTGTTATATGAAACATCCTTTGACCGCAAAAGCTTTGACTGAAATCCTTAAAGCAAAAAAACATTGTATCATTAACTTTTCAATTGTAAACAAATTGTCAGTTGTCTGGTAAATGCTTGTCTGTTCTGTTTTGCATAATAAAAGCAGATTTTCGCATTCCCTTGTTTCAACAAGTGCATTACCTTTGTGCTTTTGCCCTCCCCCCCATATCCTGAAATATTTTTCATGTTATTTCATCTTTTTGTCATTTATCTGCCCCGTCCAATGTGATATATTTATACTGATGTTTAATTACAAACACAGGGTTGCAAATCAGGGTTGAATATTTAGCCTAATTAAAGCTCTATGGCTTTTTTGGAATCAACCTTTTATTGTTTTTCCAAAATTCCAATTATTTTCTCCAATTCAATTTAATTTAACAGTCTATATTGAAAATCTATGAATATGTGTCATTGTAATAAGTGAATTAATAGAAGGACATTCCACAATGGCTCACGTTTTCTTGGCTGTCCATACAAATGTCATGAATTACTCATTGTTAGCAAACTTTTCATCCTCTGCTGATTCTTCATGTATCAGTAATTGTCAAGTATTAAGCAGAGGAACAATCAGAGGTGAAGAAAAGGCAAAGACAAGACTTTGTCTTGAGTGAAATGTTTACTCACTAAGTCAAAATGATCCAATAATTAGGTGTGCATTGTAAGGCCTGTCTTAACTGTACTTAGATATTACACATCAAGTGACTTCAGGAATAATTTGAGTTAGTGCTCAGAGAGATGTTGCTTATGATGACTCCTTTTATTATTCATTTTATATTTTTGTTGAAAGTAGGTGGAACTATGACAACTCAATGCTTATCAAGCATCATTTTATGAGTGTGCATGTGAGCCTTCACACTATAAAAAGCAGTCTCACCCTGTCCAGCCTCAGTCAACCTCAGCACTTGTTACCACCAACTTCACCAGATCCTAGACGGGAAACCAAGACGGAAGCAGAATGAGTGCCACAGCATTACAGACCACAGGTTTTGTATCAGGCGCCATCGGTACAGTTGGAGTTCTTGCTGCCACGGTTATGGATGTCTGGTGCACCGAAGAGCAGGAGCACAAGGCAACCTCCATCCACCATTATAAGGGCCTGTGGAAGGACTGCGAGGTGTCCCAGACTGGACTCACCGAGTGCCAACCACTCTACAGCTACATGAGCTACTCAAGTAGGTTAACATAATGCGATTTTCTGTGTACAAACCAAATAATGACAACCAAGTCTATTTCTGAACCTAAAATTTGAAATTTGTGCTGGAAATGATATTTTTCATTATTTTTTCATTATTATTTTCATTATAACATTTCTAGTCTAAAAAAAATGATATATAAAAAAGTTTTTCCACGTCTCTGAGGAGGTGTTGTCATCTGCTCAAGTCCATTCTTAAAGGCACAGTTCACCCAAAAATTAAAATTTTGTCATCATTTACTCGCCATCATTATATGGAACACAAAAGATATTTAAAAAAATGTTAGTAACCAAACTCCCATTGACTTCCATTATATTTTTTAACCATATAATCAAAGTCAATGGGAGCAAAACTTCAAAATATCTTCTGTGTTCCACAGAAGAAAGAAAGTCATGCAGGTTTATAATGACATGAGAGTGCATAAATGACAGAATTTTCATTTTTGGGTGAACTATCACTTTAATAATAGGTTTAGGATGAAATAAAACAAAAAGCATTGATTCAAAAGCATTAATATTCTATATCCCTGTATTTTAATTTTTTTTTCTTCAGGAATCCTTCAAGCTATAAGAGCTCTGATGATAGTGGCGATTTTAGTAGGTGTGATTGCAGTGTTCATCGGATTCTTCTGCCTAAAGTGCCTCAATATGAGAAGCATGGATCTACTGACCAAGGGCAAACTGGTGCTAAGCGCAGGGATTTTGTTTATCATTGCTGGTAAACAAAAGCATATTATCACTCAGTATCTAAACTAAACCCCACTGATCTTTCAGTTTGTTTCTATTATGTTTACAAACTGTTATTGTTACAATAATTCCCAATATGGTCCACATCATCTTTGTTCTTTTCAGGCATTTTTGATATTTCTGGATCATCAGTGTATGCTGATCAAATAGTGCCTAGTTTCATGATGCAATACCCAACCCAATACAATCAAAAGCAAGGAGAAAAGGGAGGACTACATTGTGGGAATGGCATGGGTATGGGCATGGGTGGAATTGATTCATTTGGTAGCAGGTAAGATGAAATAAAAATATTTTTCACTCACATATGATTCACACGTGTCTGTTAAGTGCTGAATCATGTTATCTCTATCTTTGTTTTGAATGGTCAGGTTCACATTTGGTCCTGCCCTCTATGTAGCCTGGGTAGGTGGAGCTTTGTTACTCTTGGGAGGAATTTTGAAATGCATCGCATTCAATACAATGCAAACGTAAGTTTCACTCCAACACAGACCTTCTATCTATCTATCTATCTATCTATCTATCTATCTATCTAAATAGATGTTCTGTGACACGTATTAGGTTGATGGGTTGTAACTAGCATGTTCTATTTTAGCAACACTGATACGAGAGATGGCTATATTTACAATGCCACAGCCCAGCGCAGTGGGGCACATGAAGACTGTCACCTCCAGAGAATGAGAGGAGAACAACAACAAATTTAATCAAAGAAAAACATTTTTTTCTTGTCAGTTATGTCAGACCTATGTAATGCCTTGCACTGATGAACTGAAGTAATCTTTTTGAATGCTGAAGATATTTGCAGTTAAAATGTGTTAAGTGATTTGTAATGACTCTATTGAAGTCTTGATTGTATATGGGTGAATTGGCCAGATAAGGTGTGTGACACAGGGAGTGTCAAAGGTGCTTAAGATTCAATAGCTATAATCATTGTAAATAATTTGCTGTTTAAAATTATAATAAACTTTTGCCACAACTATAATTGACATGACGCAGCTGATTTGCTTGGTTGAGCCCAAAACATTTTCTTCAATTAACGGAGAATGGAGAAGAGAGGGGGAAAAAAGTCAAACTAATTGCTGATTTTCTGTAAGGTTGATATATTTTTTAAGGCAGAAATAAACATCTTAAAGTGTATTACAGCTATGTAAATATCATATCATAGACTTAAATTAAAACTACTAACCCTAACCCAACGGCTAAAAGAACACTGTGGGGTAAAAAAAAAAAAGACTGAGACAAAAACTTTTATCATTCATTCCTGACAATTTTGGCAGTCTTAAAAATCTAATTTCATGTGATATTTACAGAGCAATTTTCCAATATTTCTAAAATATTAAATGTCAAAGTATAATTCAGTCTTTTCAAAATTGATAGAAAGCTCTTTGCCAACATATAACAACTTTTCTTTTGTCATTCACATTCAGTGTTAAACCAAAAACGTCCTTACACAACGTAGAGTTAAATGTGTCAGGAATCCTTTACAGCAACTCTAAAAAAGGCCATCGAACATCCCCAGAAAAACACTGGTCTCATTGCAGATGTCCTTCGTGTGATCCCTGTAATTATTAAACAATATTAACACAGTAAATCTGTAATATGATAATTACAGTTAATTATTTCTTAAAATACCTGCTAACAGGTGTGTTTTCCTTCAAAGCTGCATCTGTCCATGTGATGAAATCAAATCTTCTTTGGACTGAAGCTGTTTTGGCTTGACTCTGGTTTGAAAGGGACTTCATACTAATTTCTGAGCACACTGCCTGTAAGATGATCAATAAAACTAGCAAATAGTGACTGAAACACAATCACTGCGATCTTTTCTAGATTTATTCTTCTTGAGGGAAATGTTAAAAAAGTAATTATGTATGCTTACAGTTTGAGAGGTAACAGCCATTGGTTGGATCCTGAAAAATAAATAAATATAAATATGAATATATATATATATATATATATATATATATATATATATATATATATATATGTGTGTGTGTGTGTGTGTGTGTGTGTGTGTGTGTGTATTTTTCTAAGGCATTTGGCCAAAAGCAAAGGATAGTTCAAAAGATATTAGGAACTTTAAGCAGCAGCTGCGAATGGAACGGCTATAGTTACTAACTAACTGTTACACTGCCGTAGCCGAGAACATAAAAATCATTAGGCAACCGTAAACAAGACGGCGCAACGTGCATTCAGTCATTTATTTAAATACAAATGACGGATTATGAGGAGGATGTTTAGGCAATAATTACATTGTTCGCTTCACTTATCTTTAGTCTGGGTGCTACCTGAGGTGCTGTTGCTAACAGCATTCATCTTTGTACAAACGAAAACAAATCTTTAAAATTAGCTTAAGTTTAAAACATAATCAACACAGATTAAATTAAAGACTAATGTTAGAATCGTATATTGATGGAATTAAATGGTATATACCATAAAACTTAATATTTAACTACCTAATCTGTCATGTTGTAATGACTACAGCAAAGCATCAGTTCTCCCGTAGTAGACGGTTACAGTAGAATGCCACGAGGTAGCAGCTGAAGTCGCGAACGCGCAATATGACGGCGGAATGCCGCTGCCGTTCCAACAGTGGAGGCTGCTTAAAGTCCCTATTATATATGTATTACACTCACGGAACCCTAGCATAGCTGCTCTTATATTCCAATAGGCCTTTTTCACAGTCCGCGTGTCGTCACATCCGGCTCCGATTTGTAGTGTAAAAGAATTTCCGCCTCCATTATTGTCAATGGACAGATGCCAGTTTTGTGAAGAAAATTAAACTAATTTAGCTGGACTTCGCAATAAATGTCAATATTTAAAACTGTTTATTTATACTGATGCTCTACCATATATGTCATCCTTCATTTTAATGTGTAACATTATCTGATCAACGCGATTGTCAGAACTGTCTCCGGTCATGAGCTTAATGAATAGCACACACTGCTCAAATTACTCCCAGAGGAATAAACGGACTGATTTACATTTATTTTTAATATTATTTTGTTTATTCTTGCATTTTATTTACTATGATTAACCTCTCATTTTTGTACAGTATAATGCTGTTCAGTCATTGCACTCAATCACGCAGGATATGACTCGTTATTAAGATGATCAATCTAGTTATTTTTGAATAATCGTCTATGGGCTGGAAATATTAGTTTATTTGAACAACTTTAATTTGATGTAATTATTGAGGATTGCATCGTAAGGATGAAAAATGTGAGCATTATTTTTTAATACGATAAGTTTCCCCATAACCTTTAATTTAATAATCTAAAACAGTCTTTTGTCGTAATTAATATTTTAAGCTTTGGCTAATTGAAATGCTCTTTAATGTGATATGCTGTTTGTAATGTTTTCTTGCAGTTCTGTAATAAAATAAGGTGCTCAGACTCTGAAGTATTGCGCATACAAATACAGTATGGCTCGCGCGCTCCCTTTTAAGTCACGAAATATACATCGGAATATCATGAAACCATCTTCCTTGGTTTCACAATACTCACTTAATGATTGTAAACTGTGTTTGGTGTGTTTCGAAGACGTATCTGTGTGGAATTTTACATAAATAAATCGCAACAATCCCGCGCTATGGGCATACCCATTGATAGAGGCTGCAGCGGAAGTTTTTTTACGCTACTATTTGAAACTTCCGCTTTTCGAACGCGGAAGTGTGAAAAAGGCCTATTAAACATGCTTTTAATCAGTAGGAAGTGGGTAACTTTGCGATGATTTGATTTGAAAAATGCCCCACCACATCAATGCAGGTTATACTGAAACACATTTGAATGAAGAGGGGGTTACCTTTGTGGCAAGACAGGACTTGCAGTTCCTTGTATGGTTTGGGCTGTACATTGTGAGGCTGAAGCCAAACCTCCTAATGCACAAAAAACCCCAAAAACTTTTAGTATTTAAAATTCAACTATTTGACCAAGATCGAACATCCAAAGATACATTATAAATTGCAAAAGAAGACTATAAAATGAGCCTAACAAACCAGCATTTGAAGGTTGACCATGGTCTGTCATCGGGTCGCATAGTTCGGAATCACAGCACACCTCACTAGCTTCAACCAGGTTACCATCATCAAAATCATCCCAATCATTTACTCCCAGGTCAAAGGTCACATCAAGAAAACCAGACCAGAGGTGATCAGAGTCAGCACTGTGCTCTGGGTTTGCATGGGCTGTATAAAGACTGGCTTTATTAGCACTTATTCTGTTCATCTGTCCATCGTTGCATGACTTGAGCTGACTGTGAATCAAAACTCCTGAAAAGATGATATAACAGATTATTTCAGTTTTATGTGAGGAAAACAGCTTTGCTATTATTGTTAATATGAACAATATAAAGCAAACATCAGATGCTCTAAAAAACATACTTTGAGGTAAAGCCAAAGGTTGAAAATGTTCTGGGTCTCCAATTTCAGAATAAATGTCTCCCAGCTCATCATTGTAACCTGTAGATAGTTTGACAATTGATACGTCAGACTTCTAAAAGCTCTTATTAAACCAGATGGAGGAGAAAGAGGAAAAAGTTCTCATTTAAACTTGATGTACTAACAAGAGTAAAACTAAAATTAGTAAAATAATAATCTATAAGAGCCTCATAGACATTCAAAAAACTAATAAAAATGACAAAAACATGCTACAAAAATTTAAAAAGTAAAATGAAACGAGAAAATCTAAAATAAAAAATTCAAACTATTAATAAAAATTATAATAGTATCTCAATGATAAATCATGACCTGTGCTGGCAAAATTAGTCACAATGAGCAAATTTTCAAAAATGAGTTATTTTTATTTTATATATTCTCCATTAAAAGACCTTCAAAATGATGTATGACTTGTTGGAATCAGGGCGAAAAATGACTGGTGGAAGTGCCTTTGTGTGCGCGCTTTAGATGAGAATCAGCATACTCTCAGAAAATGTACAATTATAGATAAGTTTAGATGTTTAATTACTATTTGGAGTGTCGGGATCGCTAGACGAGGGCTTAATGAATTCATTTTTGAGAAAACCCCAAATCTGACTAAAATTTACATTTTTCACTTTTTTTGCCTGTAGTTCAAAATTAGACGGTCCACATTCCTACTCATTTTGCCAGCACGGGTCACAAATAATAAAATAACACATTCACTGATTTAACCTCACATTCACTGTAACTACAGTATTTTCTGTCAAACTTTGAGTGCATGTGATGAGTATGTGATGAGCAAACATACCATTGTGGTATGACTCAAATGATGAATTCTCATGTTGAGTGTCAAAACTGGCCTCTTGCGCCTTGATTTCATATGTACTTTGAGTGTAACACTGACCTCCCTCAAACCTTAAGAATAAATGTCAATATCATGAATGTCAAAATAACACAATGTCAGCTTCATTAACATTAATAAGTTAACTTCTGTTGCCAGCAGAAAACCCATATACTTCTTGGCAGCAGGAAGTGTGTCTTTGGGTTTGTATGAGAACTGCTGCATGCTTACAGCTGCTGTCCCATTATTCATCCTCATCTACAGGGAAAGTCAAGAAAACAGGACTTAGACTACAACATACACAATACAGCATATCTTGCAAAAATTAAATTCTACCCATTCAAATGGACTATTCCTTGACTATAATGGATCATATTTTTTGACGGTTATGTACATATATCCCTTGACAGTCAGAATTCTGACCTTTAAACGTTTCACAGGAGTCTCACAGAGTCTCTCATTCCTCATTTTCAGATTGTCGAGGTACGAGGTGAAATTTGACTGACTTACAGACCTTTTCATCACTCCAATTTTGCCTATAAGAGAAACTAGATGACTCAAGCAGCACAGATAATGACAGCACGGTGTAGGACAGGGTTCCTCAATTAGTTTTCACCGAGGGCCAAAAATTCTGCCAACAATACCAAGCCAAGAGTCACCGACCACCGACGTTCGCTATAATTATTATTATTATTGTTGTTGTTGCTACTGCTGTTTTTGTTTTTATTATTGTTAAAAGAGTCACAAGATAAATATTCAGATTTTTTCCCCAGAAGTCAAACAATTCCCCAATTATTCAAACAATTATGAACATTTTTGTATTCGGATACAGAAAACTAAAGAACTTTGCCTGTTGAATATTAAAAACAAATGAACAAACAAAAAATCTGGAAGTCTATGTCTACCATATAAGTCAACTGTTCCTGTTCATCTGGATCTCTTCTCTCCACTTTCCCTAACTGCAGATTCAATTATTAGATCTGTCAGCATTAATATTTTTATACTTAAATTATTTTGGGGGGATCAAACTGTAACACCATATCCCAACCAGACGTGACGCGATAAGAGGTAGCTACTTTTCCATGTAGTTTTTGTCTTAATCACCTGCAACAGTGACACGCGATAAGCAAAAGGGAATTTCGAAACAGTTTCTATTTTCTGCGATGTCACGGCTAAAACAACATACAAACTATCGCAGTGATAATCACAGGTAATGATTCTGTGCTTTATTCAGTGTTACAAGTGTCTAATGTTGAATTGAATATTATTAATTATTAATATCATTGAATATTATTTTGCGTGACCTTTATAGCCATATTGAAAGCAACAACTGATACCTCAGATCTTGAAAATAAATTAAAGAAACTTGTGGTACATTAAAATGGTTAAATCAATGTGAACCAACACGTGTATTCCATAATAAGGATGGTATCATTCACTCATTCATTCACTCGTTCACTCACTCACTCAAAATTGTTCAGTCAATTCACATTTGAATCGTTTGTTTTCTGTGTCCACTTTCCTTTTCTTCACACTCGCCATGTTTTCGGTGTCACATCGTGTCTACAAGGACGTGATCAGTCATGTCGTGCCGCAAACAGTATTGACAGTATCACTGATTATAATGGGTTCCATTGTATTTTGTCGTGCACGCTGCACCACTCGCGTCCTGTGTAGACACGATGTTAGTCTAATGTTGCTGTCTGATGCTGCATTAGAATTTTCATGCCACATTGTTTGAACCGGACCAAATTGTGCGGACCAAACATTTTTCTCTCGGCCTGTGGGCCGTCTATTGAGGAACCCTGGTGTAGGATCATGTAGAGTCTCTCATACTCACAGCAGTCATGCCCACAGAGCTCCTTGTTTTTGCAAACATGATGGCACTGTCTCTTAACTATATTCAGAGCCACTGGATCTATAAAGAAAATGACTATATTAAGTTAAATATAATCTTTGAAAGTATCCAAAAAATTAAGCTGTGATGTTTGAGCCAAAAGCATTTTATACTTTATTCCGTTTCAGCAGATTTATCAGAGCATCTGGTATTAATTTTCATCTTGGGTGAGAACCAAAAGATGTCTTTGAGATGAATATAGCAAACACACGTAATAGTTAATGTGTCTCACCTGCCTGCTTGTAATTTAATCACCCAAGATGGATGTTTCAAGTCTAGTTCAAATGTGTTGTACTTCCATCTGAGGTCTGATCATATTGTGATCATGTTGTCAAGGAGTCTGACCTCTGTTTGAGGGAGCTGGAGTTGTCAGTGTAGTGCCTTGTGTCTTCTCCATGTTGTGAATCCTCTGCACTCTCCATGTAGGGTTCTCTCTAATGCAGGACTCAGCTCCAAACCTCTTCACTCCTGAATAGCAGACTCTGTACTTCTGCTGAACGTCCAGTCCCACTACACAATCAATGATCATTATTTAAACGAAAATATTCCTAGATATTACCAGAGGACTCTAAACGAAGGTGTTTATGCCAGACAATTATTTAACATTTTACTGAATGACACTATCTGAACATCCAAAAAGCCATTATGGCTAGTTTAATTATTGCCAGACATGGGCTATGTGACCCCTGACCGTATTCAGAGCTGATCAAATGAATGCTAAGCTCCTCTCCCTTAGGTGCTCTTGTCACCTCGATTCTCTTCGAAAAGCTCCCAGATTTCGAGATCAACGTGTTCCTTGAGAAAGAAATGATGCATCTCTTTCATTTATTCATATTTTAAGGAAAATTAACTTGCCTTTGATTATTCAATCATATAGATCTTACAGGATTTTCTGCTGGAAAACTACATTATTGTCACAGTCTCCAATAATCAGAGTAACATAATGGTGGTCTGGTGCTGTCTGTTTCGATGCCAACTCCTTGAAATTCATCAAGTTTACTGTGACAGAAATCTCAGCTGTGGAGAGACTGTATCGTGGAATCTAGGAAAATTTGTGATTAAATACAATTATATAAGAAATACAATTATGTGTACAATTATGATGGTTCAAAATGCAGTTTTTCTTATTATCATCTTTAATATTTTTAAGATTAAGATGTTTATGTGATATGTATTCTAGGTCCTGTAATAGGTTGCAATTTTCAACCAGTTTTATCTTTTTGCCTTCACTAGTTAACTGTAGATATTCCTGCAGGAAATTTTAAAAGTACAAATTTCTCATGTCGTCTATCATAAAAGCTGTATTCATAATAATTATAAAAGAATTAGCAATAGGCAGTTTAAAATAATTTTTGTATGGAGAATAGCAGGTTGTCCAACATAAAAAATAAAAATAAAAATATACACCTATATAAAATGTTACCTGTTCCAAAGTAACTTCATATTTTGGAAGTTTGCTGACAGCTTCCTTAATCTGGTTCCCAAATGGAGGGTGTCGGTTCACAATCTGGCAAAAAAAAAAGAAGAAAAAAAAATGTCTGTATTAGTACTGTAACAACAGAAAGACTTCATCATGAATAAATGTTTTTCTAAACTTCTAAAAAATTTTGCAAGATATTTTGACTTACTAGCTCTAGTTCTCTAGGACTGGTCTGCTCAATTTTGCTGAATGTTATAAGCCCTGCATTCACCATAGCAGTGGCAAGTGTTAATCCTAAAAATTAAGACCCCAAATATAAAAAGCACACACATTTAGCACAACAAATACACTACATTTTTAAAGGAAGCCTTTTTAACATTTTAGAGATGCTGTCTGACCTATCCTCTCAAGCTGTCTGGAGACGTAAGGCGAGTTCTCCCACAGTTTAGCTCGAAAACATTTGGCCAGAATTAAAGAGCTGAGTCGAGCTGAGAAATTCGATTTGGAGTGATGACTGAGAAACTCAGTCAGATCTGGCAGAGATCAAAAGCAGCATTTTGTTAAATCTATGCTAAGTAAAAAGTAGCACAAGAAAGAATTGCACATTTGCAATTTCATGGTCATGTCGTCAGACAGAGAGAGCAAAAGCTTAAAGAGAGACATGTAAGTAACCTACATCTGCTGACTCTATTTCCATTCCTGAATATTTTTCCAGTGTCCTGTATGAGTCCAAACTCCTGAATGGGGATGCAGCCGAGCTGAGCTTGAATCAGACTAGGATGAGAAGATAACGGGATGCATAAATAAAAAAAAAAACAAATACGCAAGCCATGCAATCAAGTGGCAAAATTGTACATCCAAAAGGTAATAGCAAGACCTTACCAATTTACTTTCATGTCATTACTTTTGATCTTTCCTTCCATAGGAAACCTAAAAAGAAAATATTACAACTCACATGATTTAGTCTACCTATTCAATTTGTTAGCTACACTGAAAAAATTTATAATTTTCACAAACAATTACGAAGAAACAGTAAATAAACACTGAATTAAACGTGAGAAAAACTGAAATTGTATTTTCTTGTAAAACATACTCTAGAAATCTTTTTATTTTTACAACTGACAAAAAATGTAAAAAATATTATTTTACAGTATATGGGTATTAGGTAACTGAAGACAACTTTGACCTAATGGTGGTTCTGTTCTTATCCTTGTTCAACATGTTCAAGGTTTTCTTTTCATTTACTCTCAACTGCACGTCACTGAATTCTTTCCCCTTCGATATCATTTCAATCTTGAAAGTGAGAAAAAGTGTTTATCGTTATATAATATTCTGAAGCAGTTAATATCAATGGATCAGGAAATGCTGCAAGAACAACAACACTTTCTTACCAGCTCAGGTAATGTCTCTGTTCCTGTCACCATACTGAACTGCTTCACAGTGTCAAAAGCAACACAGTACCTGGCCATGATTTTTCCAGTCTCTGTGTATGACCATTCCATTTATATGGACATTACAACCAAAGATAAATTTGATAAAGACAATAAATAATAATAAAAAGAGAAAAGGAGAGCTAAATTAAACTTCATATATTTTAAATGAAAAAAAGAGCATCATCAGTAACCTGTGGGCTTGATGTTAATGTCTTCATCCATGGCAATCAGGTTGAAAGAGGCTAAAGAGTTGAGGTTCTTCAAGCACAGCTCTAAACACAGCGTAAATCATATTTACAAAACAAGCTGCTCAGTCTAGTCAATTTTTCAAATGACATATTATGAAATGACTCACTTTTTCATACCTTGTAATTTAGTCTCAATTCCACATTTGTCAAGCTCAGGAGAAAAACCTGTGACAAAATATGAGAGACTAATAAAGAACAGCTAGCAGCACGTTTGATGTTTGGGATTTAAGGTTTAGAATTTACCATAGTGTTTGGGGTTTTTCAAAGCACGGATGTACAGGAAGGTGGAGCGGATCCAGTCTAGAGCCATGTTCACGTCAGATATGGTATGGAGAACTATCTCTGCATTCAAGTGCTCCACCAAGTTTGTATGCAAACTGAAAATAGTCATTTTTGTTGTATTCATCACATACATAGATAACATAAATAGACTAGCCTATATCATATGTTTTGGGAAAATAAAAATCCTTCTGAGACTTAACAAAATGTGTTATACCTGCTCTCTATGCTGTCTATGCCACTCAAGAAATGTGTGTATTTGTCCTTTGTCTGAGATCGGGTCATGATCACTGCCGTTGCTGTTGTATCAAACTAAACAACAACCAAATCCAGTGTGTGCTGAGGTCTCAACCTTAATACTGTAACAGCTGTATATTTGTATTTCCAGTTGAGATTTAACCTGAGTGCTTGAAATCTAACCGCGTTTATACACATAATAAATCCATGTCTTGTAGGTTGGTTTGATTTAATACAATATAGTACATTTATTTCTAGATTATTATAACCTGTACACATAAAGACTTTTGGGCCAGGAGGCAACTTCTAAAGTCACGCTCTGAATTGTGTTAGCAGTACCTGAGGTCTGCCAGCTCTCCCAATCATCTGTAAAAGGTCAGCTTCACTGTACTCTTCACATGCACCACCAACATAGTGCAATGTGGATTTGATTACCACAAGGTGGGCTGGCAGATTCACACCCATAGCAAGGGTGCTGGTTGTAACTGAAAAAGGGAGGTTTTCCTTTTTTTCATATGCTTTTTATAATACATTATGTACTGAATAATCAAAACTAAATGAGTGAAAACATATTTGCAGAACTTACATAACACTGGCAAGTCACCCACAGTAAATGCTTCTTCAATCAATTTCCTGTCTGACATATCCATGCCAGCATGATGATATCCAATGCCACAAATAAATAGGTCTGGAAGAGGTATAGAAAAAAAAAAAGTTTAGTATACCTTCAAAAAACAGTGACCGATGTATTCATGAATCTCAAACAGCATAAGTAATTAACGTACACACCTCTGAGTTTTGCATCAAGCAGAGAGTTTGCATATTTCATCAGTCTATGAAAGTTAATGAGTTATACAAAGAGATGTCCACATTAAGATACAGTTCAGATCTGGCAAAGCATCTTCATCTTTGGTAGTTCCACCACAACATGCTCCTATATATAGTCTATGTAATGAGAATATAGTACCTTTGTTTGTGGTCAAGGCTCATAATGAATCTGGCATCCTTGGCAAGAACAGAAGCAGACTGTTGAACTCCTTTTCTTGTGGAGCAAAACTGTTAAATTCAGACAAATGCATTACATACACTATATTGCCAAAAGTATTGGGTCACCCCCTTCTAATGAACAGGTTTGACTACTTTAGTAATTTCCATGAGTACAAATCTTAATGTTTAAGCATATAATGATATTCTAGGGAATTGTGTGCTTCTAATTTTAAAGCAACAGTTTGGACAGGACCCTTTTCTATTCTTACATGATGCCTCTGTGTATAAGGCAAGGTTCAAAAAGAAATCACTGATTTAGTCAGTGTGGAAGAACTTGACTGGTCTGCAGAAAACCAAGTTCTAATCCAAGCTGAACACCTCTGGTGTGACTTTAAATGCAGATCTTCAGCCAAAAACTCATCACCAAACACCAATGACTTGTACAAATGGGTACAGTCATTTTAGACACTTCCAAAACTGTTGCAACAGAGATGGAAATGCAATTTTTAAATACATGAATTATGTTTCCACAGTTTTGGAAGTGCCTTTTTCTGTTCTAAAGAAGGGGGTGTCCCAATACATTTGTCCATATAGTGTATGTACAAGTCATTGGTGTTCGGTAAAGAGTTTTTGGCTCAAGATCTGCATTTAAAGTCACACCAGAGGTGTTCAGCTTGGATTAGGACTTGGCTTTCTGCAGACCAGTCAAGTTCTTCCACACTGACTAAATCAATCATTTCTTTTTGAACCTTGCCTTATACACAGAGGCACTGTCATGTTAGAATAGAAAAGGGTCCTGTCCAAACTGTTGCTTTAAAATTAGAAACACACAATTCCCTAGAATATCATTAGGGAGTTGTGTGATGACATTTCTTAAACATTAAGATTAAGATATTCCATGAGTACAAATCTTAAACATTAAGATTTGTACTCATGGAAATTACTAAAGTAGTCAAACCTGTTCATTAGAAGGGGGTGACCCAATACTTTTGGCAATATAGTGTATAAATATTTTTTTATTTTAAAATACACAAGCCAACACATTTGCATTCACAAAGATTCACTTACCACAAGGGTTGGTTTTTGATCTGAGTAGGTCTGAATAACGTTGGCCATTTTGTAGTTGAGAGAAAGATCAAACCTGAATTCATTCTGATTATTTCCACAGGGGAACCCAAGCACCACTTTCCTCAGTTTCACAGGCCTGTGAGTCTCATCCATCTCCAAACAAGTGGCAGGCCCTGACTCATCCGAAAGCCATTCAGATATCTTTGAAACGGTAAAGAACAGCACAGGAATAATCTAAATTAACCTGAAAAGAGATTCATCTCTTTGGTACTTCCTCAAACAACTTACATCCTGGATGTTTGGGATGGTAGCTGAGACAGCCACAAATCTCGTTGATGCTTTTGATTCTGGATTTACAGCCAGTTGATACGAGTGCATGGTTTTCATTCTGCTGACCACAACTTCAAGAGTGGCTCCACGGGTTTTGTCTTTGACCACATGTATCTAGAGAGGATATGTAGACAAAAATATGTTGTTCATTAACAAAACACTGCCATCTGTTTTTAAATACTGGTATTAACGATCACGTGGGAGTAAATAAATCAGACCTCATCAATGAGGAAGAGACTAACTGATGGCAATAAACAGTTATCCTTCCACCTCCTTGTCATGCTGTCCCATTTTTCCTTTGAAAGGGAAAAAACTTTCAGACTTGTTGGAAAGAAGTTTTATGTTTAGACTCTACTTTACGTGGCAATTTACAGGAGTTGTAAAAATCAGATGAGCATCCTGGATTTCAAAAATGTCATCAATCTCTGTGTCTCCAGTTAACTCCTTGCAGTTTAGTCCAAGGGGTCCAAACTTCTGTTTCCAGTTTTCAAAACGCTGACTGCAAAGAGCCTTAATTGGTGCCACTGAAGCATAAAATGTCAAACAGTATTTGTTATGAATTAGTGAATGAAAAGTCTAAAAAAACCCCGTAATTATTAAGCTCAAATAATAATTGCTATAATTGTAACTCACTGTACACAGCTCTGACATTGTGCCAGGGGTCTGAAGCCTCAATCAGTAGTCGAACAATGGCCAGCTCAAAGAGCACAGTCTTCCCAGAGCCCGTGGGAGCACAGGCAACAAAATTTTTATTTGTGTACAGAACCTGAAATAGAGCAATAATCTGCTGCACACTGTGTTTATGAACTTTACATTAAATAGATATAAATGCTAGAGATTTACATCATCCAGTGCTCGGGATTGCACATAGTTGAAGTAAGGGAATTCTTTAAACACACTTCTGAATTTAGCAGCTTACACAAATATCAAGGAAAACAATGAATGTGACAATAAATGTGTCATTCACAAAAAGTGAATTTTGTCAGTTTTTAGAGTACACTAGCATATACTATAGATTAGATCAATACTAATAATGACCACAAAGCCACAAAACTCTTATTTTGATTTCATGAGGTTTCAAAGAGGATACGAATTTCAGAGACTGGACGTAGTGTTCTTTGTCCAGATGACCCTTGAAAAACAATATCAGTATTAACATGCCAAATATTCAGTTTAAAACTAATTGTTCTCTATGTATGGAAATTGTTAGTTTTTGCATATGCCCTAAAGATTGCATATTTTGCTCTACTATGCCGCAAACACACTGCATGATTTTCAAAGTTGTCAGATTGTTGTTCTTCTCACAGCACACAATTGTCTGGGGTACCATTTAGCTCCTGTTGAGTGCACACTACACAAAGAATCGTCGACAAGTGGTCAGACATCACACAACTATTCAAAAGGAAGACTTGCCAACAACTCAGTCTGGTCTACAAACTATGTTTTACACAAATGAAGTGAAGAAGGGAAAAAAAGTAAGATTGAGATACTGGATTTCTCCCTGGTAAAAATTGTAGCCCACAAGCTTGTAATACAAGTTGCTTTTACGATGATTTGCAGTGAAAAAGGAGAACTGGAAACCCGTTGAAACCCGAAGAAGAAAAGAAAAATATGAAGGAGTGAACGGTCGCTTGTTGCTTGCTGATGTTTTGTTGCAGGCCAATGATTTCTCCCCCTGAAATTTCCTTTGCCCTGTATCTTGCTTTCTCATTGGCTGTAGGTAATCGCCAATGTAATTTCCAGTTAAAACACATTTCACACTGCAGAGAGTGTTTATACGACACCATTTTTAACTAAAAACAGAAATTTTTTTAAGCATTTTGGCCATTTTTTATACAACAACATTGTTTTGGAGACCTGAAAATGCAAACTTTTAAAGACGGGTTTCAAATGACAAGTTTTGAAAATTATACATTTATCATTTATAAATGTATAAATTAAATTAAATTATAAATATAAATTATAAATTTATAATTATAAATTATACATTTATCATCCATTTAAACTATGAAAATGCAAACTTGAGAAAACAATGATGTTTAATGTGCAAATGTATTATGTGTATATAATAGAAATGCATATGTGCACAGGCAAAGTGACATTGTCAACTACTGGCCTGGCATGCATAACAGTGTTTTAAATCATTTTTGCAGATCCGTGTGAAAGGGGATTATGAGGCGCCGTCTAGGGCTTAAATCAAAGTTCACTCACGCAAACCTACATGAAACACTTGCATACACATATATGAAACAGTCACATATACATGTATACTACTAACTGCTCAAACAAATACAGTATATAAGAAATGCACGCGCACACACACAAACTCTCTGCGCACATACACTTATGAGACGCGCACAAACACACTCAAACTCTCCACGCACAAACTCACCACGCACAAACACACAAACTTTTCGTGCACATACACATATGAGACGCGCACAAACACACACAAACTCTTCGCACACATACACGTATGTGACACGCACAAACACATAGTATGTCGATACATGTTTCTCAGTATAAACGGAAATCATTTCAGTGTAAACGGATTTGCCGCTTTATTCTCCCTGATTGGTAGTGGAAAAGATGGAAAACGAAAAAAAGAACCATTTTCTTATCTGTTTTTAATATTAAATAAAAAAAAGGAATGGACTGAATATACCCTGATTCTGTCCAATACCAGTCTATTTTAAAAAATGCTACTACCAATCAGGGAGAATGAAGTTGCAAATCCGTTTACACTGAAATTTCTTCTGTTTACACTGAAATGACTTCCGTTTATACTGAGAATCATGTATCCCATACTATGTATTTGCGCGTGAAGAGTTTGTCGGTGTATGTGTGCGGAGAGTTTGAGTGTGTTTGTGCACATCTCGTATGTGTATGTGCGCATCTCATGTGTATGTGCGCGAAGAATTTGTGTTTTTGTGTGCGTCTCATATGTGTATGTGCGCAAAGAGTTTGTGTGTGTTTGTGCGTGTCTCATATGTTTATGTGCGCGAAGAGTTTGTGTGCAGAGAATTTGTGTGTGTTTGTGCTCGTCTCATATGTGTATGTGCGCGAAGAATTTGTGTGTTTGTGCGCGTCTCGTATGTGTATGTGCGCGAAGAGTTTGTGTTTGTGCACGTCTCGTGTATGTGCGCGAAGAGTTTGTGTGTGTTTGTGCACGTCTCATATGTGTACGTGCGCGAACAGTTTGTGTGCGTCTCGTGTATGTACGCGAAGAGTTTGTGTGCGTCTCATATGTGTATGTACGCGAAGAGTTTGTGTGTGTTTGTGCGCATCTCATATGTGTATGTACGCGAACAGTTTGCGTGCGTCTCATATGTGTATGTGCGTGAAGAGTTTGTGTGTGTTTGTGCATGTCTCATATGTGTATGTACGCGAAGAGTTTGTGCGTGTCTCATATGTGTATGTGCATGAAGAGTTTATGAGTGATTGAGTGCGTCTCATATGTGTATGTGCGCGAAGAGTTTGTGTGTGTTTGTGCGCATCTCATATGTGTATGTGTGCGGTGAGTTTGTGTGTGTGTGTGCGTGCATTTCATACATTTGCTTGAGCAGTTAGTAGTATACATATGTGTGACTGTTTCATATATGTCTATGCAAGTTTCATGTGTTTGTGTGAGTGAAGTTTGATTTAAGCCCTATACGGCGCCTCATAGGGGATCTTTGACAATATCTTGACAATATTGTCGTCTGTACATGAAACTTTTCTGTTTTTAATATCTAATAGGCATCAGCGACGAATTGGCGCTTCTCTAAGATTGAGTCTTTGTTAATACACACTACACAACAAGCGATTGTCACTCACATGTACGAGCAATAATTTGCCATTGATTTTGGGCATTTGAGTGAAAATCGGGGCTAAAATCATGCAGTGTGTACCCGGCATTAAAAAGTACAGAGATTTAACTTTTTAACAGATAGAATAGCTGGTTAAATTTCTGCCAGCTTGGGCTAACACTATATCATGACATTCCAGTTAACTAATAGTGCTACAGTATTATTTTACCTTCAAATTCTGCAGGTCTGAAACCAAAATGGAGATTATGGTTTGTTTTTGAAGGTACATCGCATGTTTGTTCTGTATGGCCCAAGTCAATAAAGGGACTACAGGTAGCAACAGCATGTGTAGTCTGCGGACCGGTGGTTGTCATGGCAACCTGACCGAGGAAACCTGTGTCATTTGTTGCTGACATCATCTGATTTGGGATATCTTCATCATTCCCTGAGATCCTTCTAGTGGGAGCTCTGAACAACCTAGGTTTACAATAGAATCCAGTCTGTTTACCCAGTTATTGTTCTACTGCCAATATCCATTTCAAACACAAAGAACTGCTTGTTACATCAGCAAATTTTGTTAACTCAGTCAAGATGTAGCAAACCGTACCGAGTCTTGAAGGGAGGAGCATTGGCAGTAGGTAAAGACCTTGCTTCCACAAAACCTGTCCGGTCGACAGCTTGATCTCTTTCTCTAAAAGGTTCATGGGTCCACAAAACAGATTGTTCCAGCTCATGTGATTTCACAGTCTGCCGCTGGACACTTGCGATGGGGTTGTGAATAGGTTGTGCTGGAGGCAAAAATTTCTTTGATCTCTGAGAGCAACCTTCATAAATGAGAAATTAAATAAAAAGTCACGCTCTTCCTATAAATTCATGCAATATACACCTGTAGTAATAAATGTACACATACATCACAATTTTAGGTCGCATTTTTATTTATTTTTTTTAAGAAATTTGTGGTCAGAATTGTTGGTACCCTTGGTGAATATGATTTATGAAAATAAATCTGCATTGTTTATCCATTTGATCTTTCATACAGAAAATACAATAAAAAAAATCTAAGCTTTAATTTAAATAAAAAAAATGAAAGTGGGGGGAAATCACATTGTGAAATAAATATTTTTTCTGTAATACACAATGGACAGAATTATTGGTACAATTAGAAATTCTTATGAGTAAAATATCTCAAGTATACTCATTTTTTTTTCTTTTTAGCACACCAGGGTTACTAGGAACATGAAATTATCCAGCCATGGCTTTTCCATTTCACAGGAATATAAATATGAGGTGACACAAAGGCCAAATTCCATTAATCATCCATAACAATGAAAAAAAACAAAACAAAAAAAAAAAAAACCACAGAAAATAGTTCTTATGTGCAGCAAAAGATTGTTAAGTTTCACAAATTAGAAAGTGGCTGTAAGAAAAGAGTTAAAGCATTAAAAATGCCCATATCCTCCATCAAAGTAATAATTAAGAATTTCCAATCAACAGAAAATGTCACAAATCAGCCTGGAAGAGCACGCGTGTCTATATTGTCTTAATGCAAGGCAAGGAGGATAGTTGTCAAAGACTCTCCATGGATAACACCTGGAGAATTGCGGAAAATAGTTGAGTCTAAGGGTCAGAAAGCTTCAAATAATATCAAACAGCACCTATCTCACCACAAGTTGTTTGGGAGAGTTTCAAGAAAAAACAAACTCCAGCATATTCAGTTTCCAGAAACTACTGGAACTTCAAACAGGACTGGGTGTTATGGTCAGATGAAACTAAAAAATGAGATTTTTAGCAGCAGACACTCAAGATTGGTTTGGTGCCCACAGGAATAAAAAGTACCTCGTGTACAATGAAACATACAGTACTTCTATATCTTTAATGTTGTGGGCCCATTTTTCTGCCAGAGGTCTTGTAAATCAGATATATGGCATCATTCATGGATTCAATCAAATACCAAGGGATAAAAAATTAAAAACTGAATGTCCCTTCTGGATCTTACAACAGGACAATGATCCAAAAACAAACATCAAAATCAAAACATGAATGGGTCACTGAGCACAAAATGAATGTTCTGTCATGGCCCCTGTTCTTCCCTGACCTGAACCCTATAGAAAATGAGTGGGGTGAACTGAAGAGGAGAAGCACCCACATGGAGCTGGGAATCTAAAAGGTCTGGAGTGTCTGAAGGAATGGTCTCTGACCTCTTGTCTGACCTCTGACCTCAGATGTTCTCCAAACTCATCAGGCATTTTAAGTGAAGACTCAGAGCTGTTATCTTGGCAAAAGGAGGTTGCAAAAAGTATTGAATAAAAGGGTACCATTAATTGTGGCCAGCGTGTATTAGAGAAAAACTTTTATTTCATAATGAGATTTTCCCCCATTTTAAATTCTCCAATGAAAGGTTAGAATTTTGTTAATTTTTTAAAATGAAAGATCAATAGGATTAACAATGCAAATTTACTTTCACAAAGTCTCTTTGTTCATATTTACCAAGGAATAAGGATTACCAAGGAACAATTCTGACCACAACAGTATGTATGTGTGTGTGTGTGTGTATGTATATGTATATCTATATATATCTATATATCTATATATATATATATATTATGGCTGTCAGTTTAACGTGTTAACTTAATTAATTAGTTCTGAAAAAATAACGCACTTAAAATATTTTAACGCAGTTAACGCACTAGGCCCGCCCCCAGACCTGTACATCATCTTACATTTCATACAGTTGACTGTTAACAAATAAAATGTCCATAAATGCAGTTATGCCCTAAAATTCAAGATATTGGTGCAAAAATGCCCCTGCATGAGTTTTTGTCTCATATTTATATCATACGATATCACATCGTATATCACGAGGGCTGATTTTGTCCCGAATATCATGAGTTTAAATTAGTGCTGTCAAACGATTAATCACATCCAAAATAAAAGTTTTTGTTTACATTATGTGTATACTGTGTGTATTTATTATGTATATATAAATACAAACACATGCATGCATATATTTAAGAAAAATATGTTATGTTTATATATTAAATATATTTATAAATAAAATCTAAGAATATAAATATATAAATGTATATACATGTAAATATTTTCAAAATATATACTGTATGTTTGTGTGTATTTATATACATAACAAATATACACAGTTGTCAGGATTATGGACCTGTTTTGTTGTGTTTTCCCTCCCCACGTGCTCCGTTACCCAATTTCTCCCTTGTTTGATTGTGTTCATGTTATCCAGGTGTGTCTCGTAATTAAGCTCGTTACCCCATGTATTTAAGTCCTAGTCTGTGCATTCTGTCTCTGTTGGGTCTACATCGTCATTACGCGTGTCTTCTACCCCTTCTAGTGTAGATTTCCTTGTGTTTTGGATTATAATAAAGACTGTTGCTTTGATCCTCGTCTCCATCGTTCCCTCCGACACAGTGCGTGACAACAGTACACATACATATATCATGTAAACAAAAACTTTTATTTTGGATGCGATTAATCGTTTGACAGCACTAGTTTAAATAGATTTTATACAACAGTTCAGTAAATAAGAAGTTAATATTGTGTTATATTTTAAACACAATATTATATGTTTTTGCTCAATTTTGCAGAGAACATAATTTAAAGCCATAACATATAACTGTTGTGTGTCTCCTCGAGCAACACAGCAGTGTTTAGTTTCTGAATGAATCCGTGTTTTGAACTATGGTTTTGAACGAATCATGTGAACCAATGATTCAAAGGCTTATTCATAAAATTTACTTCATTCCTGAATGAATCAGCCGTTTGAAAGATTCGAATTAAGACATTTACCGCCACCTGCTGGCAGATTTAGTTTATTATTTGGAGTATAATTTCATTAAAAAATCTAATAAAAATAACACTAATTTATAATAATAATAAAAAAAACATTAAAGGGACAGTTCACCCTGCAAAGTTTTAAATCTGAAAGTACTCCGTGTATAAAGTTATTGTCTCTCAAAAGAAAGAGTCGACTCTGAATCATTGAAAAGAGTCATTTTTAAAACGAACCCCAAGCCATTTCATGTTGAAGTCAACATGAAACATTAGCATATTGCCCGCCCACTTGTTGCACGCACATACCTGGGAAAACTTGATTTTCGAGTTGGGCTGAATGAAAATGCAAATTCATTCTTTCCCACTAGGTGCCACTTTTGGAGCCTTAAAAATAGCTGTTTCCCCGGTAACGGTTGTACACATAGCAGCACTGTGCTCACAAACACTGCTTTAAATGAAATTGACCAATCGGACCAATCACCGCAGATTTTAACATAAGGAGGGGTTTGGACAAATGAATCGTTGAGCGAATGGTTTGGGAGTCGTTGAGCAAATATGGTAAAAATAAATGCATATTATAAGAAAATGAAAGTGTTTTTTGACCTTGCATGCATGTCAACCTGTTGTTGGGGACTACCAAAACCAAAATATGAACCTTTCATAACCCATAATAGGGGCACTTTAACACAAAAATAGCTTTAAGTAATCTTTTGTGGGTATTTTCACAGTCAAATAAATTTATTTTGCGATTAATTAGATTAATCGACACCATGTAATTAATTAGATTAAAAATTTTAATTGACAGCCCTACTATTTATATATGCATACATACACAATCACACACAAATTAAACTAATTTTAAAGACTCAACCTAAATGTAAACACACACATCATGATTTTAGGTTGTGTAATTTTCTATATATATATAATGTAATATGCATATGTATATATACTGTATATATTATGATGGAAGTGAATAAATTTGAGATACATATATACATCTCATGATTTTAGGTTAATTTTTCAAATTACATTTAAAAAAAATTTAATTAAAGATTTTAAATAGATAGATGAAAAAAATGCACGATATGCTGCAACTACCCAAACCTATATTCTTATTTTAGCTTAAAACCAAACAGGACTCACTAAGTGAGAAAAGGTGTGCTGCCTCTCCCTGGATCTCTTGTGTTGCAGGTATTTGTGATAATGAGGGTGGAGCATCAAACGTCCAGGAGCCCTGTCCCTGGCATAATGGTTTCCTAAACAGAGTCATAAAAATAACCAGTTTCTCGATTTATTCATTCTTAGATATCTGGCGTGGCTCTGATCAGACATAATGTATAAAGGCCTACTCACACTTTATGAACTACTGGCCCGTCATAAAACAGGTTATCCACTGACGAAACGCCTTCTTCTGAGTCTAACATCTTGTAGTTGCCACTAACATCCTAAAAGAACAACTGTGATATAGAAAATTGAAATATGAAGCTGTTATTAGGCATTACAGCATATTGAAGCAACACAAGTTATTTACTGTACTGTGAACCCTCGAGTTTAGCTTTTAGCCACTGGCTATCGTTTCTCTGAGGTAAAATAATTAGCTGAGCGCTTAAGATAAGCGGTGGAATGTCTGCTGGTACACTCAGTTTGGCAAAAATAGTAAAGTGACTATTAAAAGTCTAAAAATATTCCATATACGTACGTTTTATCTAACAAAAACGCATTTGTGAGGACTACTTTGTAACCGGCGCTCTCGAAGGCGGCAAGTGAACCCGCGAGCTGCGAAATGTGTGAAGGTCACGCGATCATCATCACAGCAGTAAACATTGGCATTTTATTACAGAAAACCGATCATATCTGCTGAAATGCTCATTACGTTACATTTCACGGATTTAAAGAACAGACAGCCACAATATTATAATTAAATTCATAAATACAACGCCTTTACATTCTTTAGTATGATACTGATAGTCTGACTAAACGTATTTTTGTGGAAAAACCACCTTTGATGGAATTTGTTGTGTTTCCCCAATTCAAACTTGATGTATATATGCTTTCACGACGATTAGCTGTGATATATCGGGCTATGAACGTTATTTTGTTCTTAATAATTGGTTGAGGGAGCCGTTGCCATTCTTTCTGCTTATCATCTTCTGTTCACTTTACCGTCAGTACTTCTACTTGCCACCTATTTGGAACAGTCCACTTTTTGTTTGGGGGGCATTATTTACATGACTCATATAAATTATTAATTTTCTCCCGACTAAACGTATCCAGCATGTTTATATTATGTAAAATTGTATCATAAATAAGTAGTTGCCAGTGGGCAATCACACTATTAACATTATTTTTAATACATTTTATCAAGTTTTTGGAGTTCCCCTCGTTGAGGCGCAATACCTTTGTCTGTGACCATCGAGCAAATATGGCGGCTTCGCAATAGATGGAAAGCTTGAGCGAGCAAAAATGAAATGATTTCACTTCAGTGTTATTGTCCACAATCGCAGCTGCAGAAAGGTAGGCTAAAATGCTTTTGGCAACAACATTAAAAGGTGAAACCATCAAAGTGCCCCCAATATTTTGATAGGGGCAAGTGGTTATAAGCTTGATGTTGAACATAATGGAGCTTGACTGCTACCTTGCTAGCACACTCTCATAGTATGTAGTAACAGCAATGCCTAAACAGAAACATGTCAGTGATATATATATAAGTTATTAATGCACATAAATCTTGATCTGTACTGCATCTCTGAATTATTAAAAATGACTGTTTATGAGTAAATTTGTTGCAAGGTTGAATGCATGTTATGTTTTGTGAACCACTAATTATGCAATATAGAACTTGATCCACAAAGATATAATGTGTTTTTTAAGAACTTGAATCACAACAATAATACCAGGAGAACTGTTAATGCCTTTAAGCGTGTTGTTTATATGTCCAGACATAAATGTTTTATTAAAGGTACTTTTCTCGGAGCATGTGATTTACATATTGTCATATGAAGAGATTTCTCCTGCTATCTGTTGGTAATTATTTTTTACAATGTTGTCAGTAGTTTAATTAATTAATTAATTTATTTATTTATTGTACAATAAATAAATAAATTATTAAAATAACAATGCAGATAAACAGTCTGAATTCCTTCTCATATTTTTATGCATGTAGTTGGGATCTCTGTTTCTGCTCTGCATTAGGTGTAATGTGTAATGTATATTCTTTAGTGTAGTTATAGTATTACTGGCTAAAACACTGTCTAGTTTTGTCATTTCCACTTTCACTTGTGTAAGCATGCGAGACCATCCAGTTGGGGGTGCTTACCATATTGCATGTAGAATAGGGATTAATTGGCTTACTAAATTTATACATGTTGAAACTTACTTTGAATTTTGATGACATTGGTAATCAGCTGTTGAATGTAGCATGCATTGATGTTGTTAACCAGCTATAGTAATGAGCAGCCATGATTAGCCACATTAATAATTGATTTTTTTTGTTATTATTAATTATAGAATTTTTTCAGTAACCTGGTGGTGCACTTATATTTTACCAACTAAAACATTAAAAAAAAAACAACTAATATGTTACTTAGGGATGCACCGAAATGAAAATTCTTGGCCGAAGCCGAACAAAATGAAACACTGGGCCGAAGGCCGAACACGGATTTTCACATTTTTTCCCCCAATATATTTTACCAATTTGTTTTCACCATTGCATAAATTGAATAGCCAAAATGTGCTTTTTACTGTTTTGTCTAGCTTTTCGAAGAAAAAATAATTTACAAAACAATTTAAAAATATTTACTTAACACTGAATTTTTTTAACATCCTAGCAGACAATATCAACAAAGCAGAGTTTAACTTAAAATTAATAAGTTATTAAAATATTTTTTAGACCCCTTTCTTGAATCAGTTATGTATTTTTGTACAAATAAATGCTGCCTTGTTGAGCAGAAGAGAATTCTTTTAAAACATTGTAAAATGTTACAGATCCCAATTTGAACACTGTGTAAGTGTTATGATAAATGTATTTTTGCATCTTTCTCAGACAGTTTTTAAATTCTTCCTCACTGCTGACATGTTTGCTGCATTAGTGCGTGCCTCTATTTGATCGTGTTATTTCATTGTTCGGTACAATTTATTCAGTCTTTCGGTCTATTCAATATCGGTTGCCGAACATTCAGTGCATCCTTAATGTTACTGTTATAACATTTAACTATTTAATGTTTAAATATTACCCATGAACAAAACCATTGTATGTACAAACATGAATGGCAAAACCATCTTTGTGACCCATGTACTATTAAGTCCAAAAAGTGTAGGAAATATTTAAATTGAATAGAATTTTGCAGTTGCAAATATGCATGTTCATGCATGGATTTTTAAAAATAAAGACATCAATATATACTTATTAATTTGTTTTTATTAGGGGTATTTGTTAGGCACAAAGCAGAGTTTATATCATTTACAGTTACCAAATAACTTCGCAACTAGCCACAGTAATATAGAATACAGATTTTAAAAAATACTTACAAATACTTACAATACTTACGTAAATACAAATTACAAACAGTGAAAATAACTACATCTTACCATAACTGTTGTATACAAGAGTGTTGTTTGAAGCTGCCATCATTTCAACAGAATCTGGCCTTATTAATATAGCTAGATAATGTAATGTTACCTTGGTAACATCACAGAAAACCAGAATTTATTTCTATGATATAAATTTCTTAAACAACATATTGCAGACTAATACAATTCAGCAAGAATTTGACCAATTTTGCATTGTAGATTAAATGAAGTACACGATTCCTACAAATTCTAGATCTCTGTATTTGTAAATGAAGGCTGGTTTAAAATACTAAAATCAGTTGAATCTTATTAGGGTAACTAGTCCTTTGTTAAGCCGTAATGTTACTGACCAATCATACAATGGCATAGGGCTGTGCAGTATGGCCTAATAATATTATTACAATATTTTTTTTTTCCATATGTGATATTGCTAATAATCAAGATATTGATCTACCATTAATTGGGAAGGAAATGCTTTCCACATGTTTGTTAGACCTTGAGAATGATGTAAAGACAACTTGTTTGTCCACAGAGAGCTACCTTTTTAACAGTGCTGTATAACTAAAAATTAATGAAAAAATACCTTGGTTGTAGTCATCTATTTCTGTAATAATTTCTTCAAGTTAAACCAGACTTTTATTTTGACTGGTTGTCATGAAGGTCTTTCGGTTTTATTTTAATTTTCAGTGTGTATTTTTCTCAAATGAAATTGCGAAAAGCTTGTGAAGTGATTCTCAGGGCAGCTCTGGAGATGAAGTACATGTGATCATGTCAGTGTTGTGGAGTAGCTAGCTACAAGTAGCGTAGCTACATTTCACATGTATCAGACAAAACCGCGCCATTCATTCACACAAAGACATGCAGAACATTCAGACTTATCCTATTAACGACAAGCATTGACTGACTCATGTCGCATTTATTTCTGCTGTTAGATTAATCCATATCAAGTAAAAATGTCCGGAGCTTATCATCGTTATCCACATAAATTTTATAGAGATCTTGATATGATATCGTTTATCACCCAGATCTACAATGGCAACTGTTGCCCTCTGTCATATTGTCTATGCTTAACTGAAGTAAGTTGTCTGTGGATGTTTTAATGGTTTTACATAGAATGTAGCACATGTCATGTATCGAAGTTCCTTTTTCAAATCCTATAGGCCGGGACACACCAAGCTGACTTCAAAGAACTGGCAGCGATGAAAGCTGATGGTGTTGTCGCCTTGCGTCGGCAGCATCGGACCAAAAAGCTGTGCTTGAACACACTGAACAGACTACAGTTGACTGCAAACTAACACGTGCGTTCTGCGTCTGTGTGAGAGGAATTAGCTGTCTATATTAGCAGCTATCAATATTATTTGTCATTCAAAAGGAGAAACCGAAATAAGGATAAACCTATACGAGATATACGCAGATAGACAAAATGTAAACAAAGCAGCGCTTGCTTACCATTTTGAATATCAGTTGTGTTGTTAATTTTCTTCAGTTTTAGCGGCTCTTGTTGTTATGAAAATATTCGTATATTGAAATGCTTAGGAAAGATCACATAACATTAGAACAGAACTGTCTGTGCCGCCTTCATTTACTTACTTGTTTTCATCAATTTCACTTTAATTCTCCTGCACTGACCCGTTCGCTAAACTGATCATCCAATCAGAGTTCTCACTCTCATTGACGGCCCCGATGGCCCCGACGCGATTCAACATGTAGAATTGGTCAAACTGCCGCCGACGTGAGCCAGACGAGAGCCGACGAGTGGAACACACCAAACAAACTAGCCCGACAGACACTCACAGACGGCCCGAAATTGGCTGACGTTCGACCGTCGACTTGGTGTGTCCCAGCCTTAAAATAAATTCTTTAAGATGGGCATGCTATGGATCCAACTGTGCTTCTCTAAGTCTCTAAGTTAACATTAATTCATGTACTGATATGCATACTCATCTAATTTCTTTGTCCCCAGAAACGGTCCTTAGGACTCCTAGGAATGTCTGGTTTGGAGGAGAGTGCCAAAGTAGAGGAAAATGACACCTCAATGTCAAGAAACTCTCAGGACCTTTTGAACAGCGAGACATTCTGTGCAGAGGGAACTACATCAGGACCATCAGTGCATTGTCCTCAAGAGACCATGGCACTACTATGTGACCAAGGAGACCTCCTGACCACTGTTGGTTTTATGGACTCCATCTGCTCAGATGGACCAGCCAAGGCTGCTTACGTCAATGGATCCACCTCACCCCATATCTCAGATGAAATCTTGCTGGATATTTCAAAAAATGTACCAGGATTCCTTCCCAAATCATTACATGCTCAGAATTCAGTCACAACCAATGTCCACTTTGAAGGACCTGATCCACTCAGAAAAGAGGGGGAAATAACAATCAGGCAAACGTTGACTGCAGAGGATGTGGAGCATAGGGGCATATGGGGCTTTGATACAGAATCTCCAGAAAGCTCATTAGATCATTATGATGATGGAAATGACCTTAACTGGAATCCCCAAAGAGAATTTATGAAGTTCCTGTGGGATGATGATAATGGTCTCGAAATGGAGGGAAAACTGTCCCCTGTTCCTTCACCCATCAACTATAAAAGAAGAGCTCCTTCACCGCTCGGCCATAAAAGAAGAAAACGTAAAGAAAAACTGGTCTTAAAAGTTGATCCTTCAGAGGACATCTACCCTGAGTTGAATTTTGAATCAAAAAAAGATCACCTGGGTGAAGGAAGCCAGATAGAATGCAGTCCTGATAAGAAGACACGTTCCCCAAGGAAACCATCCAAATTACAGTCACCCATTGGAAAACGTACCAAGTATTTTAATGGAGCTGCTGAGGCAGTCAAACACCTGTTTGCCAAACCAGCAAAACAGCCTATTAGCAAGACTCAAAAGATGGCATTAATTAGAGAAACTTTGCCATCAGACTCATGTTCTAGCGAAGAACCTACATTTTTTCCCCGTAACAGTGGTTTTAAAGAGAAATCTCAAGAACACAGACAAATTACATGTAATGCTAACACAACTAGTTCAAAGCCATTCATATGTAAGGAATGTGGACAGTGTTACCATGATCAGAGTTCATTGTTAAATCACATAAGTGTTCACCGGGACAAGCGACGGAAAATTACGGAAGAAACAAATGAGTTGTATCAAATTAAAGATGAAGGTAAAGATGCAAAGTTGCAGTGCCCCCAGTGCACCTTTGGAACGAACTGTCCGAACACCTTTGTGCAACACGCTAAGACCCACGAGAAGGACAAGCGGTACTATAGTTGTAATAAGTGCGATTTTGTCGAAATGAATGAAGTTGAACTGAGACGCCATTTGCTTCATAAACATGGCATCAGTGGGTCTGATCTGACTGTTTGGAAATCAGATGGATTTCAGGAGCGTAAAGTCAATAAATCAGTATGTCCAATTTCCTTCTCCCGTTCTTTTCAAAGAAAAAATAAAAACATCATTGGAAATCATGTTGAGGCTTCGTGTCAACCGCAGTTTATAGAAGAACAGGCATCCTCGCATTCCCTTGACAATTGTGAAGAAGAACCATCTCCAACTGAACAGTCATTCTCTGTTTGCAATGTTCTTACATCATGTGCAAAACCAACAGCAAGGTCACCAAAACTGTCAGTGAAGATCCGAGCACTGGACAAAAACAAAAGCTTGTTGTCCAATGAGAAGTGTGGTCTTGTACGGAAGAAAAAATTGTGGATGAATAAAGGTGTCCAAAGCCAATCACGACTTGACAAATCAATTCACACACTTTTATCCAGAAAGAAGCGTAGTAACCAGAGTGCCTCAGAATGCAACGCTCATCAGGAGCCTGATGGAAGCAGTACAACAGAGTGTCATGACGATTCCCTCAATTGCGAGACCACGTTCTCTGGAACAGGTGCTAGTTCGCCCCCCTTAAAGTGTCTGAAAAGATCAGCTCATTCTAAAGAAGGGAACACTAAAGGAACTTCTAAGTCTGATGAAAACATTACTTGTTCAGAAGATGTTGGAAACACCAACTATATGCATATAAGTTTGGAAAAGCAAACACTGAAGAAGTCACCTTCCAAAAGGAAAATGTCTACTCCATTCCACAATATGCAGGGCCAAGAAATTCTTTTAGATTTCCCAAAATGCAGACAAAATTTTAAGAAACCTGAAACATCCAAGAGGAGTAAAGAAATGATCAACAACGGTCATTTTATGTATGATTCTAATGATGATCTTGGACCTGAAGAATGTGAAAGTAACGAGAATGCTAATGCACGTTTTGTTAAAAAACAGACTTCACCTGCAAAAGCAAGTCTCGGTGCCTCAACTGGTCACTATGGGAAAAACCACAGTTCCCAGAGGATGCTTTCTGTCAAAGATAAATGCAAGGATGAAGAAAGCCCTGAAGCGATCACCGTTGTAAAGCGTGAACCGAGCTCAGATGTTGAGACAGATCTGAAGGCTTGTCCGTACTGTCCTGCTGTATTTGAGTCAGGAATTAGCCTCTCTAATCATATAAGAGGACATTTGCACAGAGTGGGCCTGAAAGTACGGAATGCTGCAGCTAAGGTGACTTCTCTTGAAAAAGTACCTCCAGTTCGACGACGAACACTGCCAAAAGTCAAAACAGGTGATGCTTCTCTTATACTTGACATAATTTCTTGCATCTATACAGAGGTTTTCAATTTCATTTGTTAATAAAATCAATTAATGTGTGTTGCAGAAAAGCCTTTAATGATGATACTTTATTTTTTCAGGTTTAAAAGTCAGTGGCAAAAAAAAAATGGGAGGAAAATCAAAGAGTTCAGATAAAGCTTTATTGTAGGCTGGATATTTTATTTAGCAGCTGGTTTTCCAGCTAGCGACCATAACTAGGAAAAATAATTATCGGCTTATGCGTATTGGCCAGAATTTTTTATTTTAGTGCATCCATAGAATATTTTGTGTACTAGGCTTGTATATTTCTGCGATGCTTTTTCATACACTTATTATACAGTCCATTCGATTTGCAGAAAATTGATTTTATCAATTACAATTTTACAAAAAAAATATCTTTGTATATAAAAATTGTGAATGTGTTGTCCAGATTGTATGTATAATCATTACGTACACACAAAATGGGCATTGAAAAGAATATATGACACCTCATGTATGGCGTGTAGCACTCAAATCAGACATACCCATCTTCCAGATGTTATGACAATTATAATTTAAAAAATATAATCACTTCTAATTGAAAAGGCATTAAAGTATAAGCTGTAAAATGGAAAGATTGGAGATTCACTGAGAAGAGCAATGTTCCATTGCTGATGTTTCACTTCTCTGAGCTGTTTTTCATTCCAGGTGCTCACATGCTGGCTAAATGTACTTGATTTGTTCTTAGTCAGGAAAGGTGTGTGTTGGAGCATTGCTGATAGGTGTAAAATATGGATGTTTAAAGATACCTTTAAGGAAGTAGTTTAAAATTCCCACACAACAGGTGTGTTGCAAGTTAGCTAACATGCAGGATGGTTAGTGTAGGCATTTTCAGTTTTAGTTTAGATAAATTGAATTGGCTTCTAAGCAATAAATATCTGTTGTAAATGAAAATGATTACATGTGGTTTCCCTGTTGCAGAAGAGGATACATCCCAGACTGATCATCCAGCAGAGCTGAAAACTGACTGCCAACAGACAGAGCTCATCTGTCCGCTCTGTAGGGAGTGGTTTGACACAAGGACTGGGCTGTCCAACCATGTACGAGGCCACCTGAAGCGTCTGGGCAAACCCTCTTCCACCGCGTCTAAATCTCCAGTGATCATATTGAAAGAATTGATGCGTGACAAGAAACAGTTTCAGATGAAGCTACAGGTTCTTGAGAAGAAGTGCCGCGCCACCAATTCTTTCCATCCTATTAGGTTGAGTAACGGTTTAACCTTTGCATCTACTGTCAAACAGCAGAAAGATGATAGGGAGGAAAAGAAAAGGATAGACATTAGTAAAGGCTCACCACCACGTGATCTGATTGGAATTTTGAAGAAAAGAAGAGCCCATGAAGAGACCAGAGCTAAGCACCTGTCCCACACGGCGAGAAAGGCTATCCTTTTATCTTCAGGCAGAGACTGTGGCATGGAGATACAACCTTTCAAAGCAGTGCCAAATTCACTAGCAGGTAATGTTTCATTGAAGGGACGGTTCATGTAAAATAAAAAAAATTCTCTATTTATTCACTCATGTTTTTCCATACCCATATGCTTCAAAAAATTCAGAAAAATAACAAATATACGTGTTTTGAACAACATGAGGAAGTTAATAATGACAGAATTATAATATTTTTGAGGGGAACTATCGATTTAAACAACATGAAAAGATTAATAAACCCTCATATTTAGCAAATTGATATTTCAAATGTAACTATGACATTATGACCCTATTTTGACTATGGATCACAGTTTTGAGTTTCTCAGAAGCAGATGTCATCCTAGTTGAGTAAAATTCTATATCGATTAATGGGAGACTACGACAAATATAATTTGTCCTTTCGTATTTGGTCAAATAGCAAAAGAGAAAATTGACAATAGTGTTTCCATGACTATCCAAACCAGAAAATATGTAGAGATTGATTACATTCTCAAGAGACAAAGATCAAATTTTCTGTTAATTTACTGTTACCCATGAGCAATATTGTAATTTTACACAAAGTATAGTCTCTAAAATGTACAATAATTTAAATAAAAAAATGTTTAAAAACTATAATAGTCTTAGAAATGTACAATAATTAAAAAAATAAAAAAGCTATAATTATGATTTAATTACTTTAGAAACATGTCATCATGTGAAAAGGGTCCATAGCCATAAATTTCAGTCTGCTATAGAAACAAGTCTCTATGTCTCTCTCTCTCGCTCTAGATAGATAAATAGATAGATAGCAGATATTTCTATATACTTATACATTAACATTTTATATTAATCTATTAATATAAATGTATAAATGGACATGTATTATATTATCTATAATGACTGTTAGTGTTTCCTTTTATATGTTGTCTTTCTGTTACAGAGAAAAGTGAACTCAATAGAAAAGTGTGTGTGCACTGTAATACTACATTTCACAGTGGTGTTAGTCTCTCCAATCATTTGAGGGCATATGCACATAGAAAGAAAAAAGCTCTTCTGGACGGAACTAGTATGTATCTTTCTTTCCTCCTATGTAAATGCATGTTTGTACTTATATTTGACTTCCTGTTTATGAAGGATGCTGCACCTCACCGTCTACTTTGATCTACCGTCTACTGCAGAATGCATGTCACATGCTCACACCCTTTACTAAACTTTGCTTTAACTGTGCCAGTTTCTCATAACAAGTAACATGGAAGAAACTGAACAAGTAACTTAAAAATATATATATATAAAAAAACAAGTATAATTGTTTTTGATAATCTGATTCAGGTGCTTTTGGTAGCAGACATTTATACTAATACCTGATGGTTTTTCAGATTATAGTTGTTGCATGATGCCATTGTAGAAGTATTGTTATAATGATATTTTATTTATTCATACTCAACTGTCCAATAATAGAGGGTTACTGAGATCAAGTGAGTGTTATTCGGCTGGTCATGTGATCTCAATATGGCGGCCAGTTGTTCACCACAAGGGAAGTGATATTTACATTATATTAGTTATGAAAGGTATGGAACATGGTGCACTTTTGGATTAAAGATTACTGAACGTAATATATGGAATAGGTGCTTTTTATATATATATATATATATATATATATATATATATATATATATATATATATATATATATATATATATATATATATATATATATTACAGATTTTGCTAAACGTAAAAAAAAAAAAAAAACCTTCATTTTGATCATAGGTGAAAGCCTATGGTGTGCTTTTTAAAATGCCCTTATTTTGTTTGTATAATTTCTAATGAATACATTATTATTGCAGCTTTTGACTGTAAACAGAGAAAGCAAAGATCAAGGTCTGGGTCGAAGAAGAAAATGTACCCTCTCCTGCACACACCAGAAGAAATCTATAGACTTACTTGCAGGTAACCTCTATGCTACAAACGTTAATAAATGTATATTTTATGTATTAATTTAAAAACTTTTATATACATACATACATACATACATACATTTCTACTATGATTTACAGCCACTAAAATGTCATTCAGTTTAACAATAGTTCATTCAGGCCCAGTTCTACAGGGGTGCTAAGCGCCCTTATTTCAAGATCTGGCAAACTATCCAGTGCGTATTTGTGTTTGCACTCTGGAGAGCATCAAAAATACATTGTGCAGTTTAGAGAGCTTCATTTGTTATAACAGAACTTTGTGAGATCGTGATGAACTAAGACGAATGACAGCTTCTTAGTGATTATAAAAGGAGCGCCCTTTGGGTGCTTTATAGGCTATAATTCGTTCAGAATTTGTATGAAACGTTTATTTTTTGGAAACATACACGCTGTAGAATTTCAGGAATGATTCCGCATATTTAGCCTGTATGGGATTCACTCTCGAAATAGCAATGATTGATATAGTGATAACCATAGCAATGAATGGGACAAAAAAATTTACAGTATCTCACAAAAGTGAGTACACCCCTCATATTTCAGCAACAATTTTAGTATATCTTCTCAAGGGACAATACTACACAAATGAAACTTGGATATATTTTAGAGTAGTCAATGTGCAGCTTGTATAGAAGTACAAATTTACTGTCCTCTAAATATAACTCAACATATAGCCATTATTGTCCAAATAACTGGCAACAAAAATGAGTACACCCTAAGTGAACATGTCAAAACTGAGTCCAAAGTGTCAATATTTTGTAGGGGCACCATTGTTATCTAGCATTGCTTTAATCCTCCTGGGTATGGCATTCACCAGAGCTGCACAGGTTGTTGCTGGGATCCTCTTCCACTCCTCCATAATGACATCACGGAGCTGCTGGATGTTAGACACATGACTCTTCTCCACCTTGTGCTTGAGGATGTCCCACATGTGGTTAATAGGGTTCAGGTCTGGAGACATACTTGGCCACTCCATCACCTTCACCTTCAGCTTCATCAGCAAGGCAGTTGTCATCTTAGCGGTGTGTTTGGGGTAATTTTCATGTTGGAAAACCCAGTTTCTGAATGCAGGGCATCATGTTCCGCTTCAGAATGTCACAGTACATGTTGGAATCCATGTTTCTCTCAATGAACCGCAGCTCCCCAGTACCAGCAGCACTCATGCAGCCCCAGACCATGATGCTACCACCACCATGCTTGACTGTAGGCAAGACACAATTTTCTTGGTACTCCTCACCAGGGCGTCATCACACATGCTGGACACCATCTGAGCCAAACAAGTTTATCTTAGTCTCATCAGACCACAGGACATGGTTCCAGTAATTCATGCTCTTGGACAGGTTGTCTTCAGCAAACTGTTTGCAGGCTTTCTTGTGAGCCAGCTTCAGAAGAGGCTTCCTTCTGGGACGACGGCCATGCAAACTGACTTGTTGCAGTGTGCGGCGTATGGTCTGAGCACTGACAAGCTGACCTTTCACTTCTGCAACCTCTAAAGCAATGCTGGCAGCACTCATGCGTCTGTTTTTTGAAGCCAGCTTCTGCACCTGACACACACCACGAGGACTCAACTTCTTTGATCGACCCTTGCGAGGCCTGTTCAGAGTGGAACCCATCTTGAAAACCTCTGTGTGACACTGGCCACTGTACTGTAACTCAGTTTCAGGGTGTTACTGTTCTTCTTATAGCCTAGGCCATCTTTGTGGAGAGCAACAATTCTAATTCTCAAATCCTCAGAGTTCTTTGCCATGACGTGCCATGTTGAACATCCAGTGGTCAGTATGAGAGAATTGTACTCAAAGCACCAAATTTTAACTGCTCTAATACAAGATACACAAATTTGTATAGTCCTGTCAAGCAGACAAAAACATGAACATGATGAATAGGACATGTGGCTTTGCATGGTTAAACGACGTATAGCTGTTTTCACTTAGGGTGTACTCACTTTTGTTGCCAGCTTTTTTGACAATAATGGCTGTATGTTGAGTTATTTTCAGAGGACAGTAAATCTGTACTGCTATACAAGTTGCACATTAACTACTCGTGTATATATATATATATATATATATATATATATATATATATATATATATATATATATATATATATCCAAGATTCATTTCTATAGAATTGTCCCTTGAAAAGATATACTAAAATGATTGCCAAAATGTGAGGGGTGTACTCACTTTTGTGAGATACTGTACATGACAATAGATGTCCATTAAGGCTAGAGCACCCTCACTAATTTCAGAACCACTTTCAATGATTTAATTCTTGAAACAGACCCAAGTTCATATAATAATAAAAAAATAAAAATCTTGTTAGACACATTTAGAACAAGAATCATTAGATGACATTAAAAGATTCTATTTAAGGATCACAGCATAGCCCCCCAAAACAAATTAATTGTTGCTTTAAATCTTTACCTGTCTTTGCCACTAACCTTCAAACTACAAGGTTTTACCCATTTGCCAGAAAGACAGTTTTAATCGTTTAAAGTATAATTCAGTTTGATATAATCACTTTTTGTTTTATATATTTTATTAAGTACAGGTCAGAATAAGTGTTTCATTTTTACATAACTACACTGAATTACACTGAATAACGATGGAACATTATTTCATGTATTTTGACATTTTATTTTTTATAAAAGTAATTTGAAACAGACACTTATTTAATGCTTTCTGTGTACAGTATATACTTTTTATTGTGTGTATATATATATATATATATATATATATATATTATATATGTATATATATGTGTGTGTGTGTGTGTGTGTGTGTGTATTTTACATAAATTTCATACAATTTAAATACTTTTATAAAAATATTTTCTGTGAGGTTGATTTGTCTCTTCTTTTTCCCATTACATTTATTCATTTTTTTTCTGGAGCCCATTTGTCAGTGCATCATTGTGAATCTAATGTGCAATTGTTTCCGTATGCAGGTTTTGTGATCTAGTCTTCCAGGGCCCTTTGTCAGTGCAGGAGGATTGGATAAAGCATTTACAGAGGCACATCATGAATACTGCTGTACCGCACACAGGGGCAGGGATGGTGGAAGTCACCTCCTTCCCCAAGGACTCTTGCCCTAACACAGTACCACAGGCACAACCTTCAGTGATGCAAATATCCTCATGAGCCCAGGAACACACACAATTTGTCCTTGGAATATCACTTGTATGTAAATTGTTTGGTTCCCATTTGAATTTTATATTGCCATCAGTAAGTACTTCAGTTTTTTACTCTTATTAAGGATCCATTGTTATCACAGACCGCTTTTTAGATATTGTTACATTGTGCTGGTGTTGAACATTGTCAAAGAACGTACAAACGGTGGGTGAATATGTTGAGATTTCAGTGAAACCCACCAAAAGACAACCTTTACCTCAGATCCTTCTCACACCGAGTTTTATCTGTCAAGGCAGATTTATGCTCTACAAAAACTGAAATTATACTGTATGTGGATTTTATAACAAGCCATTTTAATTTGAAAACCAACACAGTTTTTTTGTTCCATCCATGGATTTTAAACGGTGCACATGTGATGCATATGTGTAGAAATGTAAGTATATATTTACTTGAGAAGTCTGACTCATGCCAACACACCAGTCATTAGGTGAAACAACCCATTCTATTGATATTAGCAGTTCGGACAGTATGCATGTCATAACTCCCCGTTTACACCATTTCTGGTAACATTTTGTTTTTTGTTTTTTTTTCATTTATTACCCTGTTTTGATCTTATCTTTAATCTGTAAGTTTGCCACGTGTGCAAAAAAAAAAAAAAGAAACATTAACTGTTACTTGTGTAGGCCATTTTTTTACGGTTCAGATATTTTTGTGTATAAACCTTTTTAGGTAATTTATGTGAAAAAATGTAAATCACTATAAACAATTTTGCTGTTCAGAATAAAATGTTTTTGTCGTCTTCAACTTGTTGGTATGTTCAGCTATGAATGTAACAATTTGTTTGCAAATGTGTTATCAATTTGTGCCACAATCTACATATTGCAAGAGTAGCAGTCATTTTATACACGTACAACTGAAGACTGAATATTTGTTATTTATCACTAAGTGCTACTTTCAACTTTAGATAGAGTAAATTACTAGTGATACTGGGATATGTGCAGAAAGCCAAATCGTCCTCTAATGAGGCAGACCTAGTCATGTGAAAGAAACTGGTGGATTTGTTGTTAGATCCTGAACAGTTAGGTGTCACCAAGTTTGTGGCAATATAAATCCAAGCAGAAGGGTCCTAATATCACATTCAGCTTCAGACACACCCATTGCTGAAAGGTGTACAAATATAAGAAAAACCATGCCACCTCCATTCACAAACACTGGCAGACTGTATTGAACCAAAGGGCTCACTGCCTTAGGCAAATTTTTCACCAGCTGTAACTATAAACAGTTATCAAGATAGAAATGCCTATGGGAAACAACAGTAAAACCAAACAGAAGAGGGTGGGCAAATCCTCTATAAACCAACAATGTGTTTAAAAAAAGAAAGCAAACAAGTAGAAACGTATGTATGCAGAAGTGTAGTATGTAAAGTACTGAATCTAATAAAGTAAATTAGAATATGCAGAATAAGTCTGAATGCCAAGCCAAAATCAGTTGGAGTACAAAAACAAGACAACCTCTTTACTTACATTAATTTATGATATTTTTGCTAAAACTGAAAGTTAATCTAATTGATTTTAAAAACATTGTAACGTATAAAAATCTTGGTCATACACATTTAATAACAATCAGAGAACAGAAAAAATAAGGCATTAATAATTACACAACAGAGAATGTTAAGGGCAGTTGTTCTAGATGTTCTTTGACAAGCGTTTGGCTTCTAAGATATAATGACAGCGCGTAAGTAAACCGCGGACAGCTTTACAAGGTCACGGTGTTTCTAATCATGAGGTGCAGGGTGTATAACCCCCCCCCCATTCTGGCAGTTCTTAGTCCTTGATATGCCTCTTATCAGCACAATACAGCAAAAACATTTTATATGCTTCACTGTTAACAAAGGAAATACAAAAACACATTCTCTGACTCAAAAACGTGTTGCAATATTGCTGTTATTGCTAAAGAGTAAAGGTGAACTTTCATCAAATCTTTCATGTCAGATCTTGTCTTTTAGAGTGTATAAAATACTGAGAAGTGCTGCTCCTAAACTCAAAGGACAAATCTAACAAAATACATGATACTTTTACATGATGTGTTTAATGTTGTATAAAAAACATAAAATGTACTCTAAGTTGGGATTGTTTTCATAAGTAAAGAGTTAAAGAAAAGACCTCACTGAAAACTGCTGTTGATAGACAGTTTTGAAAACAAAAGTATGAGAACTACTGACCTTTCAATACGTAAAGGGGATAGTTCACCCAGAAATGGTCATTCTGTCATTATAGGTATTTTTGTCCATACAATGAAAGTCAGTGGGGTCGGATGTTTGGACCCCATTAATGAAAAAAAAAAAAAAAAATTCAAAATATCCTTTTTTTCTTCCACAGTAGTAATGAAGTCATACAAGTTTGGGACGACGAGTAAATGACGACAGAATTTTAATTTTTGGGTGCACGGTCTCTTTAAAATATGCATCAGCCTGCATATTCAATATGACAACAAAAATGTATGTAAATAACAATATACAAGTATAACAGAACATAATTTAAACTAAACAAATGGCAAACAGAAACAAACATAAACCTGTTGTTTGCAATGTTCCTGTTGTATGTTGCAACACGTGTGTATTTGCTTCCTGTCTTTGAGGCCCGTTTATAGACCATATTGTCGATGACAGGCCCATAGACATTTTTGCAGATTTCTGCAGAATTGAAATGTCCATCAGTCCATTAATCACTACTGATACTTTCCTTGACCTCCAGAGGCAGTGTGTCGAAGAGATGATCCTCCACAAAGAGGAGGTTTTTCCGAAGAAGGCGACACTGGCCAAGCTGGAATGGAAGGCAATCTAAGCAGTTCCCTTTGAGCTCAAGATGGGACAGCTGAACTAACTGCCCAATCACCTCCGGGATGGAAGTGATGCTGTTATGACCCACACATAAAACCTTTAGTTTGGAACATTTAAACAGTTGATTAGGCAGAACTTCTACCTTGTTCCCAGTGATTGCAAAATGCTGAAGGTTGTGAAGGTATCCAACCTCCGCTGGTATACTTGAGATGCAATTGTGGCTGAGGTCAATGTGCCTCAGTTTGGGCAGATGAAACAAAGCTGGAGGAAGGGTCTCCAGTTTATTGTGACAGATAATGAGGGACTCCAGACTCTTCACTAGGCCTATCGATGGTGGAATGGCAGTGATCTTGTTGTACCATAACTTGAGGCACATCAGTCTTCTCAGGTGCTGAAAGCTGATGATCTCCTCAATGGTCCGGATATTATTATTCTTCAGATCCAGTTCTTGCAAGTTAGCCAAGCTAAAGATGGCATGGGGGATCCTCTCCAAATCACAGTTCTGGAGCTCCAAATCAACCAGGCTGGTCATCTTCTTGAGACTGTTCAGTACCAGTAATTTAGTCCCATCATTGTGAATCACCAGTTTGGTGAGATGTGGCGAGAGTTCTGTTAGATTAGTTGGTATTTTGTTGAGATTGCTTTTGAGGTACAATGTCCTCAAGTGTCTCAGATCTCTAAGTGACTCCAAACCGATCATCTTGTTGTGTTCAGAGTTCAAGCTCCCAATCAGATTCAGTTCCTTGAGGCTTCTCAACAGATAAATCCACGGTGGGATTTCCGCAACATCAGTAAACTTAATGTGAAGGTATCGCAGATGGTCGCGGAGAAAAGTGAAAGCAGTTTGTTCGACTTTAGCGGGGCAGTGATATAGATGTAGTTCTTGTAGGTTGGTCATCTGAGAAACTTTGGCTGAAATCCTGACCTCAGGAATAAGCTCTAACTTGAGGACTTCCAGATCGGTGAGGTCAAATACAGCATTAGGGAGTCCCGACAGCATAAAGAGGTGAAGTTCTTGTTCATCCTGAGCATTGGATGTCACATGCTGACGTAGTTTTTCAAACGTCCATTCATGGTTAAGGCTTATTTCTCGTAGTTTGTTCTCACTCACCTCAGAGAGAAATACACCAAATCGTTTGGAGTACAATTGGTCATATTGGTCGACCATGTGTAGAAGAAATGCAAAGTCGTTTTTGACATCAGGAATATCACTAAAGCTACTTTCCTCTCTGACTTTTTCAAAAGAGTACTCCTTAAGAGGTCTCCTGAAGAGCCAGTAGAGTGTATACAAACACACCAGTCCATAGAGACATATCATAGCTATGAAAGTGAAAAGAAGTTTCCTCAACATGAATGCCATGTTGTGCGTGCAGAAGAACTGATCGTACCCGGTCAAACTTTCAATTTTAGGTTGGCATATATGGCAGAAACTGATCTTCGAGGCAAATGTTGATGTATAGCTCAAGATCAAAATGATCTTTAGTGCTTTTATCGCCGTCTGAGCCACGTAGAGTTTATAGATGAAGTCACTGTCTTCTACATGGACTCGAAATTTTCGCACTTTCTCAAAAAGAGCCTTGGCTTGTTCTCCATCTTTTTTGTCCAAGGTGGTCAGGCTAGGAGCTTCTGCGATAAGCTTTTCTGTTGGAAACTGCACAGTTGGAGTTTCCATCAAAGGTGTAGACTGACTGCTGTCCTCCGAGGTGTGGTTTTTCTGGAAAACCACACTACCTGTGAATCTCTGCTTTTCCTCTGAATCTTCACAAGCGGTTTCAGACAAAGCTTTCGTTGTCCATGGTGATTCAAAGCACCGCCCCAAAATGGAAACAAAGTGTTCAATCTTTGAGCTGGTCTTTGGGTACTTGAACCAAAAATTGCTGCTTACCATTAGCATTATGGTGTGTATGAGGGCAAGGTAAGGGAAGTATTTGTTGTACCATGGTAGGGCATCATGGTAGCACATCTGGTTGACAAAAACATACTGCTGATAGTCCAGATTTGTTTTTCGCCCTCTGGGTTGAGGTTGAGACCACCTGTCTTCTCCTTTTAAAGGGGTAGGTTGAGTGTTAAGGAGTTCATGTGCAACACTGTCAGGAAGGTCTCTGGTTGTTGAGGGTGCGGTGCCCAGAAATGATGTAGAACATTCTAGTCGATTTTGTGCTGCCTCAGGGTTTATGCTTTCCTCAAGAATGGGAAGACATGCCACTTGGTCTTTGGATAACTGCATAGTCCCAGAAAAGATGGCTAACATCAACATTATTACTCCAATATAATCCATGAACACATCCCACCATGGTTTCAGAATTCGGTAGTTCGGCTGGATGTCATTAAGGGAGGCAACTTCAGTTAGACTAAACATCCCTGTAATAAAGAGTAGTGCAGTCAGTGCATATGAAACCAGTGCATGTTTGAGCAGAATTAATTTGAGTCTATTACATGTCTCAACATTCTTCAAAGGTCTTGGGTGTTTACTCCAAGATAAAGTAAACGAACATTATATTTTTTTGAGCAGATTTACACTTAGATTCCACACAGAGTGCATGTACTGACTGTGCACAATTCGACAAATACCTGCTGGCCACATGTGGCTTCAAGGTACAACATGAAAGGTCCGAACAATCTCAATAGTGTGTTATGTTTGAAATAGCACTTCACTGCGACGACTCACATGAAACACGTGTCCATTCACTTCAGATGTTATTCCTGATTCTAGGTTAAAACATTTTTGGCTGCCAACATGGTATTAATAGCCCAATTCTGTTTTTAAACTCCCAGTGGCATGCACACAGTTCGAGCACTGCTTTATTTGATGCCTGCTGTTTTCTCAAAGTAGTGTGTGAGAAATAGTCTGGAAACACATGGCCGTTATTAATCATTAGAATTGTCTGTGTTATCCATTTAATGGATTTAAGAAATATATAAGCTAAGAAGCCCACGATTCTAACTTTGAGTTGATTGCATCGCTGGGTCATTCCACAAAAAAAGTATTTTATTTGTCTTTATTTTGACTTTTACAAATAATGCTCCATTCAGGACAAGTCTTCATGAATTCATATTTTGTTAGATGTATCATTAGGGGGCGACCTTACAAATACACAAAACTGTTTTAATATATGTCAACACTGAATTCTGTTAAGAAGCGCCTTGTAGAGCCAAGACAGCACCAAATGGCTAAAGTTTTTATTAAATTATCATGAGTAAACTTTTTAAATCACCAATTCAGAATGCAAATGCACCCACTGAGTCGATGACCCCGCAAATTTAAATTGAAAACGTTTCTAGGTTGTTCTGAAATGGATATTATCATGAAACATTGTCTTAAAATAGGAATATTCTGATTAGTATAATGGAGTAATTTGATGTCAGGATCTATCTGCTGAACTCACATAACCTGCAGCCCCTGGGAATAGTATATTTCTAGGTAGTAGGAAGAAATAAGCCTCAAAGACCCAGATAAAAACAGTAAAACGGTCTACTTACTGTCTCTATGCTGTTTTTCACTGGGATGGAAGAGTGCGCGCTGTCCTTATCTTGATTGTCATATTGCTTTAGACGCTAGATTAGTCAAAAGTTGTCGCTGAGCAGGAAACGGACTACAAAAGTCAAATGCATAATCGCTACCACACAGTCTTGTTTCAGCATAGTAACATAGTGTCCGTCAAGCACTGTACACGCTGTCCAGAGCAGTCTGACTTCGGCGTGAGGTTAAAATACGCGTGTCTTTGTCCGACCTGCTGCGACTTGTAGTTCAGCAGTCAAGATGACGGAGTGGCTCCGTTCGTCAGCTGCGCATTTCATTGGACGCTGACAGCGTAGTGTTTATGAACGCACTGGATAAAGGTGAATTACCACCAAAAAAGGCTTTTAGAGCTGCAGACGCGCCCAGTGCACAAAGCAGTGTTTTAGGTAAAGTTGTTTTTTAATTAAAGGTGAAGTATTA